>CM050163.1:483753616-484353616 GCA_027410445.1 Discoglossus pictus | reverse complement strand
TTATGTGCATACTACAGTATTACAATTCAGAAAAAGTTAAGAGAAGATATAAAAATACAGGATATAAAAATACAGGGTTATGTAAATAAGATTTGTCTGAACTGTCATTTTCCTAAGTTAACTTGTATTTTTTATCTACTTTATTATTTATTCCTATTTTAACATTCTTTTATCACTAGTAAAGAGATGCAGCAAACATTTAATACAGTCAAAATTATATCATGCAAATCTTCTCTTGGTCCTCTCTTATTTCTTTTTACAGTTTATTGTAGGATTTTCAACAAAATGTCAGGAACTGTTTTGACTGTTTGTCATTACTTTAACCTGGACATTAATAGTGACCTTAAGATAGATCCTTGGTGCATAACACCCTAATATAGTACAATAATATTTTAAGAAGGATTGATTAAAAATTGCAAAAAACGCTGTATGTGATAATTAAAACTGGTGCTATTTCTTGCATCAGATAACGTGTATAAATGGTGTGGTCGCAACAGGCTGTTATAGCTCAATGCAGTGTTACTTGCGGTTAGATTTGCTGTTAATCTCAGGGAGCCTCACTGCTCGACAGAAGTCCACTATGACTCCTCTGTGAGCTGATCATATGCAGGGATGAACGAGTTGCAGACGGACCGTTTCTCTTGTGGTACCAAGCTTCCTCAAGGGCTAATGAATTTGGCCTTTGGTGGGCTTTTTATAGCCCCTATACTTCCGGTATATGATGCCACTACCGGTATATGGTGACACTCCCGGTGTACAACGTCACTTCCGGTGTACAATGTCACTTGGTAAATATACAAACAGCATGCATATGAATGGCTCCACTCCCAGTTAAATAATGTATAACAGCATAACAATAAATAGCATGATGAAAAATTATAAATCCAATAAAATAGAATGATGAGAAATTCTAAATCCAATGAAGGCATGCATTGGAATAATATAAAGAGACTAATTGGAATACGTTGATGAATCTTGTATTCTCAGAGAATATGAATTCATAACATTGTTGCCAACATACATAACTAGCTAGCAAAGTGCAATGTATTTATTAGGCTAAGAAACTTCAATACATAATGTACTAGCCTTGAAAATAGATAATTAGTGTAGTGTGCCTATTATTTAAAATAATGTATTATATTAATATTAATATCTAACCTATTAAAAATTAAAACGAAGTGCAGACTACAATGAATTACCATATATACCCGAGTAGAAGCCGAGTTTTTCAGCCCTTTTTTTAAGGCTAAAAAGGGCCCCCTCGGCTTATACTCGAGTCACTCTCCCCCCCCCCCCCCCCCCCCGTGTCTCTCTAACCCCCCCGTTTCTCTCTACCCCCCCCGTGTGTCTCTAACCCCACTGTGTCTCTCTACCCCCCGTGTCTCCCTAACCCTGTGTCTCTTTCCCTCCCCCCTCCTCAATCTCAACCCCCCTCAATCCCCATTAAACCATTAAGAAGATCTGATTGATCCAATGATCTTTTATATGCTCTTTTAAGAATTCAATTTAGATATCTGGCCTTGAACCTTTTCCTCACATGATCTGCTTATATTTTGAAATTGGCAGGGCTATCACAATTTCTCTTTAGTCGCAAATATTGTCCTATTGGTACTCCTGCTTTTAATGGAACAGGGTGTTGGCTGGACCATTGTACCAGTGCATTTGAGGCAGTTGGTTTCCTATGGGTTGATGAATGTATGTATCCCATGGAGTCTTTGAGTATGCTCAGATCTTTAAACTCTATTTGTTGTTCGTCAATAACGTACCGTATTGGTCCGAATATAAGCCGCACCTTTTTTCCAATTTACAAGCTTGCAAGTTACTTGTGCGGCTTATATTCATGACCATCTATTCTGAGCCATCTTGAATCGGGGCCTTGGTGGCCCAGTGCGCTTCCCCTGGCTAAGAAGACCTACCTCAGACCCAAAACTCAGCAGTGGGAGGGGAGGAGAGACTGTGACAGGAGCTGCAGCCTCGTTCAGACAACTACCGGAGAAGCAACTGGCACCCAGTAGAGCTCTGCAGCCTGCAATACCCGGAGGCCCGGATCCAGGGCCTGGATTCGCTCCCAGATTACAGAAGGATACCAGAACCCAGCCACACAGACTGGCGCAGCACCTTTCCATGTTTTTCACTACTGCTATCTGGGGGAGAGACCCTCACACTTCTCCACGGAGGACCAGCATGCCAGTCTCTGCGTGAGTACAGCACACCACATACATAGAGACAGGGCCTGGTAGAGATGCAGAGAAGAAGGTAGAAAAAAGGGACAGAGGGCACCGGGTTGGGACACTGTCCCTAGAGGTGAGTGTGAGGCTCTGGGGGAAAGAGTGCAGAAGAGGAGAGAAGACAACAAAGGGGGCACAGCACAGACAAAATATTTTTGATATCCACCCCAAACAGGGCCCACTAGAAGGTAAGGGCTGGGGAAGCCATATTTATACATATACTTCAACATAAAGGGGGTAACATTTTTACCATAGGTAATATGCGGCTTGTATTCGGATATTATCTTTTTTTTTCTTGCATTTCACAGGTGCGGCTTATATGCGGGTGTGGCTTATATTCGGGCCAATACGGTATATAACTTTTAAACCAAAAGAGTTATTGTTGATTTTATTCATAAATAGCCGAAATTCTTGTCTTGAGCCACACCATAGGATCAATATGTCGTCAATGTAACGTTGCCATGAAAGTATTTTATCTGAATATTTAGACATCTGATGAAAAAATGCATGATCACTCCCATTGGCCAGAATATAGGTTCGCATAACTAGGGGCACATGCCGTACCCATAGCAGTGCCCCTAATTTGGTGTTACCAGTGTTTATTAAAAAGAAAATAGTTCTTGGTAAGAATAAATTTGAGAAGGTGACAATAAACTTATTAAATTACTCATATGTCTTACCTTTTATGCACAAAAAGTATTCAATCGCTGTTATACCTTGCTCATGTGGGATGGTTGAATATAGTTGTTCAATATCGACCGAAATGAGTAGTGTGTCTTGAGGAATATTTATTTCACTAAGGTGCCTCAGCACATCTAAAGTGTCCTTTAGGTATGATGGAAGCTCTTCTCAACTAAATCCTTTAAACAATTATCAACATAGGCACTTATATAATTAGTTAGGCTGTTGTTTCCCAAAACTATCGGGCGGCCTGGTATAGGGAAGCTATTTTTATGCACTTTCAGCAAGGCACAGAAGGTTGCCAGCATAGGGTACTTGGGGAATATAGAGTCCATAGTTTCTTGATCAATTAAGTTGTTGTCTCTAGCATTAAGTACAATTGCTTTCAACTCGATCATATATTCCTTCAGCTGTGTTTTCCAGGATTGCATATGTTAGTTTTTCTGATAATATCGTGTTTAACGTTCTCATATAGTCATTTTTCTCAAGGAGGACAATATTTTGCCCTTTGTCTGCTGATTTTATCATTATATTGCTTTTATTACAATCTCTTAATGCTTTCCTTATTGTCATGCTGAGGTTGTTCTTATTGGACAAATGTCCCTTCAATAGTTTCTCAGATAATTTCTTAAGATCTATTGTGACAAGGCCCAGAAATACTTGAATATTATTATAATTTCTGAAATCTGTGGTAAATTTGCTGGGATATTTTCTTTTCATAGTACCTTATTTGAATTTGTCGTCTAAGTCACTCTCATTAAAATGTAATAAGTCGACCAAACCATTCAACGTATCTAAGTCTTTTATATCTAAGTCCAAATTATTCATAATTTTTTCATCCTTGTATACAAAGAATTTTTTAGAGCAAGTTTTTTGGCAAAGAGGTTAAAGTCCTTAATATAGGTAAATAGGTTTGAATAACTAGTTGGAACATATGATAACTCTTTAGTAAGTAACTTCTTATGTGCATGTTCCAATGTAAACAGTGATGGATTTATTAAAGAAATCTCGTCATTCAGTTGAATTCAGTTGACCAGACAGATCTCTATAGTTAAATTTGCTATTAGATTCCATGATTGATGAAAATGGTAATTTAGGGGTAATGTTCTCCAATGGAGTGGTCAATTGTAGATTTGAAACAAATTGAACATTTTCATTCAGTCCCTCCTTTTTAGTCCGAAGAACACTCTCTAGAAGAATTGATTCTGTTTGTTTCGGGATTTGTGTTGATATGTTGTTTTTGGGCCGTGCCCCTTACCTAAAAAATGATGTTCCAGGTCTCCTTTTTATGTGTCTCTGCAGCAGATCGCTACGGGGCTGCATTGATATACCTATCAGAGGAACTTACGTTTACTTCCCTTGTTTTATGGGATAGCTTTTCCAATTTATAGGCTTTACCATATTTAAAATCCAAACTGTGCCTTAAGAACTTTTTTGTTTTCGTTGGATCAGTTCCTTTATGTATTTTTCTATGTTATTATGTAGCCTACAGTTGAGATCATCAAATTCACTTGCATTTTTTCATTTCTCAAAGGTAATTTGACATTGAGAAACTTTCTGATTTAGTATTTCCAAGTTAGTACGTTCTGACTCAAGAATTAAATTCATGCGATCATTTGAACATTTAGGAATGATCTCAATCCATTTGTTATTAAATTTCTCACCTAACAGGGAGGCTGGCATTAATGCTAGTCTTAGGCCACGTGGAACCAATTTGTTCTTAATATAATTATTGAGGCTTGATATCTCCCAGATAGTTCTTATTTGCTTTTTAAGAACTTTTTTAAGAACTGCATTTCTTTGGATGCCATTATACAATGCATGTTTGTTATAGTTTTGGGCATCAGAACTTTTAATAGCATAGACACATCCCATCTATCACTCTGTGGTTGAGACATAATGAAAAGTGACGATGTATACCTATCAAATTGCTACGGTCAAAGGTATGGATTAAACCAATGTTATTTCGACATTAATAGTGACCTTAAGATAGATCCTTGGTGTATAAAACCCTATTATAGCAGATACAAATTTTAATAAGGATTTATTAAAAATGACAAAAAAACGCTGTATATGATGATTACAACTGGTGCTATTTCTTGCATCAGATATTCTAGACTGTGTTGTAGTATAGAAGGTAATCCTGGCTGAACCCCTAGGATAACTAAATAATGATTGCTGAATTGAGAGTAATCCTCATATGTAGCAGCTTAATCCCAGCATTACTAACGTATACTAACAGCATATTAATACAATAACATGAAAACAACCCTGCATAGATCAATTCCCATAAGAGAACTATAAAGTGTATAGATGGTGTGGTCGCAATACGCTGTTACAGCTCAATGCAATGTTACTTGCGGTTAGATTTGCTGCTCATCTTAGGAAGCCTCACTGCTCGACAGAAGTCCACTAGCACTTCTCTGTGAGTTGATCATATGCAGGGATGAACGAGTTGGGCTTTTGGTGGGCTTTTCATAGACCCTCTTCTTCCGACATACAGTGCCTTGCAAAAGTATTCACCCCCCTTGAATTTTTACCTAATTTGTTACAATACAGCCTTAAGTTCAATGTTTTGTTAATCTGAATTTTATGTGATGGATCAGAAGTCTGGTGGTGAAGTGAAATGAGAAAAATATATACATAAAACTATTTTTTAGAAATAGAAAACATGAAATTGGCATGTGCGTATGTATTCACCCCATTTGTTATAAAGCCTATAAAAAGCTCTGGTGCAACCAATTACCTTAGACGTCACATGATCTGTCATTACATATACACACCTTTTTTGAAAGGCCCCAGAGGCTGCAACACCTAAGCAAGAGGCACCATTAAACCAAACACTACCATGAAGACCAAGGAACTCTCTAAACAAGTAAGGGACAATGTTATTGAGAAGTACAAGTCAGGGTTAGATTTAAAAAAATATCCAAATCATTGATGATCCCCAGGAGCACTATCAAATCTATCATAACCAAATGGAAAGAACATGCCACAACAGCAGACCTGCCAAGTGATGGCTGCCCACCAAAACTCACGGACCGGGCAAGGAGGACATTAATCAGAGAGGCAGCACAGAGATCTAAGGTAACCTGGAGGAGCTGCAGAGTTCCACAGCAGAGACTGGAGTATCTGTACATAGGACGACAATAAGCCGTACGCTGCATAGAGTTGGGCTTTATGGCAGAGTGGCCAGAAGAAAGCCATTACTTTTAGCAAAAAACAAAATGGCAAAATTTGAGTTTGCTCAAAGGCATGTGGGAGACTCCCAAATTGTATGGAGGGAGGTGCTCTGGTCTGATGAAACTAAAATTGAACTTTTCAGCCATCAAAGAAAACGCTATGTCTGATGCAAACCTAACATATCACACCATCACCCAAAGAACACCATCCCCACAGTGAAACATGGTGGTGACAGCATCATGCTGTGGGTATGTTTTTCAGCAGCCGGGACTGAGAAACTGCTCAGAGTTGAGGGAAAGATGGATGGTGCTAAATACAGGGATATTCTTAAGAAAAACCTGTACCACTCTGTGCGTGATTTGAGGCTAGGACGGAGGTTCACCTTCCAGCAGGACAATGACCCCAAACACACTGCTAAAGCAACACTTGAGTGGTTTAAGGGGAAATATGTAAATGTGTTGGAATGGCCTAGTCAACGCCCAGACCTAAATCCAATAGAAAATCTGTGGTCAGACTTAAAGATTGCTGTTCACAAGCATACACCATCCAATTTGAAGGAGCTGGAGCAGTTATGCAAGGAGTAATGGGCAAAAATCCCAGTGGTAAGATGTGGCAAGCTCAAAGAGCCTTTTTTAAAGTGACTTGGAGCTGTGATTGCCGCAAATGGTGGCTCTACAAAGTATTGGCTTTAGTGGGCTAAATAGTTTTGTACAGTTGTGGCTATGTTCTGTAAATAAAATCATGCAAATCCTCAAACAATCCATGTTTATTCCAGGTAGTGAGGCAACAAAAGATGAAAAATGCCAAGGGGTTTGAATACTGTATGCTGTCACTTGTCACTCCGGCATATGGTGCCACTTCCGGTGTATGTCACGGCCAGCATATGATGTCACTTCCGGTAGGTCATTAAAGATGTGTAATAAAGGTCCTTGTTGGTAAATATACAAACATCGTGCATATGAATGTCTCCAGCATAACAATAAATAGCATGATGAAACAGAAACAAAGTTATATATATTACATATGAGAAAAATTAAATACATGAATATAAATACTTAAAAGGTTGATGTAATGTAAATAAAGTAATAATTGAGTGCATAGCCCCATAAAAACAAATCCTAATAATGTATGTGACAATATAATGTCATGAAAAATCAAATACACTGTTGGTTTTAGTAACGTAAATAAATGGGAATTAATGAAAGAAAGCTCCTTTACAAAAATGCATTATACAGGGAGTGCAGAATTATTAGGCAAATTGTATTTTTGAGGATTCATTTTATTACTGAACAACAACCATGTTCTCAATGAACCCCAAAAACTCATTAATATCAAAGCTGAATATTTTTGGAAGTAGTTTTTAGTTTGTTTTTAGTTTTAGCTATTTTAGGGGGATATCTGTGTGTGCAGGTGACTATTACTGTGCATAATTATTAGGCAACTTAACAAAAAACAAATATATACCCATTTCAATTATTTATTTTTACCAGTGAAACCAATATAACATCTCAACATTCACAAATATACATTTCTGACATTCAAAAACAAAACAAAAACAAATCAGTGACCAATATAGCCACCTTTCTTTGCAAGGATATTCAAAAGCCTGCCATCCATGGATACCGTCAGTGTTTTGATCTGTTCACCATCAACATTGCGTGCAGCAGCAACCACAGCCTCCCAGACACTGTTCAGAGAGGTGTACTGTTTTCCCTCCTTGTAAATCTCACATTTGATGATGGACCACAGGTTCTCAATAAGGGTCAGATCAGGTGAACAAGGAGGCCATGTCATTAGATTTTCTTCTTTTATACACTTTCTTGCCAGCCACGCTGTGGAGTACTTGGACGCGTGTGATGGAGCATTGTCCTGCATGAAAATCATGTTTTTCTTGAAGGATGCAGACTTCTTCCTGTACCACTGCTTGAAGAAGGTGTCTTCCAGGAACTGGCAGTAGGACTGGGAGTTGAGCTTGACTCCATCCTCAACCCGAAAAAGCCCCACAAGCTCATCTTTGATGATACCAGCCCAAACCAGTACTCCACCTCCACCTTGCTGGCGTCTGAGTCGGACTGGAGCTCTCTGCCCTTTACCAATCCAGCCACGGGCCCATCCATCTGGCCCATCAAGACTCACTCTCATTTCATCAGTCCATAAAACCTTAGAAAAATCAGTCTTGAGATATTTCTTGGCCCAGTCTTGACGTTTCAGCTTGTGTGTCTTGTTCAGTGGTGGTCGTCTTTCAGCCTTTCTTACCTTGGCCATGTCTCTGAGTATTGCACACCTTGTGCTTTTGGGCACTCCAGTGATGTTGCAGCTCTGAAATATGGCCAAACTGGTGGCAAGTGGCATTGTGGCAGCTGCACGCTTGACTTTTCTCAGTTCATGGGCAGTTATTTTGTGCCTTGGTTTTTCCACACGCTTCTTGCGACCCTGTTGACTATTTTGAATGAAACACTTGATTGTTCGATGATCACGCTTCAGAAGCTTTGCAATTTTAAGAGTGCTGCATCCCTCTGCAAGATATCTCACTATTTTTGACTTTTCTGAGCCTGTCAAGTCCTTCTTTTGACCCATTTTGCCAAAGGAAAGGAAGTTGCCTAATAATTATGCACACCTGATATAGGGTGTTGATGTCATTAGACCACACCCCTTCTCATTACAGAGATGCACATCACCTAATATTCTTAATTGGTAGTAGGCTTTCGAGCCTATACAGCTTGGAGTAAGACAACATGCATAAAGAGGATGATGTGGTCAAAATACTCATTTGCCTAATAATTCTGCACTCCCTGTAAGAGAATCCTTCATTTATTCCATTAGGATTCTGTAAGTCCAACTATAAAATCCACTGGCTTTCTTTTTGCAATAACATTTTATCCAAATGTCTGCCTCTAGGGCCTCCAAGTACCCTGTCCACTACAGAGAACTGCATAGTTTGGGGATTATTTGCATGAAACAATTTAATGTGTCTGGAGACAGGGGTATCCAGGTTTTTATTGATCAAAGAAACATGTTCCAAAATACGTCTGCGTAATTTTCGGATGTTTTTTCCTACATAAAGTTTAGGACATGGACATACCATGCCATAAACCACATGTGTGGAACTATAGTCCAGAAAACTTTTGATAGGATAAGATTTACTAGTGGTGGGATTTATAAACACTTTGTTAGGTTTTATGTGTTTGCAAACGCTGCAGATATGGCATTTAAATAAACCCAAAGTTGGTTTTAACCAAGTATTGTTTTTCTCTGTGAGTTGATAAAAGCTCATTACTAGTAGTTCCTTAACATTTTTATTTCTACTATAGACAATCAGTGCCTTCTCTGGTAAATAGTCCTTTATTGTAGCGTCCTCTTTTAGAATATACCAGTATTTACTAAGCACAGATTTGACCTCTTTACAGTCATTACCGAGATTCATAATACATCTGATCTCAGGACTATCAGATTTACATTCTTACCATAAGAAGATCTGATCAATTGGTTTCCAATGATTTTAATTTTATTTAGATATACTCTGGCCTTGAACCTTTTCCTCATATCATCCGCTTGTATTTTGAAATTGGCAGGGCTATCACAATTTCTCTTCAGTCGTAAATATTGTCCCATTGGTATTCCTGCTTTTTATTCTATCATTGAATATTTTGTTATGACCATAATAACCTGTGTAATGTTAGGCCTCAGGCTCTGATCCAGTTGCCCAGTTCAGCAAAGAGCATGGTCTGTGAGTATTTGGACCTACTAGGAATTGTTTGTGTAATATTTAGTATTCAGGTTGTGCCCAGGACATAGAAAGACATAATTACATGGTATAATTACATAGAGCCCTATTCAATTGCAAGCACGTAATTACATGGAATCTGACATTTTGGCTGCGGGTTAAACATTTTCTAAATATTTAGATGTATTCAATTGACTTATGCCCACAATTACAGTTTCACAGGTTCCACACGCAACCCATGCAAGCTTTTCAGGGTGCATGATCAAATCATCTGACAATATTTAAGAAAGCCCGTAAGTTACTGTTTAAACAGATCCAATAGTAAATGAGACCATCATCATGTAAGATATTGAGTTTAGGTGTTTAGAATCACAAACCAGAAATCAATCCAACCCAGATAGATCAATAAAGTAACTGTTCTAGTTCCATGATATATATTAACCCATTGAATCCTGGGATCAAAATAAAACTTAAAAGATTTTTTTTTTATTGCAGATTTGCGAGCTTAAGAATGTTGTGCATTTAATTCTAATGCCTTTCATTGCTTTTCCAGTATTTTTAAATACAGTAGTGTGAGCAAATTTGCTTTTGCAGTATTACAAACAGGTGTTTAACCCACTTATCCTTTCTAGTACTTGTATCATTTTTTTATACTGTTGCCATTTACGGGTTTGAAGGCAATTGCTGGCTACATGAACGTTTGTAATTGAATAATGAATTTCCGTCTTCAGCACTGTTAACATTTGTGGGCTTGAAACTTCAAAGGAGGAGACAGGCCGGAGTAACTTTTTTGACAACTCACACTGCTTTTGAGTCTGTAAATAACAAATAGAATGCAATTAGCTAAAAGTAGCCAATTGAATTTCAGTAACATTTATGAGCTCCATTACAAGCTCATGTAATTGCGAATTGGACAACTGAATAGGGCCCGTCGCCGTAGTAATTAGATTGAAAAAAATACTTTAGTCCATCAAGTTCAACCTTTTTAGATCTCCTCTGATCTACAATATGTGTATTAGTTGTTAATTAATCCAGCAGAAGGCAAACAGAAAAAAAAAACATTGAAACATTGTCAATTGTCTCAAAAGGAAAAAAAAAAAATTGTTCTTGACCCCAGATACTGGCGATCAGACTCCTCCCTGGATCAATACTCCATCTAATTATTCAGGATAACCCTGAATGCCCATTTATTCAAAAATATATCTAACCCCTTTTTAAAGTTAACTATCGAATGCGCTGTCACCACCGCCTTTGTTAGAGAATTGCACCGATTAACGACCATTTCTGTGAAGAACCCTTTTCTTTCTTTAAGGTGGAATCTTCTTACTTCTAACCTCAAAGGATTCCCTCTTGTCAGTGTGGTGATAGACAAGTTACCACAGTCAGTTTAAAACCTCTTGACACAAAAAGTTCACTTGACAAAGGCGACACTGGATATATTTGTATAAAGTAATCATATCACCTCTTAGGCACTTTTTTTCTAAAGAAAATAAGTTTAATTTGGTTAGTCTTTCTTCATAACTTATATGAGCTCGTATGTGCAACATGAGACCTGCAACAGCTGCAAGCTTGACATTTTGTGGCTTTACGGATCTATTAAATTAGAACATGCTTCGAGCTACAGGCTTGAGAGGCAAACCCGAAAACTATTTTTTGCTCGTTGGATGTGCGGGCATGAACGGGATGAATTAGTCAAACTCGTATTTACGGGTTTAGATGGAGCCAATCGAGACAGAGATAGTCAGAATTACGTCACTGAAAAACGGAGGTGGGATTTCAAAGTCTTACAGGGTTCAATTACGAGTTACGATCTGACCCACATTCCAGATGCAATGCAATATTAATAAAGCCATAAATATGACATTCTATTAAATGCGAGTTCCATTATATGTACCGTATTGGTCCGAATATAAGCTGCACCTTTTTCAGATTTTTGAGTTTGTGAGTTACGGGTGCCGCTTATATTCGCGACCGTAAAAAAAATCACCGCCGATTTGCGAGCTTGCGAGTTACGTATGTGGCTTATATATCACGAACGTCAAATTACTGCCGATTTGCGCAGTTGCGAGGTAAGGGTTCCGATTTGCATGCTTGAGACTGCGGTATTGTAGCAGTTGAATAGCGATTTATGGTTTTAGTGATTCTAACATCCTGTAAGGCCTGTAACATTTCCAAAAAAGTTACAGTACTAATTAGAAAGCCTGTTTCTTTCAATGGCTGATCACTTGTAGAGAGTCTTTTTCTCTCCGGTTTTAAGGGTGCGGCTTATATTTGAGTACTATCTTTTTTCTATTTTTTCCTCTTGAATTTTACAGGTGCGGCTTATATGCGGATGCGGCTTATATTAGGACCAATACGGTATTAACACATTTATTGCAGGGATCGATATAACACGCATGAGATAAAATATTTTATTTGCCCGATTTGCAAGCTTGAGAATGTTGTGCTATTAATTCTAAGACCTAACATCACTTTCCCTTTTAATAACAGTACAGTAGTGTGTGTATATGTGCATTTACAGTGCTACGGATAGGACTTTACCCCCCTTGCAGGTCCTCTCTAGCACTCGTTTGTTTCTCTATTTGTGAGTTATGGGGTTGAACGCCAGGAATTTTGATGCTATTTAACAGCGCAATTGGAACGTAGCGGTTACAGGCTTGACAGATCAAAGGATTTGCGGACTCGCAAGTCGAATTCTCACGTCCCGTAGGGTTTTCTCGCTCCCACCCCGCAAGTCATCGGAGGACTGGTTTAAGAGGACAATTTAATAGCCGTAAGTCTTGAGAGCTATTTTACGAGCTACTTTTTCACACTTTTTGCTGTTATAAAATATCCTTTTTATGTACTTGTGCCCCAAATTGTACTCCAAATTCCAAATGAGGGTGTACTAAGGATTTGTATAGTGTCAGATTTATATTTGCTTCCCTTGCTTTTATACCCTTCTTAATGCTAATATTTTATTTGCCTTTGCAGCTGCTGCTTGGCATTGTGTACTGTTACCTAGGTGGTTGTCCACAAGCACTCCCAAATCCCTTTCAATATCTGATACCCCATAGATTTTCCCCATTAAAAATATAAATTGCATGTTTTTTTTTCCTTCCCAGATGCATAACTTTATATTTATTCATATTAAATCTCATCTGCCATTTACCTGCCCATTCCTCTAATATATGTAATTCCCTTTGGAAGAAAGTACACATTAACTTTGGGCTACGTGGTAAAACATAGCCCATAACGTAGATCTTAGGGTTTTTGCTATTAAATTAGCCCCATAATGCAGATTGCGAGTTAAGATGCAGCAGTGCCCGAAAAAAGCCTTCGTGTTGAGAAAAGCTGAACTTTGCGCCCGTAAATCCTTTGATCTGTCAAGCCTGTAACCGCTACGTGTTCAATTTAGCTATTAAATTGCAACAAAATCACTCGCGAGCAATCCCGTAACACGCAAATGGAGCCCAAAGCCCAATGTATGCTCGAGAGGACCCCCAAGGGGGTGAAGTCCAATATGTGGCACTTGTAATTCAAATAAAAATACACTACTGTACTAATATTAAAAGTGATGTCAGATCTTAGAATTAATAGCACAACATTTTCAATTACTTAATTTCATGCATATTTTTTGTGTTATATCAATCCCGGCAATCAATGTGTTAATACATATACTGTAACTCGCATGTGATAGAATATCATATTTGCGGCTTCATTAATATTGCATCTTGACTGGAATGTAGGTTCGATTGTAGATCGTAATTGAACTCCGTAAGACTTTGAAATCCATCCTCCATTTTATTGTGACGCAATGCTGACGATCTCTGTTTCCACTGGCTCCATCTAAACCCGGAACTATGGGCTTGCTTAATTGTTTACGTTCTAGCCCACAAAGCCTCCGGCCGAAAAATGGTTTCCAAATTTGCGTCTACAGCTCGTAGCTCTCAGGCTTTCAAATTTAATAGCACTGTAACTTGGCCAAATTTCAAGCATGCAGCCGTTACGAGCTTTACGTTGGAGTTACCGGCATGGAATTTATTGTGGCTCTTAATTGCCTTGCATAACTTCGTGTCATCAGCAAAAAGGGAGACAATATTTTCCAATCCTACTTCTAAGTCATTAATAAATATGTTAAAAAGTAGAGGATCTAATACTGAACCCTGAGGTACCCCACTTACAACTTTAGACCAATGTGAGTATGTTCCATTTACAACTATCCTTTTCTTCCTGTCTTTAATCCAGCTCTCAATCCATGAGCAAATATTTACTGCAACTCCCTTAGTTTGCACAATAGTCTTCCATGTGGCACTGTATCAAAATCCTATGCAATATCCAAAAATATAACATCCAGAGAGTTGCCTTGATCTAAGTTGTTACTAACCTCCTCATAGAAACTAATTAGGTTTGTTTGACACAACCTATCCATTATAAATCCATGTTGACTCCTGCTTATAATCTTGTTTAAAAAGACATGTTATTGTATAGTATCCCTTATTAACGCTTCTAGAAGCTTTCTCACCACAGAAGTGAGTACAGTTTTATCACTTCCTGGTACCTCCCACTGGTACCTCCCTTGTGAATACAGAAGAAAATAACCCATCAGCCTTTTCATGGTCACTCATTTTCAGATGCTCTGTTTCACATTGCAGTTTTTTTATAGCTTTCTTCCTGGCCTTCTTCCTCTTAATATATTTAAAAAAATATTTTAGGGTTAATCTTACTCTCCTTTACAACTAACTTTTCATTTTCTATTTTAGCCAGTCTAATAGCCCTTGATTGCCTTATACTCACGTAAAGCAGTCTCTATTCCCTCATTTTTGTATAATTTAAATGGCTGTTTTTTACTCTGTAAATTGATCTTTAACTCATTGTTAAGCCACATTGGATGTGATTTACTCCTTCTACTTTAATTTCCACATGGTATGTGGTGATAAGTATGCATGATAGCCTAGTGGAGCGAGGCAAGGAGTTTCACAGAGTAGGGGCAGCACAGGAAAAGTCTAGAAGGCGTGAGTGAGAGGAGATGAAAAGAGAGGAGGAAAGAAGTAGGGCATTAGCTGAGCGAAGAGGGCAGTTGGGGGAGTATTATACGGCAAGAGCAGAGATATCAGAGGGGGCAGTCTTATTGAGCACTTTATATATTATATATCATGATTTTAAATGTGATTCTGGGTGCTATGAGAAGCCAGTGGAGAGATTGACAGAGAGGAACTGCAGACCATGAGATAGGTATGGTAGATGTGTCTAGCGGAGGTATTCATTATGTATTGGAGTTAAAACAGACAAGCGATACATTAGGGTACCAAGGGAAGATGTATAGATGGAGAAAGGAGGGGGCCTGGGACTAAATCTTGGGGTATGGCAACAGACAGAGTGTGAGGTGAAGAAGAGGTGCCAGAGAAGGACACACTAAATGTATGATCTTCGATTTGAATTAGAGGAGGGTGGTCAACTGTATCAAAGGCAGCAGAGAGTTCCAGGAGAATTAGGAAATTACCCTTTGACTTAGCAGTGAGCAAGTCATTGGTGACTTTTTTGTGAGAGCCGTCACTGCGGAATATTGGTCAGATGCAAGATTGGAATGGTCGAGAATGGAGTTGGAGGAAAAGAATTGGGTAAGGCAATTGTAGAAGAGCCGCTAGAGCAGTTTTGGTGTGTTTTAAAGATGATGGAAACTTGCCTGCATTGAGAGAAAAGTTGAATAAATAAGTAGAGAGAGGAGGGATTAGTGATGAAATAAGATCATGTGGACACGTTTTAAGATGAGAGGTTGAATGTAGAGTAGATACTTCATCCTCAGTTACAGGGTCAAAGGAGTCCATAGTGGAGGAGGAACTTGGGAAGGGTAAAGGCTGGGTGTTGTTGGTTTGTTGAGAGGAGGACATGTATGAGCCAAGTTGAGAGGAGTATTGGTTTTCAATTTTATTTTTAAAGTGGATGGCAACATTTTCAACTTTAAGACTGGATGGGGCAAGAGGTGGGAGTGGCCAGAAGAGGGTGTTGAAAGTATCAAATAAACATTTGGGGTTGGAGGACAGATTTGATTTTAACAATGAGAAGCAGTTTTGTTTGGCAAGATTGAAGCCAGATAGTGGCCAAGAAACAGAGAGGAGCGCGCAGGTGAAAATAAGTCGGAGAAGGAGGAAACCAAGAAGACGTGAGAAAGAGGTAGCAAAGTGGGAGACAAGGGCCAAGAGCGCGCAGGGGGAGACAGATGGAAGAGGCAATGGGGAGACAGGAAAGAAATGGGACCGACACAGGACAAAGACGCAGAAAAGGGTGAGAACAGAAATGGGAGGGGGACAAAAAAGACAGGAAGAAAAAAGGGAGGCAGAAGGGACAAGCGGTAGGACAGTGGGGGAAATGTAGTGGGGAACAAAAAGAAAAACAAGGATAGGGTGCAGGGGCAGGAAGCTGTGTGACAGCGGCAAGAAAACATTAGAGATTGTGTCCACAAGCAGCATCATTGTTCAAGCCTTTAACATTATTGCATAGCTTTCCATGCATCAGCTACCACAAAAGGGGAACCCGACCACAAATGTCCAGGTGTAGCCTGGATTTTGTGGGAGGGGCCCCTCCTACTAATCATAACCACTTCTGGCCATGCCTCTTTCTGACACACCTCTGTTCACTTCTGAGTCTGTACTTGAAGATTGCACCTCAGTGATTCCTTGTCATTTTGGCTTTCACTAAGCCCTTCATTTGAAGCTTTTAGTCCCTTATCCACTAACCAGTGCCCTTCTCTGGTTCTCTCAAGCCCTCAAAACAGGGGTCAAGTTTCATAAGCCAACCGTCAGTTACCGATTCAGAGATGGATCCATCTATTTTTTCTGCTTTCATTTTGCCCTTTTCTAATGTTTGTGAGGGCTTTCACATTGCTGGAGAGCCATGATTCCACCCCTTGCTGCATCAAATTCATACCAGGTCCCGCTTTTAAACTTTCACCTAGCCCTATATTGTAATTCTTGGCAACCAAATCTACTAAGCAGGTACCACTTTTTAGCTTTCACCTAGCCCTATTCTGTACTTATTTGGCCCATATCTACAAGTAGTGTCTTTGTCCATGTTCAAGGTTACACTTTTATCATCACCATAAGGCTTTCAATAAGCCTTTCATGCAGATTCTGGCCCATATATGCTAAAACAAGCACCTTTCCATACGCCTTCCATTTATATTTGGTCCATAGACATTAAAGCAACAAGCCCTTTATTAGAGATTGTGGCCCATAGCCACTAGGCCCAGCAGGCTGTCTGAAGATGCAGTGCGTTACATTGAAATATGTTTGTACTTGCATAGAAATGTTTACATGCAGAGATACTTATGTCTGTAAATATACTTGACACTTTTTTTATACACATATTTCCATTTAACTAGTTTTTTTTTCCTTACAGCATTTTTCACATTTATGTACCGGTATGTCTTAAGTGCCTTTGTAATAAGAGATAGAATGTAGAAAGAAGCATAAAGGATAGATAAAGGGGAAGGGGTGAGAAGGGGGAAAGGGGTGGACTATATTGTAGGGGGTCCACTGGAGCTTATATCTTTCTTATTGTACTTTCCTGCTGTATTACCACTCAATGCTTAGGGTCCAAGTATCCCAACATGAGGCTCACTTTCTGTGGGAATTATCTAGGTCAGCTGAGATAGTGCTCATAGCATATATTTTTTTTTTAAGATAGCACTATATTCGGGTATTGCCGACTTCCAGGTTTTAGCTATTGTGATCCTTACAGCTAAAAACAGTACACTTGATAAAAGTTGAGCTTCTTCATGGCGACCCTCTATGGGCAGGCCTAATAAAGCTTCTTCTGGTTTTTGGGTGACCCCACAGCCTCTCTAATATATTATACTGTATGTCTCTAACCATATATGGGCAATCTTTGGGCAGTCCGAGAGGACATGTTTTAGGGTGCCTGGGGAATCACATCCTCTGAAGCAGTTGCCATCTAGGGGTGTATTAGAACATTTTAGCCTTTCCGGTGTCAGGTACCACCTCATGATGGTCTTGTGTGAGTTTTCTCTAAGCATTGTGTTGAGGGAGGTTCTTGTAGCCATGAATATTGATAGTGAAGTTTAGTTGTCATAATCTGGTCTAAGATATATTTGTATATAATGTATATAATTGTATTGCCATTGGGATTACAGTGCCTTGCAAAAGTATTCACCCTCATGGCATTTTTCGTGTTTTGTTTTTTCACAACCGGGAATTAACATGGATTGTTTGAGGATTTCCTTAATTTAGTTTAGTTCTTTCCATTTGGTCATGATAGATTTGACGGTGCTCCTGGGGATAATCAAAGATTTGGATATTTTTTATCACCTAGCCCTGACTTGTACTTCTCAACAACATTGTCCCTTGGTTGTTTGGAGAGTTCCTTGGTCTTTATGGCAGTGTTTGGTTAGTGGTGCCTCTTGCTTAAGTGCTGCAGCCTCTGGGGCCTTTTAAAAAAGGTGTGTATATGTAATGGCAGATCATGTGACACTTAGATTGCACACAGGTGGTCATCAATTCACTAATTATGGGACTTCTGAAGGTATATTCTGAACCAGAGCTTTTTATGGGCTGTTAAGGGGGTGAAAACATACGCACATGCCAATTTTCTGTTTTCTATTTCTAAAAAATAGTTTTATGTATATATTTTTCTCATCTTACTTCACCAACTTAGACTATTGGTTTCTGATCCATCACATAAAATGCAGAATAACAAAACATTGAATTTAAGTCTGTAATGTAACAAAATAGGTAAAAAGTCAGGGGGGTGAATACTTTTGCAAGGCACTGTATCTATGCAGCATTTTTTTAAGGAGCTTTTCCTGGCTGAGGTATTAAGTTTAATTACCTTGGTAATATTAGCATTTTTATATAATATACAGTATATATATATATATATTTTTTTTTTTATTATCTATATATATATATATATATATATATATATACAGTGGATATAAAAAGTCTACACACCCCTGTTAAAATGTCAGGTTTCTGTGCTGTAAAAAAATGAGACAAAGATAAATAATTTCAGAACTTTTTCCACCTTTAATGTGACCTATAAACTGTAAAACTCAATTGAAAATCAAACTGAATTTTTTTAGGTGGAGGAAAAAAAAAAAAAGAAAAATAATGTGGTTGCATAAGTCTGCACACCCTCTTATAACTGGGGATGTAGCTGTGTTCAGAATAAAGGAATCACATTCCAAATCATGTTAAATAGGAGTCAGCATACACCTGCCATCATTTAAAGTGCCTCTGATTAACCCCAAAAAAAGTTCAGCTGCTCTAGTTGGTCTTTCCTGACATTTTCTTAGTCGCATCCCACAGCAAAAGCCATGGTCCACATAGAGCTTCCAAAGCATCAGAGGGATCTCATTGTTAAAAGGTATCAGTCAGGAGAAGGGTACAAAAGAATTTCCAAGGCATTAGATATACCATGTAACAAAGTGAAGACAGTCATCATCAAGTGGAGAAAATATGGCACAACAGTGACATTACTAAGAACTGGAGCTCCCTCCAAAATTTATGAAAAGACGAGAAGAAAACTGGTCTGGGAGGCTACCAAGAGGCCTACAGCAACATTAAAGGAGCTGCAAGAATATCTAGCAAGTACTGGCTGTGTGGTACATGTGACAACAATCTCCCATATTCTTCATATGTCTGGGCTATGGGGTAGAGTGGCAAGACGAAAGCTTTTTCTTACGAAGAAAAACATCCAAGCCAGGCTTCATTTTGCAAAAACACATCTGAAGTCTCCCAAAAGCATGTGGGAAAAGGTGTTATGGTCAGATGAAACCAAGGTTGAACTTTTGGCCATAATTCCAAAAGATATGTTTGGCGCAAAAACAACACTGCACATCACCAAAAGAACACCATACCCAAAGTAAAGCATGGTGGTGGCAGCATCATGCTTTGGGGCTGTTTTTCTTCAGCTGGAACTGGGGCCTTAGTTAAGATAGAGGGAATTATGAACAGTTCCAAATACCAGTCAATATTGGCACAAAACCTTCAGGCTTCTGCTAGAAAGCTGAACGTGAAGAAGAACTTCATCTTTCAGCATGACAACGACCCAAATCATACATCCAAATCAACAAAGGAATGGCTTCACCAGAAGAATATTAAAGTTTTGGAATAGCCCAGCCAGAGCCCAGACCTGAATCCGATTGAAAATCTGTGGGGTGATCTGAAAGATTTCACTTTGTTTTTCAATTGAGTTGTACAGTTTATAGGTCACATTAAAGGTGGAAAAAGTTCTGAAATGATTTATCTTTGTCTCATTTTTTTACAGCACAGAAACCTGACATTTTAACAGGGGTGTGTAGACTTTTTATATCCACTGTATATATATATATATATTTATATATATAGTAATTTAGTAATTATACATAGATTAATAATTGCTAAATTACTAAATTACTGGACATTTATGGCTGCGTCTTCACTCTTCAATTATATATATATATATATATATATATATACATATACACATGAACATTAATTTATGATTTTATATATAGAAAGAAAAGCTTCAAGTGGGGCACACAAATTAAAATTGCCTAGGGCAACATAAAGCCTAAATTAGCCAATATGTATATACTTATACATATAGCCAATGTGTATACTACATATATATGGAGGTGCAAATTAGTAGTGCAAGGATGAGCTATATTTAATTGTCCCGCATGCTTTAACTGCTTGCTTCCCGTTGCTCGCAGTGCAATGAGCTTATTGCAGCCTAAGTCCTTCGTGCGAGGTTGACGGCTCGCCTCGCAAAGTGTGACCAACATCGTAAATGTTCCCAACACTGATAACTATAGATGTAAAATAAAAAAGTAAAAAAAAATAGTGGTGCAAGGATGAGCTATAATCATTTAATAGGGAAAGCAAATTAAGACATTTTTTCTATAAATTGTACAATTAACACACAAGACTGGCTATGGTAGATGGGAAAATAAGTGTGCTTCAAGTGGGGGCATCCTATCTATTACAATTGTAATAGGCCCAAAGATTACTGATTATGGAACTCTTTAAAGTGCCACTTAATTCAGCATAGTTTGGACCACATCAAAGAAAAGATCTATTAAAACATGTTGAAATACTTTTTGATTTCTTTTAAATCTGTTCTTTTTTCACAGAGGAATTTATAAATGAAATCTCTGTTTACATGGAGACTCTGACATGCCCTCAGACACACTCACAGCAACTGCTCCTTGCCATGAGCACAAGTAAACAGAGTGTTAACCCTTCACAAATTCATCTGTGAAGGAAAAGGACTGCTGGAATCTACTAAAAAAAACAATAAATCTTTGTGTTCACATAGAGCTTCACTGCCCGGTGCAGCAGATGTTGTTAATCATGGAACAGTAAGGAGTGTGTTGAAAGCAGACCTAAGACCTTAGATTTTTAGCTGTTATTAGTGTAATTAGAAAAAAAAAACCAATACATTATTTTAATCCGAGAATATTGACCGTCAAAAATGACGGGAATAAAATTGTAAGGCTAGCATTGCTGTTTGCCACACAATGTGAGGCTTTTGCTCCTTTAAGCACCTTCGACGCTCATTGCGAGCCCTGCGCTGAGCATCTTCGGCGCTCATCACGTGACTCGCAATGTGCCACTTCGGAGCTCATTGCTAGCCTCTCCCCTGTGTACTTCAACTTTCCTGTTTTGCAATGATCACCTTTGGCACTCATTGCGAGTCCCACAATGAGTGCCTTCGGCGCTCATTCCGAGCCTTTCCTCTTGCCTACTGTACGGGCCTCTCATTGCAGGGTTCGTTAACCTGCTAGTTTTGTGCTTGGGAATGGTATGTGTCTCTTTCCAGCATCTCCACCCTGTCCCTGTGTCTTTCTCCTCTGTGTGTTTTCTCAATGTTTGCGTGTTATGCGCTGAATGCTGTTTGATTGGTGAGCCTGGTTTTCATCCTGTTTCAGATTTTTTATGTTTTTCGTCCGCCATTTTTTTCCTCTACGAAAAATGGAAAATATGGCTCAAAATCGCTTGCAACCTCACTCCCGGGCTTCATGGCTCCCCCCCCCCCCCCCCCCCTGTGTGCGAGTGCGTTTTTATTTTTTTAATTACTTTGCTTTTTTCGTGTTTTTGACCGTTAAATTAGCAAATTGCATTCCTCAAGGTCAGAAGCAAAGTGCTACGTGTTCAACTGCTTGCCTTGCTTTGTGAGGCTCGCAGTGCAATGAGAATAGGATATTAGATTTATCATTTTTATATTAATACTAGCGACTTGCCCGTCAAAAAATGACGGTCAATAAAATTTAAATGTTGTGAAATTTATTTGCAACACAAAATGAGTCTACTACATTTGTCCCTTTTTTGTTTCTAAAAAGAAATACACATTTCTTTTTTTAACTTTTTATTTTTTGTAACTTTCAACTTATATTTCATAATCATTTTTTTTTTTAAAAACAATATAATAATATCTTAATTTTAATGCATACATATTGTACTTTTTAATGCATACATATTGTAAAGTGTAACATGAAATTTTGTAACAGGCAACTTGTATATTATACAATCTTTCAACCTTCTTTTAACAATACTAACACTTTTAAATAGATATTTATCACTTAGTAACTGCAGACTATATTAACTTAGAGTAAGTACATTTTTTTACAAATAACATTTTTTGTTTTATTTGTAACATTTTTGTTAAACTCTCGTTAAACTAAATTAGCATTGAATTCAGAGGAAGGCAAACAATAAAAAACCCCATTCAAACTTTTGCAATTGTATCTTAGAGGGAAAAAAATTAATTCCTTCCTGACCCCATTAACTGGCGATCGGATTACTCCCTGAATCAATACTTTTCCAAATCTTCTGAAATGGTTCAACTATATAGTAACAATACATGTTTGCCTATAACATATCTCTTTAACAAACAGTTTTTTACCTTTTTTTTTGTGGGACCAATCATATGAACATGAAACTTGTAACCCATTTCAATATGTTTAAGAATGTTTAAGTTTTTTTTTTATTTTCTGTTTGTCTTTTATGCAAATATCACATAGAGTTTCCAAAGTGAAATAGTGGTCCCGTATTTAAAGAGTCCCAGAGTACTTACATTTTGTACTGGAAGTCAAACCACTGTTCTCTATGGATTTTTTTGTCCATTGTATATAGTTTGTTCTTGAAATGTTGTTTTTGTGCAATAATATTGAGTACCTTAAAATGTTGTCATAGAAATGAAACTACTCTACTCTATGTTTACAACACCTCATAGTACACAATGTTTTTTGTGTAAACGCATCCATCGTCTAATAAATGACCCTGACTTTCATTTTCGTCAACAGTCACTTTAATTTCGTTTGGATTGGTGCACCTTGAAAAAGCAACATAGAGTTGTCCATGTGCAAAAACTGGTTCCTTTAAAAAAATCCCAACAGACTTAAAAGTTTGGCCTTGTGATTTATTGATGGTCATGGCAAATGCCATGATAACTGGAAACTGTCTCCTTTGAAGGACAAAAGGCAAACCACTCTCACTTGGAGCTAAATCAATTCTTGGTATAAAAACTCGGTCACCTCTATGGGTCCCAGTTATAATTTCTGCATGTATAAAATGATCTTTTAACTCATGCACAATTAATCTGGTGCCATTACAAAGTCCTTTTTTTGGATTCATATTTCGCAATAACATGACAATTGCACCTTTTTTCAATTGTAAAATATGTGGTGGCATTCCAGATGGTGTTAAGGAATTAATAAATTCGATACTAAAATTCGATTCACTCTCTTTATCATCAGCCAGAACTGAATCTGCACTGTAATAATTCTTCTGTGGTGCATTGATGTATTTTAAAATTTCATTATTTACATTCAAGGCATCGATATTTTTTGATGTTAATATCACTTTGTTTGCAATGTCTGAGTAATCCTCGTTATTAAGAGTGTTTAGAAATATGGCTGATATCAGTGATTCGTTGCAAACCATTTCTGATGGAATTTCAATAGTATCATTTGGTAAATGCTGTATTTCTGGATGTTTTCCTTCTCCGATTTTAATAAGCCAATCATTGAATTCATTTTGGCCTTCAGATCTCATATTTAATTCTAATTTGAGATGTGTAAATATTTGCCACAGTTTACTGGTCTTGATACATGTTTCAATGATCTCTGTTCTATTTCCGTGTGGCACAACAGGTAATGTTTGCCGAAAATCTCCTCCTAACAGCATCACCTTTCCACCAAATGGCAACTTATTATCCATCACTTCTTTTAAGAATCTGTCAATACATTGCAGTGCGTGACATGACATCATTGTTGCCTCATCTATGATAATTAGTTTCGTTAGTTTAAATTTTTTTGCTTGTATAGAATTGAGTCGAATATCTGACACTGATGTTTCCAAAATGGGAACTGGCAGCTTAAATCCACTATGAACAGTTTCTACCACCATCTAACAAAAGTGCAGCAATTCCAGTTGTTGCAAATGGCATAGCTATCTGACTGTGTGATCGAATATAACTCATCAAACAATTGTAAAGATAAGTTTTTCCAGATCCACCTGGGCCGTCTAGATAGAAATACCGGTCTTTGACCATTTCATCATCTGTAGCATTTGTGATGGCCTGAAATGCTTCTAACTGTTTAGTATTTAATGTTGCCAGTTTTTCTTGTGTTTTTTGTTTTTGTAGCTCAGTGTCATAATCATCAAAATTAATGTCATCTATAAGTCCTGGATCCGGTAAATTAAAACTTGAACAATTTAATCCATGAGCAAACAATATTTCTTGAATTTCCAACAATGTTTTTAACAGAGCAATTGGTTCTCTGTAACGTTTCAAGAAGTCTTCTGACATGTTTAATTTAAATGTTTCCCACAAAGTGAAAGCATCAGGTACATTGCAAAATATGCATATGAATGCAAATTGTTGTCTCATTTGCTTTGGCATTTGACATAGCGCTGCTTCTTCCAGACACCTCTCCCATTCTGTATCATCAGCTATGAAATTTTGCTGTCTTGCAGCTAATAGGAATGTATCATAAACTATGTCATTGACTGTACGTAAATGCTCAAAACTCTGTGCACCGGGAACATGTAGCAGAAGTAATCTTAAGCTGAAACGTTCAATATCCCTTGGACTGACGGTATAAATGCGTGGTATAATTTTTTGTGCATCTCTTCTTCGTTCTTTCCATTGACCATTTACAAATACATAGTAATATGGTATCTCTATGTATAAAAAATTGTCTGGCCTGCGTATCCTGACAGTTTAATTTAAACCATGCTATAAGTGTGGTATCTCTGTCTTCACTTTGACATAATGCAAGTCTTTCATTTCCTTGAGTAAAGCAAACCATCTGACTTTGAGGCAAATGTACAGCTAAGCGATAGATAGCATGTGACCGATCATGCATCTCAAATTTCAAAAGGCGCCACATTGCTTCAGGAGCACTAACATAGCGAGCATCTAAATAATTTGATAGTTCATCGTGTACAATTGGATTTTCGTTTTCATTTACAGCACCTTGTACAACAACAGTAGCTGCGTCATATCCTTTGTATATATATTTATACACATACTTAATTGATTTAATCGAAGTGCAAGCTTCTACATTGATGTGTGCATTGTACTTGATGAGCAAATGTGGATTGTATGGAACAACAAATCTATTATCAACCTTTTGGCCCCGGATAATAGCTGTTTCTCCTTGTGTTCTTTTATACAAAGGATATCCATCACAATTAGCATAAGTTTGCATTTGAAATTGTTTTGGGAATTCTTTTGTACATTTTTTATTTTCCATACATGGTGAATTAGGATTCATCTCTCCACATGGGCCATGAATCATTCTATGTGTAACAATTTCCCAAAGTTTTGTATATTTTTCTTGGTCTGGCAATTCGGCAGAAATGACTGAATCCACTCTCTCTGCAGTTTTCAACTTATCTTTTTCCTGCAGTATTAAAAGTATGTGAGCATGTGGCAGTCCTCCCTTTTGAAATTCAATAGTGTAAACAAATGCCATACATTGTCCAAATAATTTTGCTTTAGTGATATCATGTATTAATGAATTCAGTTTGATTTTAAATACTCTTGCCACTAAATCTGGTCGGTCAGATGTAGTTTGTCCCAAATACAAATTTTCCTTGATCTCTGGCCATTGGGGATTACACGTGAATGTAATAAATAAATCTGGTTTTCCAAATTTTGTGACAATAGCCATGGCATCATTATACCTTTCTCGCATATTGCGAGGAGATCCTTGGAAAGTTGATGGCAAAATAATTTCTCTTCCAGCTGGAATGTCTCTGTTTGCAGCTATTTCAGCCACATAATCCATTAATCCACAATACTGTTCAACTCGTAATTTTTTTTGTTGAAATTTAATGAAATTTAAATTATTGGCTTCAACTTGTAGATATGAATCAATAATCCATTGTTGAGTGAGTTTGCCTCCATGTAAAATTGGATTAAAGCAGTCACGGATAGCAGTTTGTGCAACTTTATATTCCAGCATTGAAACATTAGATCTAATTCGAAGTTTAGTATTGGGATAAGTTTCCAATTTTAATTTTGGTTCCCATCCAGGTTCACCATTTGGAAAGAAAATGGGATATGTCATTGGATCTAAATTACAACTTAATATATTGATGTTGATAAATGGTTGTTCTTCATTGCGTGGATATATTCTAATATCACGCTGAAAAGGTGGTTCACCATCCTCATTTTTAAACACCATAGCAACCTCATTTACTGTCGGTAAATTATATCTTCTTTGATCAGTGTTGCGATCTCTTTTTAACACCATATTTACTCTTGGTATAGGCAATAGATGTCTTTCAGCATGTTCCTGTTGTTCTTTTTCCAGCTGTGCTAATTGTTTGTATGCTTTACTATATGGGTTGTTTTGCATAATTTTATCCAGCTGTTCAAAGACTATGCGCAAACACTGTCTATTTTCTGGTAGTGTCATTCTTTGTTCCACAGCTTCCATCGTATCCAAGACATACAACTGTGCAAATTTCCTTGGCTCTCCTTCTTGTGGGTGTAAATGTGAAGTTCGGTGGTATATTTGACCTTGAATTTTGAAACAATAAGGACCATGTCCTGGTACATTTTCTGCTAAAGTTGCACCCATTGAAGCAAATGAAATTGCACTGTTATAAGACCTGATGTTTTGTTTGAAATTATTATAATTTTGAAATGTTGGATCACTCATAATACATTCTAAATAATATGGAAATGGATGTCTTAGTGGAAGTTTCACCTTTCCTTTCTGACAGCAACTAATGAAATTTCCATCAGTAGGTCTTTCCTTTATGAAATGATAGGCCCCACAAAACTGACAAAGCACATTAAGTAACCCACAATAATGAGTATCTACATGTACTGCAGTATTGAACACATTGTCATGCATTTTTTCCACATATATATCAAACCCACTTTCTATATGTACATTGTTGTCATGTGTGTCTACATTTAAGTCATTCTGCACAATAGAATCATTAGACACTGGTTCACATAGATGTTTTTTTTTACTTTTCCTTTTTTTGCAAGGCCCAACAGACTCACTTTTGGCTTTCTTAGCAATCTTTCTTTTATTTAAAAGTCTCTGTTGATCTTCTTCTCTCAAGCGTTGTGAAGTTTCTGGTGTATGAGCATCTCTCCACCTTTGCTTCCTTTCCCTTGCCAATCTTCTTTTGCGTTCCATTTTGTCTTCTCCATTATCTTCCATTTTTTAATCTGTAATAGTCAATATAAATATTAATTAGTCTTTCTTCTTATTTTTGTGTACATATGTCTTTTTACTTTTTGGACTGTTACATTAAAGTTGATGAATAAACGTTATCCTTGTTTCCAATGAAATAAATGAAACCATTTTTCAAAGTATTTTATTGACATATATTAAATTGGTAATAACTGGACATATATATATATTATATCAATTATTCATCTTTCAATTCATTTTAAATCCTTCTTGATTCACTTCACTGCATACATATTTTTTTTTTTTTGGCAAGTGCTTCTTCTTTTTGTTAAATGTTTGTATTGCTTCGTATTGTCTATTCAACTTTCCATAATTTTTTTTAACATATGCTGTTTTGATGTGTCAGGACCAAATTAAATATTTACCTGCAAAGACGGTCTTGATGTTGTTCAAAGGCTGCAAACGTCACACTGTGTGTTTATTCACTTTCCTTGATCAATAATCTGTAATTTAAATTTTAGAATCTTTGTATTATTTCACTTTACCCATATCATGAAATAAACATCAATCAAGAGACATATATTTTTATTCCTTAAAAACCTGAAAGCAAATTCTTTAATATGTTCCTATAGTAATCTAATACAAAACTGTTTTTGATATTACTCATTATTAATAATTAATTCATTAAATAAAGTGCATTATGAATGTTATTTTTAATTCTTTCACACAGGTAAGCACAATATCTAACAAATTAATTACTAATGTAATATACATTATTAATTAATAATTATATTTAATGTACATTATTAATTAATGCAGAATATATAAGCAACTATTAATTTAATGTACATTATTAATTAAATTTAAACTGAAAACATAAACATGAGTCTATCTGAGAATTAAATTATTAAAATCATGTACATTCTTAATTAATGAATCAATGTGTTTGTTTTCTGCACATTCTTAAACGCTAACATTTTTGATATTACTGTTTAGTAATAATTAATTAATTGTAGAAAGTACATTCTAAACGTTATTTACAATTCTTTTACACAGGTAATTACAATATCCAATTAATTAGTAATCTAATGTACAATTAATTAATGCACAATATATAACCAATTAATTTGTAATAGAATGTACATTATTAATTAATAATTAAATTTAATGTACATTATTTATTAATTCATGAATAAATGTGTTTCTTTTTTCTGGACATTCTTAAACGCAAACTCACTTTTATATAAATGCTTAATTCATTAATTATTTAATGTACATTATCAATAGTATTGTCAATTGTTTCACACAGTTAAGCTCAATATTATATTTCTGTTAATGAAATAATGTACATTAATTTAATAGTTAATTGGTTATATTTTATTGATGATTAATTCTTAATTAAATAAAATACATAATAAATATTATTTACAATGTTTCACACATTTAAGCACAATATATAATCAATTAATTATTAATTTAATGTACATTATTAATTAATAATTCAATGTAATGTACATTAATAATTAATGCACAATACATAACCAATTATTAATTTAATGTACATAATTGTCCTTATTAAGTAACTAATAATATAGTAATTAATTAATGATACTTCTTAAAATGTACCTTTTGTAATTCAATGTTCCTGAATCAGTATCCTGAAGAGCTATCAATCTCTTTCGATTTTCCAGCATCCGAAAATGTCCAGTCACACTGTCATCACCTCAGTAAAAGGTGTCAGTAATGTGTCAATTGTGCCCTATATATAGGTTTTTGCGCGAGCCAAATGCATTGTTTTCGGCGGGAAATACGGGTGCGCGAGCGAAATGCATTGTTTTCGGCGGGAAATACGCTGTTGCTCGAGACCAATGTGTTGTTTTCGGCGGGAAATCGGAGTTGGCGCGAGACAAAGGCGGGAAATCGTAGTCGGCGCGAGGCAAAGGCGGGAAATCGGAGTCTACGCGAGACAAATAATCCGGAAATGTGTGGTGTGTGTCTTATCGGATTTTCCGTAAGTGTTTTCCGTGGCTATAGTGCTGTAGCCTCGTTTTCGTTTTGTTCGGCCGCCATTTTTTCTCTCGCTTATTTTTTTGAAAGTGTCTAAACTCTTTTATTTTGCTTTAAATGAAGGCGATAGTTTTTGTTTTGAGGTCCAGGATGCTTCCTCTTGCTGTCGGTAACATTTTTATTTATGTGTTCTGTGTATTTAGTGTGTTTTATCTTTTTTCTTGTCCGCGGGTTGCGTCCGATTTTTGCGATGTCGTAATGTGTCTTATACGCCGTCACGGATTATCCGTAATGTGTCTACGCAAGTCTTTTTCGTGCTCAGAGTGCTGTAGCCTCGTTTTCATTTTTTTCGGCCTCCATTTTTTCTGTCGCTTATTTTTTTTTTTGTGTTTACATTTTTGTATTTTAAGGTAAATCAATGTGTAACTCGCTTTCTGCAGGTCGTGGATGCTCCCTCTTGCTATCGGTTAGGTTTTTATGTATGTGGTGTGTGTAGTTATTGTTAATTTTAATTTTTATGATAGGCGGTTTGCGGCCGTATTTTTTTACTACGTTTTAACGGCTCGCCTCGCTACGCGAGGCTCGCAGGACGATGAGCGCCTGCGGCGCTCATCGCTAAGCCCGCTAAAGTTCTACGGGTTAATTGCCAAAGTGCAACGGTTTAACGGCTCGCCTCGCTTTGCGAGGCTCGCCGGACGATGAGCGCCTGCGGCGCTCATCGCTAAGCCTGCTAAAGTTCTACGGGTTAACGGCTCGCCTCGCTTCGCGAGGCTCGCCGGGCGATGAGCGCCTGCGGCGCTCATCGCTAAGCCCGCTATTCGTACGGACCACGCAAACAGCGTGACGACGACTCGTAGCAGGACAATTATAATATGTGATATGTATATGTTTGGTGTTTTATTTACTGAAAATATACTCTTATTGATTTAGGTTTTTTGTTAATCTTTATTTTTAATGAAAGAATTAAAAACATGAAACCAATACCGAGCAATACAGATTTCCAACTATTCATTCTCAACACAAGATGCCAGCATAGGACTGAAGATGAACACAGAACAGCCTCTGCTGGAAATAAAGAGTACAGGATCAGTGCACTTCTATTTCATTGAAAAAGGTAATGTACTTGTTATCAGACTTGCTAGTAAATAGTAATGTGATTAATTTTGAATTGTTTCTAATTTTATCAGTGCAAGGGCAAAAAGAAAATTGTTCTTTAATATAAACCACAAACCATTAAATCAATCTCAAATAAATATGTAGAAAATGTAAGTAATTTTATGTTAGTATCATTAAAAACACTGTAAAGTGAATTCCAAATATTAAGCTACATAGTGTAAATATGTATTTACACTATTTTACTAGAGCAGATCTTTATTGTGAGAAACTGAATTAATTCTTCATTTACTTATATTTTTTTATTATGCTTATCTGCCTGAGTGTTAGAGTAAACTAAACAGCCCCAATAAATTCACAAAGATTGCATCTTAAAATATATAGGCATCATTGTGACATTTATGACCCTTGTTATGCGGGTTAAAAATAAATAGATAATCTCTCTGTAAGATAATTAAATTCTCGCAATTCTTGATGTCATGGAGCTTCAAGGATATAAGAAATTTAATTTAAGGACGTTTTATAGGTGTCATGCCACAAGGGATCTAAGAAAACTAATGGCATTATGGTGTTGGACAAGTAAAACTATGTGATTGATGATTCTTTTTTTTTTATATATATCACATAAATGCAAAGCTTTATGTGAAAATTCCCCAAATGCAGTGAAAATACTGTATATCCTGTATAGAACTAGGAGAAAGACCAAGAGAAAAGTAGAATTATTTTTCTGTGATTAAAAACAAAACTGCCTGTCAAGTAAAATAAGTTACAATATTGGGGCAATAATAATATCAGATTATAGAACAGGTACAGTGAACAGATTATATGGTTTACACAACCACTGTAGTTCAAGAAAAAATGCCCTTGTTTGTAAAGAATGTAACAAATTAACCACAATGATAACTGTGTGTCATGGACATAAAAGCATTTTAGAGAAAATCTGAATTTTTGCAGACTCTGCTTATGAATAGAGGAATACATTTTGTCTCTGTTACATAACTGACTGAGAAATAGAGCATTAAGGTGTGTGTTTTTATCTACCAGCTGGGGTAGGGATGGGTAGGATTGATCAGGGACCAAGAAACATTATTAGATAAATGGATCAGACTGAAATTGATACCACACTTCCATGCTTAATTATACTATATATCAAACAGATTGCCTTTGATCTTGTGTTTGAATTAGTCTAAGTTTGATAATATCTTATATCTATTAAAGTAAAATATATGTATTGGAAAAAATATATTGTACAATCTGTGTTTATACTAAAAAATGCGAAACTAACTTTATGTGGCTCCTATATTGGTCCAACTGCCACAACAGTTAAATAATAAATAAGTTTCCAGGTATTGTGAAAAAGATGATTAATTGTGATAATATTTACACAACCTGCTTGTTTTCCTACAGATTGCTCTGTTCACCTTTAGGGGAGGTAGGTGCCATTCGTTGCCATAGTTTGAAAAAAATAAAAAAAAATAAAAGCTGTAAAGGAAGTATTTTTTCACAAAAATATCAACTCTTGTTTTTAATCACAATTGTAAAGTTACAAAAATGTAAAACTTTTTAAAGTAACAAGGCTCAAATCAACTATTGTTGTATGTTGATTGTGGGCTGCTGATTCTAAATCTGGCTATTACAAAAGACTAGGATTTACTGTTACTACTCATGCATTTTTTAAGTTAAAAAATACATGAAAAAAAAACCTCAAGCTAGTAATATGTACAAGTTACACAAATTTAGATGTTTCCGTATGTATTAGGTCTCTCTTGGATTGCCTAACATTTATTTGCAGAAGTCTTTGCAAACGTTGTAGGTCTAGTGAGATGTGGCAGAGGGCACATTTGGGTTCTCTATTTTATGTTATTTCCTACTTATAAAAGCCTTCAGGCAAATATAACAGTCCAAGTCACTGGTTGGTTCATGCTAAATGATGGGAACCCAAAAAAATGTGCTCTAATATTCTAAGTCTAGAGCCTGTCCCGTAACTATTTAAAAAATTGCAATGCTTCCCATAACGATATTCAATCTCACTAAGTGTACTCGGAAGTCCCAGAAATAAAAAAAAAGCCTACAGGTATCTTCAACCCTCTGTAAAGGTATAAAATGCCTCTGAGAAGCCAGATTGACTAAAACACAACAGGATGACACCTTATTTGCTTAGGGACCTGCATTGCTAGTGTTAGAGTCCCAATAGGGCGCCATAGGAACCCTAAGGGGTTAGTGGTCCCCCACCATAAAACACAAGGGGTGGAGAGGAAGGGAGTCTGATTGCCGCCATGGTAATGAATGGGAAGTACAAGGGCTAATAGGGGGTAGCTGGCTCTGGGGGGAATACTAGCGCTTAGTGAGTATTGAGGGTGAAATCACATAGAAAATCATAAACCCCATGCTTTTTTTAAATGTAATCCCTTCCCTTCTTCCCTTCAGATATATAGGGATATGGGAGGATAATAGGGCTAGTGTTGTATTTTATAGTGGAGACTACTGAGATACAGGTATACTTTAGGCAGGCTGGGAGCACACATTAGAGCTAGAGAGCTATAAGCAAACCCATTGGGTGAGAGTCAGTAAGTTTTTTATGAGCTTCTTTTTTTGCAAATTTGCTTTTCAAAACTCCCATAACTTTGCGCCAGCCTTGCAGGAGTTCTAACAGAATAGATCCCTATATCATTACAGAGGGCCTTGAAAGCTTTATGTAGAATAATTATCTTAAACACTACATGAAATGGAAGCTCTGTCCATAGTCTATTCATCCCAGCAATAGGTCAGCAATTGATTTCAGTAGTGCAACAGAGATTGTAGAGAGCTTGTTGGTTCAAAGCATAGGCTTCCACAGCAAGAATGAGTCTCTCTGCTACTTGCTGCAGCCTAGATTAAAGGGGGAGTCTGATTTTTTTAGGTAAGGGGAAGATAATACTCCGTACCGTAGAGGTCCTCTAAGACCAGTAGTGTGTAGGAAGTATGGAGAACTTGCAAACGGGGGCCCAAGTTATTTTGACAGAGGGCCATGGAGGCCACAGGGGAGCACAGAGGGGTGAAAGGGGCTACAAGTGGCTGAGGGGGCCACATGGGCTGGCAGAGTAATGTGGGGGCCGCACATGGCCACAGAACCAGAAAGAAACTGCGGCTTCTTATTTTGACCTGAAAGTCTTATCCAAAATTCTATTTTCCAAACACAATTATTTATTTTCAAGTCAATGTCAATCATACAAAACAACTTTAACTTAGCAACAATGAGAAAAAAAGGCAATAACTTTCCTAACTAACCATCACCCCATTTCAACTCACTATGTCTGCCTCTTATAGCTCAGCGGGTAATTTTATCTTGCAACAAACAATAAAAAATCTAAACTACTCTCAAGTTTAATAGTAATCTACATTAACAAGACAGGTAAACACTATTTTTGAAAAACAATGCCACTTCACAAACTTAATTAGCCTGAATAAAGGTGGATTGAACATTAGGGCCACATTAAATTCCAGGCCCGTAACAGCCGATTGTCTGAGAGTGAGTTACGGGCTCCCGTTGGTCTCCGTTTGCTAGGCTATTCAATTGCTCAAGATCGCAAGTTGTAGGCTTGAAGCGACAATCGTAAACTATGCACTGTTTCAGGGCAGATAAGTACAGGAAATCTTAACATTTAAGAAAGCCCGTAACCTCCCATTTCGAAACAGCCAATAGGAAATGAGATTGTCCGAATTACGGCAGGAAAACATGGAGGTTACCTGTCATTCAATTAGATTTGGGTGCCCGATATGCGAGTAGACTCGCAAAACATGGAAAATACAGAATAATGAAAACTAATGCCAATACTGTTCTAGTCCATGTGGGTGGCCTGTTATGTATTAACTCATTGATACCCAAGATCGTTTTAACCCCAAAATGGCACATACAATTAAAATGTATTTCCTGCCGCTTTGCGGACTTGAGACTGTTGTGCAATAAATTTGAATGTCTGTCATCTCTTTTCCCGTTATTTACAGTTCAGAATTGATCTTTTATTTGTATTTACAGTGCTACGAATATGTGTTTAACCCCTTTGCAGTTCCTCTCTAGCACATGTAGGATTTCCTCCTCCATTTGCCTTTTACGAGTGTGGATACGTTTACGAGCTTGGGGAAATTGAGCAATTAAATATTGATTTTAGCCTTGTGAAAGTGAAAGATCAAAGGCTTCTGAAGGCTGTAAGTTATGGGCGCAATATTTTCAAGTCTGTAACACGTAACCCGATCGGAGACCGCAATTTGACGCCAATTGAATAGCAAATTTGCCTGAAACCACACTTTCGGCCAATTGGATGTGGCCCTAAATCCCTATGTTTATCTTAGATTACGTTTTGTGGAAGCAAAGTATTATATTATTATATATGTATATATATATATAGTTCTGCTGCTATGTGTATGCTTTGCTATAAGCTTTGATTATTGACATTTTAGGCTTCAGAGCAAGCTAGATCAATCAGCAGCAATCCTAAAATATATCCCAAAAGGGAAGTGGAAAAAGTACCACATCCATAAAACTCTTAGTTTAAATTCTTCACAATTTTTTGAGCTATTTATTTAAATTAAATTTCAATTTCAACATTCTCTATTGGTGATTACTTTAGTTAGCCTAATTATGCTCTTGTTTCTGCACACGCTCAGATTCCTTATCTCCATTAGCCAGAAAAGAATTCATGCATTTACGGAGTAATCATCATCTCAAACGATGAGATTATTATCTTAAATGATTAGAAATCATCATCTCAAATAATTAGAATTGGAAATCAGAAACACTGATTGTACGTTTATTGCAAGAAAATTAAATGATCATAATTACATTCAATTGATGAATTACTGCACTTCTCTCCCATTCTTCCACACATAGAGCGGCGTTAAATTGGAGCCTCTTAAGTCCTACAAGTAGCTCGTAAGGGCTGCGTGCTAGAAATGTATCCGTTTTACATCGCTATTATATTAGAAGTGCTGCGAGTTACGAGCGAGAGACGCAAAATCGTAAACCAGTTCTCGGCTGTCAGAGTTGCGCACTAGAACGCAAACAATTAAGCAAGCACGTAGTTACAGGTTCAGATGGAGCCAATGGCAACAGAGATCGTCATCATTGCATCACAAGAAAATGGAGGATGAATTTCAAAGTCTTACTGGGTTCAATTATGAGCGAATCCACATTCCAGTTATAATGCAATACTAATAAAGCCGCAAATATCACATGCAAGTTACAGTATATGTATTAACACATTGATCTCTGAGATTGATATAACACAATAAAGATACATGAAATCAAGACCTAACATCACTTTCCCTTTCAATATTAGTACAGTAGTGGGTTTTTATTTGATGTACATATTGTACTTTACCCCCCTTGCGGGTCCTCTCGAGCACACGTTGGCCTTTGGACTACATTTGCGTGTTACGTGCTTGCTCATGAGTGACTATGTTGCAATTTAATAGCTAAATTAAAAGCGTAGCGGTTACGGGCTTGACGGATCAAAAGGATTTATGGCCTCGAAGTTCAACGTTGTTCAACACATAGCCTATTCTCGGCCCGTTCTGCATTTTAACACGCAAGTCGACTGCGAGCTAGGTTACAGGGCTAATTTAATACCTGTAACTCGTAAATTTGGAGTTACGGCTCAGTTTTAAAACGTAGCCCCAATTTAATGAGGCTGCCACCCCCACCTGCAGGTTATATTTTGTCACTGATTGGCGAACATCGGCAAACAAACCACATTTTAGTATTCAAACCCATGTCATGGCTCTCTCTGATTTACAGCTGACTGACTAACATTCAAACTTTCCCTTTGCACACCTTCAGCACAACTATACAATGAAACCTGTGCTACTGCAGTCATGTTCTTATCCCCCCACATTTATGCCTCTCATACTTTCACCAAGGGTTTACCACTCCTTTCCTCTGTCCCTTACACAGGCTTCATTGTCTTCTTTCTCTATCATTCCCCTTAGATTGTAACTTTATGAGACTTTCAATCTAGTAACGTGCTTTGTATAAAAGCGCTATTTACCGAAGATCGTTAGCTTAAAGACAGGGCTTTCTGATCATTTGATATACGCTCATAATTGTATTGTTATATATGTAGTGTACCCTCTTTATAGAGATTTTTAATGTTGGCATATTAGAAATAAAAAATAAATTATGCTGCATCCCTTTAGGAGTAAAGGCTATTTATCAAGGAGAGTTAAAGGAAATAAAAGTATATGTTTGAAAACTTTAACTACTGTATTTTGGGTTTCTTCTGGGATAAAAACACTATATAAGTTAATTATTATTATTATTATTCTTATGTAGTAGTAGTAAAAAAGTCATACACTTAAGTTTTAAATTAGAGAAAACAAATTGTGGTGACTCCGTTGGATCCATGTTACATTGGTTGAAATTGTGTGTGAGAGGGACATTTACATTTCTGGAGAGCAAAGGTTGCATTGAATGATGCAAAGTTAATGCTTCTGGGACAGTTAGGGGAAAGAGATATGGAGATCAGAAGGTGCTTGCTACATTGCTGGGGAAAGTGCAGAGTATGCTCTGCTGGAAAGAACAATTCAGCATAGGAAACTGAAATGTTAGAACTATGAACCAAGACAAAATGGAAAAGAAGGAAAATCATCAGACCAAGCAGATATGAAATAAATAATATTCCCAGTGAATATGCAGTGGAGGTAAATAATAACATTAAGGGCATAAACAAAGTATAAAGAATGCCTGAAGAACTTTGAACAGAAGTTTTTGATATTGTCCAGAAATTTGCAACAAATGATATCTCCAAAAGAAAGAAAACTAAGAATGCTAACTGGCTGTCTGATAAGGCTTTGAAAGGGAAAGCAAAAGGTAGTGGGGTTAGGAAATATTTATACACTTAGTCATACACTTAAGTTTTAAATTAGAGAAAACAAATTGTGGTGACTCCGTTGGATCCATGTTACATTGGTTGAAGTTGTGTGTGAGAGGGACATTTACATTTCTGGAGAGCAAAGGTTGCATTGAATGATGCAAAGTTAATGCTTCTGGGCCAGTTAGGGGAAAGAGATATGGAGATCAGAAGGTGCTTGCTACATTGCTGGGGAAAGTGCAGAGTATGCTCTGCTGGAAAGAACAATTCAGCATAGGAAACTGAAATGTTAGAACTATGAACCAAGGCAAAATGGAAAAGAAGGAAAATCATCAGACCAAGCAGATATGAAATAAATAATATTCCCAGTGAATATGCAGTGGAGGTAAATAATAACATTAAGGGCATAAACAAAGTATAAAGAATGCCTGAAGAACTTTGAACAGAAGTTTTTGATATTGTCCAGAAATTTGCAACAAATGATATCTCCAAAAGAAAGAAAACTAAGAATGCTAACTGGCTGTCTGATAAGGCTTTGACAGGGAAAGCAAAAGGTAGTGGGGTTAGGAAATATTTGTCCAACTGTACACAGATTCCAAAGGATAGAAAAAATAAGGAGACATTCTATAATGAACAACGTAAAGAGAAAAATAAAAAGAGGGGGAAAGTACAGAAATATCTTCCAGAAAATTGTGGATCTCAAAGGAACCTTTCATGTCAAATTAGGAATAAAAAAGACATACAATATAGGGACAGAAGCAGATCTATATAGGAAGGATCTTAACAGCTTTGATAACATCAATAGTTTGTCCAATGATCTTGACCAAGACATCTTGGAGAGTGAAGTGGGATGAGTTTCAGGGGTTGTTGGAATTTCAGCTGAACTGTTCAAAATCATAGAAGATGATGCTGTGAAAGTGTTGCCTGCCAGATTTGGAAAATGCAATGGCCAGTAGACTTGAAAAAGGTATGTGTGCTCAAAAAAGGCAGTGCCAAAGAGTTCTCCAATTACAAAAAAAAATGCACTAATTTTCACGTCAAAAAGGTAATGCTTAAGATCCTACAAGCTTGGCTCCAACAATATATGGACCAAGAAGTCAAGAACTACCAGATGTGCAAGGCGGATTTGATAGAGGCACAAGAGATTAAATTGCTAATGCACACTGCATAATAGAGAGACCAAGAGAGTTAAAAAACAAAACAAAAAAAACATGTACTTCTGCTCAATAGGCTACTCTAAAACCTTTGACTATGTGGATCACAACAAAATGTGCCAAGTTCTTAAGGAGATGGGGATATCAGACCATCTCTTCGACTTCCTGAGGAATCTGTATGCAGACCAAGAAGCCACTTCCAGAACCAAACATGGATCAACAGCAATCTCAGTTCCTGGCAAATAGATGGGGAATAAGTGGAGGCAATTACAGATGTTATTTTCCTGGGTTTGATGTTTTTGAATTGCTCAGAGTCCCTTGGACTGCAAGAATATCCAATTAATCAACACTGCATTAAATCAAGCCAAAGTGTTAATTGGAAAAATCTTATCATGACGCTAGACCTCAAATATTTTGGCCATATCATGAGAAGACCTGACCTCGAGAGATCCTCTGATGCTGGGAAAGATTGAATGCACATAAAGGGATGGCAGAGGGGCAGCGGATGACAGATGTATCTGACAGGCTGCTGTCCATAGGGTCAAGGAGATTTGGACGCATCTGAATGACTAAATAGTATATAGACAAATAGTATTAAAGTGCAACTCTCAGTATAATCACCCTTGCCCCATACTGCAGCCAGCTAAAAAGGTTTGATATGGAAAATTTGTTAAAATTACAATTTTATTTAAAAATGCTTTTATGCGTAGGATTTAGAAGTTCATTAAAAACATGTTAAGTTTTTCCTAAACTACAGAGGTCCTTTAACTTGCAAGTGAGTCTAATGCAAAAAAATTCAAAGTAAAATTTCTGTCACTAAATTTTCTTTGTTGAATGGGACAAAGTCAGTCACGTTGTATGTTTTTCACTACACCAACTTATCACTAGATAGATAGGCTTATATTGTTCCACAACTTTGGCTTATATTTTTATTGTAACTTCGTTTTAAGATAATAATTTTCTGTAAAAGACTGTAACACATTATATATTTACTGATAATGAAGAATTATCCAGTCTTCACCCTAAAATATACTACAGACTGGAGTACTTTATATAATGCAGTAATGAAGACGTTCCAGTCCTATTACTTATCCTCCAAGCTTGAAACCTATGCAGTCTCATTGTTATTCATGAACATGCTGAGCAGGATATAGTTATGCATATTGAAATTTCTTAGTTTTTGAAAATGCTTGCAGTAGCTCCCTATTAATGAGAAATGCATTTGACCTATATTTTTCTGGTTATCCATGATAAATTGTATATCACGATTTAAAGAAAGAAGAATTTTATGAGAACTGTTTTAAGGCTTTATATGCCAACCTTTCAAGAAATTAAACAGTTTCTTATAAAGTTTTGTAACATTGCTCTTAACGTATTAAGAACAAATTAACATATTTACTTTTTAGGGACTATTTATTTTCAAGTTACAAATTAGCAATGACCTCTTTATCTTGCGTTGCTATTTTGTAATAATGTTGAAACAAAAAAAACACAGTGGCTATATCCAAATGACCAATGTCCTTTCAATAGATTAAGTAGAATTTAAAAAAATGGTTATATGCTGTATGCTCGGACATTTCTAGGGCCAGCAGTGCAAAATACTGATAATATTCGGAAAAGAGAAAAAGAGCACCGTTAAATCTGACCTCAGCAGGACCCTTAACTAGCATCCAAGAAAGCCATGCCATTATACACTTTGGATGCTAGTTAAGGGTGCTGCTGAGGTCAGATTTAAAGGTGCTCTTTTTCTCTTTTCCTAATATTTTGTAATTATGACAAAATATCCTTTTGGTTCTGAGAACAGATAAATTAAGCTATAAAAACATATTTGGGAAATAGTAAATACATTTTCCAGGTCTGGACACAATCTGTTATGTACTCATTCTTATTATTGCAGTTGTCACGCATGTCCAATAATACACATTGATTAAGATTACCGAAGTGTAAAATGCCATCATTTTTATTTGATATATTGTGTGATGAGCATTTGAGAGATGCATCCTCTCTTTCTTCAGAAAATGTTTGAAATTAAGATGGTCACATTCTATAATACATACAGCCCTATTAAATTAGCTCAACGTGTCAAATCGTAGCCCATAATGTAGCGAGTAAGACTTCCAGCTATTAAATTGGCCCTGTAAAGCAGGCCCCTGCCGATCTGCAGGTTATGTGCGGAAAAAATACTACGGGACCCTGAAAGTGGAACTTCTCAGCCACAAATCCTTTGTTCTGTCAAGCCCGTAAATGCTACGTTTCCAATCATGCTATTAAATTGCAACAAATTCACTGGCGTTCAACCCCGTACCATGCAAATGTAGTCAAGAAGCCTACGGGTACTATAGAGGACCCGCAAGGGGGGTAAAGTCCAATCTGTAACACTGTAAATGCACATATACACACACTACTGTACTGATATGAAAAGGGAAAGTGATGTTAGGTATTGAAATAAATAGCACAACATTCTGAAGCTAGCAAATCAGCAATATAAAATAATTTTTTTATTCTTAATTTCCGTGTTATATCAATCCCGGGAATCAATGTGTTAATACATATAATGGAACTTGCATGTAATAGAATATAATATTTACGGCTTTATCAATATTGCATTATTTCTGGAATGTGGGTCCTATCGTAACTTGTAATTGAAACCCATAAGACTTTAAAATCCCACCTCCATTTTTCAGTGACATAATTATGACAATCTCTGTTGCCATTGGCTCCATCTCAACCCGTAAATACGGGTTTGACTAATTGATCACGTTCACGGCCACGCATCTAACGGTCAATAAATGGTTTTATGGGTTTGCATCTCAAGCCCGTAACCCGTGGCCTGTTCTAATTTAATAGCTCTGTAACTCAGCCAAATTTCAAGTCCACAGTTTTATTTAATAGGGCTGATAGCATACACGACTTAGTATAATTTCGTTCTTCTAGTACCAACATTTCATGTAATATTTTTTTGTTTGTTTATCCCATACCTTGCAGTTTCATTTTGTCCCATTAATACAACTAGTTATTAATATGTTTGTTCATTGTTACATTTATATAATGTTTATATAAATAGAAGTCAGTCTAATTTAATCATAATTGCTTTTGATTTGAGACGGCTGCCTGAAGCTGCTGATGCAATGCCATGGAATATGCACAGAAATATCTATACACAGAGAATATTCTGTCTGTAAGTGTACCTGGCACTTTATGATTTACTTTATACATTTACAGACACATATAAACTTATGATTTTCTTTATAGGTGTGTAGTAAGGTTATTATTGGGGTATAGCAAGAAGAAGGGAGGAGGAGTAACTGGATTATTGGGGGGCGCAGAAATCTGAACGGGGCTAGGGCAGCATAAAATGGAAATACTGTATGTCCCTGATAATAGTCTTATTATTCATTAGTATTTATTGATATATAAAACTTAATTGTTAACCGTCTTGACAAATAATTTCTCTCAGCTCGATAATAGCCACAAACTTTGGAGATACGCACCTGGTACCTTGTTTCTAGTTCATTATTACATTGTTTAATTATTAATGTTGCTACCATTATATGTTCTTACTAAAGTGCACCACAATTCCTTACTAAACTGGGATGGCACTATAATCCTTTTACTCTGAGTTTCAAAAAATCTTCCTGTATATGCAGAACCTTTATATGCTGACATCTAAGAACACCCAGTGGGCCTAACAAAGGGAAGGGGTTTACCAGTGAGAACCCCAAGCATCTAACAGGAATATTGAGCTGTGTTCTACAGTCGCACTGACCATTGGGATCTACAGACATAAGCAGAACCAAAAGATCGAAAGGAGGAAGGAAAAAGGAAAAATACATTTTTATGCTGCATATCTACCTTGTTGTATGAGGCCAACAAATATGAGTTTAACATTTTATATTAATGTCGTTGCACTATTTCCCCCACCCCCTGTTTATCTATTCTATGTACAAGCACAAGTGTGACCAGTGCTTTTTCAGGAAAGCAGCAAGCCTACACCAGTCGATCTGTTGCCAGATACTGATTGCCAAGTGATATTCTTCTAAAACTAGTACCACAGAAGAAAAAGGCAGATTGTACAATGTGTACTGATTGAAGGTAATTACAAGTAACGGGACTTAAGGGGACTTTAGAACCTTTTAAGGTTGGGCTACTTATTACTGTCTTTTCTGGTATTAACTGGTATGTGTTGCCTGTGTACCCCACCCATTACAATTCGCCATTTACAGATAGAATTTCTGCCTAAACACAAAGGAACTATCACTCAAAAGGAAATGGATTTTTTTCTCTTTGTTGCCTCAGAAACAGGGTATTTGATAATGTGTCATAGTGTGTTAAATTTTTCAACTAAAGGTCTCAGAGCACAAAAAATATTCAGAAGTTTAACTTGGGGGCTTGCCCTCTTCTAGCCAATGAGATCTACAGAGTAAAATATGCTCTCTCCATTTCCTGTTACTTTTAATTAAGCTAATTAAGGTAATTTAATTAACAGGTATTACTTAATATTTTTTTCATGTAAAAAAGTAACATAGGGCCCAATTCTAATCCCCTCTATCGCAGATTACACCATGTTTAGGCCAAATTAATTCCTGCTAGCTATATTAATTACCCATCCCGAATACATTGCGAGAGAACTGCTACACGTGACTGCGGCATGGCAAGGCACGGCACTAATCTCCATTAATTATTGCCCTCCTAAATGATTATGGGTTTTACACCAAAACTCTATGCTAATAAGATTTTTTGGATCACTCACAAATCAAGGCAGTGCCGTAATTGCAAAAAACTGAAAGAAATATTACGTGTACCAAAGACCACTCCCAAATGGTTTTAAAACCATTGCTGAGTGCCGCAGCAGCAGTAAAAGTGACAGCATAGCACCAAATAAACAAGTAAAAATTTTGAAATTTCTACACTATTTGACACTTAACAGTCCAATATCGACATATGTGTTATTAAAAAATATGATATTGTATTATTATGTCCATTTCCTTATACAACATCAAGCGTAATACATAACCCAGTACAGGGGTTAATACATGTCAGGAAACCATGTTGCCTAGGGACAAATGCTCTAATGCATTGTCTATATATGTATAATATACAAACACAAAATAAACACATTTTTATATATTGACTTTTTAAATACAATTGTCACATCTATTAAGTTTAAATAAATATAAATAAATAAAAAATAATATATACCATATTTATCGGCGTATAACACGCACTTTTTCTCCCTGAAAATAGGGGGCAAATCATAGGTGCGTGTTATACGCCGATATTCCCTCCCCCTCCTCATCCTCAACCTCCCTCCTCACTCTAAACCCCTTCCGCATTCTAACCCCCCCTCCTCAACCTAAACCCCCCTCCTCCTCAATCTAAACCCCCCTCCTCAACCTAAACCCCCCTAAATACACCCCCCTCACTTACCTGCTTCTGCTCCGGCCTCCGCTCTGCTCCTTGACCCGGTGGCGTCACGTGTGCGCCAGCGTGCCACGTCATTAGCATATACCGGGAGTCGGCACCCGGTATATGCTAATGACGTGGCGCGCTGACGCACATGTGACGTCACAGGAGGAGGGGGTTTAGGATGGGGGTTTGAGTAGGGGGTTGAGGATTTTGCTTCAAAGTTCCTTATTTGAATTTTTTTTTTCTGAAATTCCCTTCTTAAAATGAGGTGCGTGTTATACGCCGGTGCGTGTTATATGCCGATAAATACGGTATATATATATATATATATATATATATATATATATATATATATATATATATATATATAATGGTTCCTTGCTGCAGTTGTTGCAGTTGTTCTAACTCATTATAATAATCATGACTTTCTCATTTTCTATTGTTTTCTGGAGCGGTTTCTGATACATAAAGCTTGGTTTAGGTACTCCCACACTGTAATGTGGGGCTGCTAAAGATTATCATAGATATATAATGTAGGGGAAAAAAGCTCCTGCATCCAATTTACCCCTATACTGCAATTTTCACCACCCAAATAACATAGTGCCCATAGTTACATAGTAACATAGTAGTAATATAGGGCCCTATGTAAATCTCTGCAAAAGTAATTATGAGTGCTGTAGCAGCACAGTAAATCCTATATAGCTATGTTAATCCCCAATCCCTAACGCAATGCAAGAGAACATCTATGGGTCAATGCTACAAATAAACTTCACGCCAAAGACAAAAAGCAATGCAAAAATCTCCATTGATTTTTGCACTGACAATAAATTACTTTAGTTACTCCCTTACACTTTGACACCCAAACCCTATGCTAATACGATTTTATAGATCACTCACAAATCAGGGCACTGCCATAACTCCAAAAAGCAGAAGAAAGATTAACGGCTGCCAAAGAACACTCGCAAGTATTTTTTAAACCATTACTGAGTCCTCCAGAAGCATTTAAAGTGACAGTATAGCACAAAAGCCATACAAAAATGATGACATGTTAACATTGTTTGACACTTAATCCAATATCAACATATATGTAATTAAAAAATCTATTTTGTATTAAGCCCATTTTATACACAATCCAGGGTAACATACAACCCAGTACTTAAGGGGTTAATACACGTCACAAAACCATGTTGCCTAGGAACAAATGCTTGAATGCATTGTCTATAAATATATCATATTTTAACACAATAAAAAACACAATTTTATTTCTTGAAGCTATAAATACAATTGTCTTATCTTTTTAATATCAAAATATATTTGTAATTACTTCCTACATATCTCTAATGTTTCCTTGGAGCTGCAGTTTACGGCAGTCTTTACAACACTTCCCAATCATTATAAGATTTATGATATTCCCATTTCCTACAGACTCCTAGGGCCCTGTCTCATCCGTAAAGTTTGTTTTGGCTACTCCCTGCACAGAAATCAGGATCTATGGCTGTGCACTAAGTTCTCTAATTTGGGGGAGTGAAAGATTCAAATTGTAGAAGTTAGGGAAAAAAAACTTCCACGGCCAATTTACTGCAGTGCCCTTAATTTAGAGCACTTGATTTACATAGGGCTCATTGTTATTGAGGGTGAAAAAAGACTTCTAGTCCATCATGTCCAATGTTTAAAATGTGCTCTTTTTAAACATTTGGTTAAAGTTAGGTGCTATGGGGGTTCTAATGGATTAATCTATTGTTTCATTACAACGGAATCCAAGAATTTATTTTTATCTCATGTATTTATTTATTTTTTGCTTACTACCAAAATGTCAGGTGGTGCAATACAGAGGCATCTCAATGTAGTGTTATCGATTTATAGGAAGGCTTGTCATGTTTTTCAAAAAACATGCTTCCCATGCATTGTTTGCATGCCAAAAGAGCCATATAAGAATCTTTACTGAGCCATTTATGGCTCAAGAGCAGGAGTGGGCAAGTTCAGTCCTGGAGGCCCACACACAGGCCTGGATTTAAGGATATCCCTGCTGTGTACAGGTGACGCTATTGCTTCTTCAGTCATCCTGATTGACTCACCTGTGCACAAAAAGGAAATCTTCAAATTCAGACCTGTATATGGAACTCCAGGACCAAACTTGCTTACCCCCTGCTCTAATGCCATAACCTGCAAACCTTAGTTCACAATTTGACACAATCTTTAATTTACATATTCTTAAATTGGTTGGTATTCCATTTTTAGCATTAAACTTGTTATATTTTGCATATGTTTTGAAAGTTCACCTACTAGTCCATTTCTTATTTAAAACTGTGCAGTCTGGCAACTGTTCTTCATCCAATTACTGTCTGTGTCTTTTCTCGTCAAAATTACTCTCACTTCATATTCCTTTTCATTTCAAGTATTCTATTGATATCTGTGGTATAGATACCATGTTTTCCTTGTTCCCTCTTAATAACTATTTTCATGTTTTTTCAGCTGCTAGTTCTGTGTGAGGTCAGTTCCAGGACTATTTAACACAAGCCCTTGAAGTGCTATGTTAAGTTTACAACGTTCAAAAATTCACCCTTTTGACACAGCAGGAAACCTTTCTGCTCCGGGCAGATCTTCCACATTATAGTGGTTGGGAAATACAAAATGAATGTATTTATGGCTAAAGTAATTATAGGTCTATGAAAGTCATTTGAAATCCTGAAAATTATATTAGATTTTTAGTGCTTTATAAGTGTCATTTTAGACATTTATACTCTCAATTTCAAAATATTCACATTATGTCTTTTTTGATTTTGTTTCCGTTGTAGATTACATTTGGACATTTTTTATAAGCAGATGAATGTAACATTTAAATTGTTATGCTCTTTTGGTAAAAAGAGAATATGAACACATAGTGATAAATAATCAGTTTGTAGATTTTTTTTTGATTGTACTGAGTTTTATGGAAAAATAATAACAATAATTTTCTGACAGTGCACAGTATGCAATATTGAAGTTTAAATTCTTCAAGAGCAATGTTTTCCCACAAACCAAAATCTGTGATTTTGACATAAGGAGAACAGATATTAGTGGTGTCACATTAAAGAAAATCTGACAGATGGTTAGAGTAATGAATGTTTTCAACATAAAAGCAAGTATATGCCTCTAAAATGCATAAGAATCTTACTTTCTATCTTGGTGTAACTGCATTCTGCTTTGGCCCAGGACAACATATTTATTACATATTCATATTCAGTTGCTACAGTGCTTTCAGATTTCTTCTTCCAACTAATGGAATTAGATAATTACATCTTATCATTCCTATTCTAAAAGGAATTATGTGCTCTTTATTTTTAAAGAAGAAATGCAAAACTATTTTTTAAAGGAATTATTTTTATGAGGGACTTTATATTCCATTATGTGCTCAAACCAGAAAAAACTATGGGCAGATTTGGGTGATTAGAGCCAATAAGGGGCGGATGGATATGGGGGCTTGGCATTGGAGGGAACCAATTTGCAACCCCTCCAAAGGAAAATCAGTACCCTGCCATGGCCTCAAGATGTCACTACTGGGCACACGTGTAATTGTCCACAGCTCAGCAGTGATTAGACAAATGGCCGCACAATTAGTAAGTCTCCTGGCCAGAGAGCAGACAGTCCCAAGTGATCTTCACAATCGGAGTGGTACAAATAAAAGTTAATACTACTACTAATAATAATAACTGTTGGAAATGTCTTGGTATATTTACCACATAGGATTACATTGTTTTTAGATCTGTTTACCATCACACTGCCCCCCCCCCCCCCGCCCCGAAGGAACATGTTTTTAATTCTTTATATGACTTGATTCTCATGCAAAAAAGAAAATTACTTTTAATAGAAAATTCATGTCCATTTAAAAACTATATTTGAAAACATGGTTGATTTTCAAATATTTTATAATAAATTTAGAAAACAATAGCTTTACATAACAGTAATTAATTTAATAGTTTAAAAAATGTTTCAGTAACTGTTAGTTTTTAACTGAAGTTGCTTCAAATGTAAGATTTCAGCTAAGCAATAAATGAAAAGCCAGTGCATTTTTCATAAAAAGTACATAAGTAACACAAAAGCTGATATATGAACTGTAAGTCCATTTTTCAAGGTCAGACTTCTGTGAGCTGGTATGGATTCTCTTTTCCTCTTCGCCATTTAGTATAGAAAATTAAACTTTATTAAATTTATTGCAGAAAAAAAATCACCTGGCACCACAGAGTAAAATGTAAGGTCACTGTATCTTTATTGCATATTCAGAAGGATTTTAGCTTTTCATTGGAAATATTTATTAGAAGAGCTTCAGTTAATGTCTTCAGAATGCAAGCTGTAATAAAATGACAGTGTTTATATTTTGTTTTAAGCCTGTAGAAAAAATTCAATAGAAATTTAAATCCATCAAAAACTATAAATGTATATTTTGAGTATTTGTGTGACATAAGGAATGAAAGGTACATAAATGATGATATGTCACCAAAATATTTTAGAGATGGTAAGCGAATTATGAAATATTAGCATATGCAGAACTTCTGCAGAACAGGCTGCTTGCCATGAAGTGAAAGTGAATTTCAGTGCCACAATTTACTGTAAATGTCTATGTCACCAAATCCAATACCATTAGCCATCTTATAAAAATCTGAGAGAAAGTAGCAAAGGGTAGCACAGTTTGGAACACTGTGACAAGAAAAAGATCATATAACCCTGTTACCTAGTTATTATGTTTACAATATGTATACCAACATACATAACTGAGTGTAACTAACCATCCATATGAGGTCAGAATCATTTTGCAAACTGACAGGATTTTGCAGGTAGGCAGAGGTCAAAACACAGGCAGTGAAATATTCACTTCCAGGTTTCAACTAAATCACTTTGTTGCATATATATGCAATGTATCATAGAGAATCTGGCTCAATATGTACCCATACAACTTATAAATATAATAGTATACCATGTAACAAACTAATATTTTTTACTTATAAATACATTTTAAGCTCCTACATACATCTTGGACTCTTGTATAGAATAAAATTACTTTATACTTTGCATCAATTTATTGGGTAAGATGAACACTTTTATTTGACATTATATGTTTTATCTATCTATCTATATCTATCTATCTATCTATCTATCTATCTATCTATCTATCTATCTATCTATCTATCTACTTGAGGTTCTGGTCTCTGTCATTGTTAGTCTGCTCAATTAAACCATTACAGTGTGAATAGTAATGAAAAATGAATGTCAAGTTGTAAACAGCATTAGCATGCATCTCATAGAGAAGAAACACTTCCTGGATGTACGAGTTCAAGAGCGACCAGGCATTAATCCACAAGATGACATTCTAAGTACCTTCATTTGGAGTAAACTCTAACAACATTTCTGATTTCCTTAATAGAAAATGTACATTGCCACTGAAGGATATCTTAAAGTGAGGGAACAAATATCTTAGAAAGGTCTGAATCTATCCAAAGTTGAGTAGCTCTCAGTCTAGGCTTAGGTAATGTTCTGGAATGAAGAAGGGTAGATGGCAAGCACAAAATAGGCTGGAGTAAGAATTGTCCACATATATTCATTTTCCATGGGCGACAAATGCCAAAACAGTGTCTGTGTTAAGCTTGAAGATGATTATGAAACCAATCTTGTTTAGAAAAGGTTCCAATATGGAAGTGCTCGATTATTCAGGGCTGGATAATGAGGACAAGGGCTTCAATGATTGTTGATGTGTAATGCATATTTACAAATGTCTTGCATGATTATTATTTTTTTACATTTTACCAACATGGACCAATGTGATGGTAAAATGGAAGGGTGTCATGGGGGTCTTTGAGGACCCCTATGGTATGGGGAATAACTTTAGGTGCCATAGGGGTCCATGAGAATCCACATGGTTATAACTTAGTATACCATGGGAGTCTGTTGAGACCCACATGATAACTGGTTAATTTTTGGTTCTATTAGGTTCCATAAGGAACTACATGGTTATTGTTTATTTGGAGGATCCCCTTACTCATAGAGGCTAGCGGGTATTGAAGGGAGATCCTGGGAATCCTCTGGCTCACAGGGTGTAGCGGGTATTAAAAGGGGAATCCTGGGGAAAACCTGGACTCATAGAGAGTATTGAAAAGGATCCCCAGGGATCCCCTGGCTCATAGGAGATAGCGGGTATCTACCCCTGAATTGTGTGAAATTTGAGCAATCAATCCTAAAATCCTAAAAAGTGTTCATATCAATGAATTTAAAGCATTCAGGTTTCTCAGAGATATTTTTGTGCTTTTAAATAGAGTTTTAAGCACAGTTAGTCTATTTCAAAATGTAAGCACTGTAAGCAATTTATGTTTAAACTTCAGAGGCATGTAATGGCAAGTTTTCAAATAATTCTGGGAAAGGTAAACATAAAAATTTGGAGTAATCAGATGGAATTTCTCAGAAGTTAAATTTACCTTGGTTATGTGAGATTTACCTTGGCTCAGTGGTGATTTATGAGTAAACATCATTTGGTTCAATTCTTGCAATGGCCACGGAATAGAGGCCTAAGTAAGTAATTAGTAATTAGCAGCAATAATTACATTCTAGCAAAGAGATACAAGCAATTGCTTTGTGGATTTGTCAGAAGGGCTTATTGAAAGGTAACATTTCGTAACTTCAATGTAGGGATGCTGTAAGAATATGCAATTTATAAAGCATGTGCCAGTACATTTTATTCTAAGATATAACATAGTTTTAAACTCTGCTACATCCCTTTAACATTTTAAATGTGTTGAGAAAGTGTGAAACAGCAAACCAAACCATCTTTTTAGCTTGTGACAGTACTTATCCTAGTTAGTGACTCAAATGCACACATACAATTAAAACATAACTTTTACTGCGAATTTGCTTTTAACATAATTACTACACCTGTTAAAATGTGGTACCATAAAAGAGAAAAAATAACAAAATACATTATAAAAACATAGAGCAGGTCATAACACTGAGAGATTAAGATTCAATTTATCAAGATGTCTATGCATATTATTTTATTGTGCACTGCATTGATAATTCTCAAATCTTTACTATTTAATAACAATTTAAGTAGATAAACATGCACAGGAATATCTAGAATATAAGTTAACATTGCTATAGGAAAAACATCTATCACTTGAAACAAGGCTGATGTGCCCTCATTTCTGGGTACATGCAATAGTAGATCAACAATTAGAACGTCTATTGGCTTCCACCAGATGTTGTCTGCCAATTCTAGTTCCTGACAGGTAGCAAGCTGTGCAGTTGACTACAAAGAATCTTAAACAGTTCAAATATGCCCTTGGGAGGAGAACTGTTTATCATAAGCACTGTGTAAATGAACCGTTAGGAGGAATCTATAAGCTTTTTGTTGGCTGCATGACTTTCTAATTTTAAGAATACTTCAAATTAAAAACATTTCATGATCTCATTAATCCCATATGGCTGAATGTAAAGTTAGTTATAGATTTTGGTGTACATGTCACATTGAACTTTTGCTGTGACATCCAATATTTTAAAAATAACTCAAATTTAAATGATTGTGAATGATAATACAATGCAAGCAACCCACCACAAGCCATACAAATTGGGACATTTATGGGCATGTTAATAGAGTGTTATGAGTAAAACACTAGCAGCAATCACACTATTATATACGCACATTCTCTACATGTACAGTAAGCAACAATCCAACATCATTGCCTGAGAAAAATGTTGCATTATGCTAAATCCTATAATTATAACTAATGTTAAACTAAAAGTGTTTAATACTTTGTGATATTCTCCATTGTTATTTGAATAGAAGCTGCAAGGTAGAAATATTTCCTATTCACGTGCTTCTAATAAAATAGGAATTAAATGATAAATATAATATAGTTACAAACATATCCATTTTTTTTAAATTTCATCTCTTGAGGCAAATACAGTATTTATTTTAAGTAGTTTACGCACATTACTAGATTCTTCTAATGGTGCATGTGCAATTGCAATCACTTCTGCAGTTATGTACCAAAGTAGGAGATTTACTGAGCTGAAGAATATATTATTTACAGTATAGTGAATACCTTAAAGGTGAACTGTGAGGACAGACATGTTTTTTCTATCTGGTGGGAAAAATATTCAGGTTCTAGGGAGTATTTTTTATAGGATATATAATAATGTGCACCTTGTTAAAGGTTAACAGTAGCATTTTAAAACAAAATTATAAAACAAAACTGTTGTCATAGCCCTATAAAATATAGATTGCATCTAGCATAATGACATCCCTAATGAAAGCGCACTGATATACATTATGTATTATTTGTGTTATTATCTGCCTGATTCTAGGAGGATACTATATTAGTCGTTTTCCCTTCTCTATAAATTATACTTCTGTTCTTTCATTGGTTTAATGGTGGTACACGTAAATACTTATTATCAAGTTTGCCTTAATAGAAACATTTAGGTTGTTTGATTAGTATGAAGAAATGTTTTAAAATATATTTAAAACTACCTAAAAAAATGTCAAATAACAGTGTTCTTCTTACCCAATAAATTGATGCCCAGTATAAAGTAATGTTATTCTATACAAGAGTCCAAGATGTATGTAGGAGCTTAAAATGTATTTATAAGTAAAAAATATTAGTTTGTTACATGGTATACTATTATATTTATAGGTTGTATGGGTACATATTGAGCCAGATTCTCTATGGTATCATAAAGGTCCACTATGCATAGTTTCTAAAATGTGATAAATACAGAAAAGTTCACTTCTACATAGTAAAAAGGTATTACAACCCATTAATCATCTGTGAACATTAGTCCCCATGTGTCAAATTATCAAGTAGTCTTTAGAAGACAGCAACATTATTCTCTTAATTACAATCTCTGTAGCACTGCTGTTCAGCTGTTGTATAATAAAGTAGCTTGATTCTCTCTAACTGTGTATATGATACCGATTTCATCTTGAAAGAGGAATAACAGATATAGCTGTTGGAAAGGCTGGATTTACATCTAAAGTGCTCCTCGGGAAAAGTATTTACCATAGCTTTCAAGAATTCTCATTGTAAAGTGACTGTTCGTGTATAAAGCTTAGATGATACTTACTGTGGAATATTATTTGGTTATCAACACACATAGTCCTACAAATTATTTTGCAGAATATGCAATCATTACTTGATAGGCATTAAAATGGAAAAATTGGAAATATATATTTTTGCAATACAGGTATATCAAAATATGTCATATTGTAACCATTATCTGCCAAAAATCTGTTATTCATCTCAACTCTTCAATGTCAGAGGTGTTTTTTTAGTTTCCTTAGACATCGAAAGGGCAATTGGTGGATAGTTTTATGATGTGCTGAAGAGGGTACTGGAGAAAAGTTTTGGAGAATGGATTTGGATTTTGATACCCTGATGTTTTTTGAGGTAATATAATTTGTGGTTTTTCCTTAGTTGAGCCATTTAAAAATTCTTGGGAGAATATTTAGAACTTAAAATCACCTCAAAAATGTATATCTTACAAGGACCGGCCGCAAGCTATTCGGCTATTCTATTCCCTTACGGCTGGAGGCTCCGGCAGGCTTGCGGCCGGTGCCTTGCTATCTCTTGCGGCCGCTTGCGCCAGAGGAAATCCTTTGATCTAAAACGGCCGCAAGAGTTTCGGCCGTAAGAAATTCCTATTTGCAATTCAATTGCTCCGGGAAACCTCTCTGCAACGCTAAAAGCGAGCCGCTGCTTACTTGCAGGAAAGAGGTCTCGCTAGCACCAATTAAGCACATAAAATAGCTCAAATAAAGCCATCCTGCACTTTGAGAAGACTATAAAGGGATTTTAGGTGTTAAAAATAGCACATAATTATCCTATACTAAAATCCGTAAAATATTTGATTTTTAATATCCGTAAAATATCCATGTAAAAAGTCCAGAGTGCTTGGAGCACCTCAGACATGCCCACACCGCAGCCGGAAAATAAACAGTTAATTTGAACTTGGGTTTGGGTTGATGTGCAAGCTTGAGAGTGGGTTCCTTTTAATCCTCATGTCCCCCAATATGATCCCTAGCATTTACAGAGCTGTACAGTGCAGGCTTGAATTTATTTTTGAGTTTTTATATTTCACAGCTAACGGCCGGTTCCAAGATATGCGGCCGGCCGTAAAAGGAGATCCTTGCGGGGCAGTATAATAGAATCACAAGTTAACTGAACCCCCGCAAGGAATCGCAGCCTTACGGCCGATTTACGGCCGCTAATAGAATAGGGCCCTTGGTGAATTAGTCAAAATACCCAATATCTTGGTTGGGAAGGATAAAGATTTTTAAAATGAGTGTTCTGTCAAAACTATTATATCTATTTAGGTATCTTCCACTCCCTATAAATCAGATGGAAATGAAAGCCTTCCAAAGAAATGTAACCAAATTTATCTGGCTAAATAAACCGACTAGAATTAACAAAATAGTTATGCACAAACATAAGTCAAAAGGGGGGCTCTCGTGTCCTGATCTAAGGAAATACTATAGAGCGGCCCAGTTATCGTTTATCCCCATCATCTTCTCATCCGTATAACAACCGGCCTGGGTGTTTATAGAAGATCATATTTTACAGCCCTATTCCTGGAATACCCTGATTTTGTTAGATAAAATTCCAGAACCGATCCTGAAAAATAGACACCCTATCATTGAACATATTATACAATGCTGGAAGTGGGCGGTGAAACACACAAATCTTTTCTCAAACCCTACATATCTGACCCCGGTTCTTATACATCCATAGCTCCCAAAGGCATTAGTAGGGAATCATTACATTGGTGGAGGACAATGGGTTTAGATAGACTAGGAGCCTGGATGTAGGATGACAAACCTATGAGCATTAAAATCATCAGTGATAAATTCAACCTTACAATGCAAGAACACTTCAACCTTTGTAGATTTAAGCACTTTGCAAACTCCATAATCAGAGACCAAGGTCTTCCTAGAAAGACTTGGCTATCGCAAATTTGTCTCAAATTTCCGACGGCAAAAGGTATAATTAGGGAAATTTATGACATTTACAACTCCCAGGAAAGCTCCAAGAAAGACAAATATATTAAGGATTGGGAAGCAGATATGAAACGGAACTGGGAACGGGAGAAATGGGATATAGCCTAGAGAAATATCTATAGAGGCTCCTTAAATCAGAGTTTATTGGAAACAGTGATTAAAATCAAAGCAGAACTTGAGTCCTGCTTATTAGGGGTCCCGATAAGTGCAATCCCATAATCTCTAAACAAATGTGTCTAGCGGCAAAAAAACACATTGCCAAGAATTGGAAACAAAAAGAACTAGACTTTGAAAAGGTCATACTTAAGATTGAATACAAAGCTATTAAAGAAAAAATTACACATTCCCTGGAAGACTTAATACCCCGGTATCTGGAGGTCTGGGGGCCTTAAATAGAATTTAGGGAGGGCTTACAAAGATAGGCTATACATATACCCCAAGAACTCAGATCAAAAGGTGAAGAGAAGGTAGTGGGGGGTGGGGGGATGGGGTGGAGGCCGAAACAGGGACTGGTCATGGCTGCAGATTTGCTCGGGGGGAGTGGACTGTTAAATAGGCAAGTTAAATAAAAATTGCTTTATAAATACAGGAAGTGACAGTGGAATTGATTGGTGTGAGTTTTTTTTTGTTTTTGTTTTAGTTATAATTGGTGATGAAATAGGTTCTTCCATATGCTCAAATCAAGACAACTACAATACTATGTATGTAAAATCTTTATTGTTGATAATGAGAGCACTGTTGTCACTTAAAAATTGTGAATGTTATCCAGAAAACAAAAAATGTATGTTTTACATTTGTTAACGCTATATCAGCGAGATGTTGAGAGTTGTCTCAATATGTATATAATTGAATTACTGTCTAATAAAAAGTTAATGGATGAAATTTTTTTTTATTGGGGAAGCAATTAGAAATTGGAGCCCTCAGGGTTCGATACCACCTACTTCATTGATTTTAATTAGTTTCTAATATTCATACAGACAACATAGAGTGGGTGACTGATTGAAAGATGGACAACCAGCTCTCTTTCCCAGGTCACAGAGTAGCTATGATTATAGTTGGTTGGGAGTGTTGAATAAGCTGTATAGCATGGATAAAGAATGCTGGGGAGGAAAAATTGTTAAAAGAGTGTCGTTGTCTCAGTAAATCCATAGCATGAGGATGAGAAGAAAGAAGCTTAGACATCTGCATCTGATGGAGCCACTTGGTCCGTGATATCTGAAACTCGAATTTCAGTTTGGATTTGGGAAGTTATGGTGAAAGGTATGCATCTCTGTGGGTTAGAGGGGTCAGTGAGAAAAATGCTGTAGAGATGGTGGTTTTATATAGACTGTTGTCGCATGTATAAAGGGCCTTGATGTCTTCTGGTGTGGGGTATGCAACATTGGCTAAGAATGATGGGAGTCTGACACAGGGCCTTTTCAATTTGGACCCAATAGAAACAAATATTTTAGTAGTAAGAACCAACATTCAGATCTAATATGGCCATTATCTAATCTACTTAAAAACCTAGAGTCTAATTAAATTGAGCTTTCGCATGTTACTGTATCCCGTAAGTGAGGTTGCAAGTTAATTTGCTATTCAATTCTTTTTGCGGTCCCAAACAGGTTACGAGTTACGGCCTTGAAAAAACTGTGATGGTTAAACCCGGAACTTACAACCTCCTGAAGCCTTTGACCTTTCATGGCTGCAAGACTTCCGGTCGCTAATATCTAAAATCGCTATTCAATTGCAAACATCGCTAAACACTGCACCCGTACTCAAGCCCGCAAATGCCAAATGGCAGTGCAAAGCTTATGGGTTCCAAATAGGACCTGCAAAGGGTTTACAGACTAGTTTGTAACACTGCAAATTACAAAATAAAGACACCAATGCACTTTAAAACATAGGGAAAGCAATGGAAGGCATTACAATTACATGCACAACAACTCTCAACTAGCAAATATAGCAAAAAATAAAATGTTATTTTCCTCATAGGTTGTAATGGTCATGCATATGCCAATATTAAAAATGAAGCTGCAACATGCTGAAAGCTATTAAAGACACACTACCTCATTAAATTGCAACACAAATACATGCAAATGACTGACATATTAACACTTTCTCACTCACAGAGGCTCTAATGTGACCCTAAAAATACAAAGATCATCTTATATACATTTCACTCATCACATCTACATTGGGAAAACAAATAGTGGCCAAATTACATTGCCACATGGCATGTATGAAGTACGAGGGGAACAATTCTCATACAGTTGTTCAGTCACTCAGCAAAACTTAATGGAAGGTCACCAAATGGGAATGGGCATACATCTTGGCACATGGGACTTTCAAGGATGGGCCTAGTGGCAATTATCCCTGATGGAGGTGAGTTGGCTGTTGATCCACGTGTCTCTTCACAGCCTACATGTGTTTTTGCAGCCCTTCCTGATCTGTTAGAGTAGATTAGGCTGGTGTATGTTCTTCTGGTCCCCTTCAGGATTGCTAATTGGTGGTGGTGAAGGGGTGAGCTGAATGAAGCTGTGAGCTATACCATGTAGGGTCATTGTAGGTGGGCAGTTCATAGCAGAAGGTTCAGACAAATCACATTCCACTAGAGAAGGAACTGGCAACCCACTTCAGTGCCACCTGTCATATTGTTATCAGGCCTTCAGGGGAATTTGATGCTTCACAGTATCACAAATTGGACTTTGCATGTGTATTAACCCTTTTTTATTATTATATATGATATATATTATTATATGCTATCTAATATTATTATTACTATTGTTGTGTCATGTATTAATCTATTGCATAGTAACTAGGGCTCATTAGTTTACAGATATAGGAATGTGACACAAATGTGATGTATGTCCCATAACCCCAACCATTGAAAGCACACCCTGCCACCACCCACCACCTCCTCTCCCCTCTCCTTCTCCACCACTTTCACCACCTCCTCCTCCTCCTGCTCCTCTGGCACCTCCTCTCATCCCCCACTCCCAACCTTCTCCTCCTCTTCTCCACTACTCTCCTCCCCTCGACCACTCCTCTCCTCCACTCCCCAGGGCCACCTCTCGCTCCTCTGTCTCCTCCTCGCCTCTCCTCATAAACTCCTCCCCGACTCTCCCCTCCTCTCTCTTCCCTCCATAATAATCAAAAAATAATATAACGATAAATCAATAAAAGTTTGGCTGTATATGTTTGATGAAAAATAATTGTGTGCATTATTATGATTTAGCTCTATGTGTCCCTATGTATGTTCTTTAAATTATGTGTATTGCTTTCATGTGTAATCTGTAAATTTGTGTCAACAAGGATTAAGTGTAAAATCATAAATAGTATAATAGAAATAAACAAAACCGCTAATGACTGCTCTCAAAATACTCCTACTCTCTCTCTCACTGAAAAAACTCCAACTCCAGGATCTGCGTGCTACTTCATCAGAAAATACAACACAGTCAACATATGGACGGGTGGAATGCAACTTTATAATCTCCCTCTGTCAATCATCTGCGGCTAGACTGCTTTCTATTGACTGAGAGGCTTGTGTTGCACTACATTATACCACGATTGGATCGTAAAGGACGCTCTCATCTCGGCCAGCCCCTAACAGTTTGCGGCCACTAAAGGGATCTACGGGCTTGGGGCTTCGGCTTGTAACTTGCGCCCTTGCTGAATTGAATAGCATCATAATTGGAGACATACGGGAGCCTGCAACACACCCGCAGACATATGGCCTACATCGCTCAAGGTGCACACTTGCAATTGATTATATCTTAGTACAAAATAGTATTGTGATATAATTCAAATCCATATGTGCTATCACAATTCAGGCAGTTATGCTCTGAACTATGAGCCTGATTCAATTGGGCTATCGCAAGTTACTGCAGACCGCAAGTGAGGCTGCAAGTTAATTTGCTATTCAATTGGCGTCTTTTTGCGGGCTCCAAAAGGTTTATGTGTTAAGGCCTTGAAAAATTTGCGATGGTTAAACCTGGAACTTACAACCTCCCGAAGCCTTTGATCTTTAAATTCCGCAAGAGTTACAATGGCTAAAATAGCAAATCGCTATTCCATTGCTCTAATTCCCCAAGGCCGCAAATGTTTTCTCACCTGTAAATAGCAAATGAAGGAGAAAACCCTACGAGTGCTAGAGAGGACTCCAAGTGGATTAAACACCTGTTCAAAGTACCGTAAATGCAAATAAAAAATCAATGCTGCACTGTAAATAACGGGTAAAAGCAATGAAAGACATTAAAATGAATTGCACAACAGTCTGAAGGTCGCAAATCAGCAGTAAATAAAATGTATTTTTGTGTCTCATTTAGGGGTTATATCGATCTCGGGAATCAATGAGTTATTACATATCAGGCCACCCATATGGACTAGAATAGTGTTGGCATTCATTTTCATAATTCTGTATTTTGCGGTTTTGCAAATCTGATCACATATCGGACCCCCAAACCTAATTGATTGACATGTAACCTAAACTAAAATAAACACATTTTACTGCCGTAATAATGACAGTCTCATTTTCTATTGGCTGATTCAAAATGGGAGGTTACGGTCTTGTTCAATTGATCATATTCCCACCCTGAATGGGACTCCACAGCACACCCGCAGACATACGGCCTGGATCATGTGAGATGTGGGCTGTATGCATTGCAATGTTTTTTTAAGTACAATATAAGTAACATGGAGCTAATGTTTGACATATAAAGTAATACAGAGCTAATATTTGACATATAACACTTCTTATTTAGCATTACTGTCTCCATATTGTCTCAAATCACCCCTTAAAGTTTATATTTACTTTCATTTTTATCTTTTGACCAAATTGTAATCCATGAAACCATGCAGTTCAGTTAGGTGAGGTCAGGAGTTCCACAACTAAACTATCCCAAAAATAGACTATTTGGGGAAAGTGATTATGAAGAGTAGCTCCTTTGATCTGCTGTTCCATTTGGTGTGGTGATGCATTTTATCAAATTTGTGCATAAAAACAGTTTCATAAAATGTGCATCACTTACTAATGTCTTGAGCATTTGGCTCAGGGTACTAGTGATGAAAACGAGACTGATTTTTGTTCCTTAAATTACCTATGAAACTTGTTGGAGCTTTTTGCTGAATAATGTGTCAGACATACATTTTGACCTTTTTGATCTCATCAGGGAAATGTATGCTGATTTGTTTTGTTTTTTTAGGCACGGAGAGCAAGGGGTTCTATGTCTGGAGAAACCTTTTCCCCTAATGGAGGCCCTAAAAGTATGCAATTAAGAGATCTAAGTTGTAAGAATTGGCCAGATTAAAATATACAAGAGTATTATACTTTGTTTTATAGGAAATTGCCTGCGCAGGAGTATTCAAACAGGTTTAAGCTCTCTTATGCCACAACAGAGACAAAGATCTCCCCTGTAATGGAGAAACATGCTGAAACTTTTTTTGTTTTCAATATTATTTTTTGCCAAGAACAAATACTGTAACAGTCATTTTTATGATCATTAGAAATGTAATAATTTGTTAATAAAGTTTAGTCATTTTGTATAATGTGGTTCTTATTCATTATTGAACTATCACAATATTTCTTCAACGTTTCCGTTTTCGTAAAACAAAATAGAACATAAGGGTTATATATCATTTAAATTGTGAAATGAAAGAAAATTAAACCAAATAACTGCTATGATCGGGCTGACACAGTTAGTCCAGCCTAGGTGTCATTTTTAGGTTTTAGCGTGAGCTTGGGCGATTTCCAGCCAATCTTCCCACAGCTTACTTGTCCAACTCCTGGGATTCATGCCAAGAGGTCCATTTCCAGCCTGCATTAAATTATCTACCAGATCAGAAGAGTTCTAAAAAACGCTTTTTTAAGAAATGTTTATTTTATGGGGTGAACTAAGCCACGAGTCCCAAGTCCCTAGAAATACTGTGTATGTGTTTGTTATTGTATGGGTAAGTCTGTCATTAATCATTATAACTTTCAGTTTATTGATCACTTCTCTCAAATTAAGTGTTGGGTTCTTCCATTTACGGGCAATGTGGTTCTTAGTGGAAAGCATTACATACTGTAGCCATTTTATTTATTTATTTTTGACAGTAAAGGGGTATGTTATCCAAAAGGCAAATATCTATGTATAGGGTAATGTTTTTCTGAAGAATATTAGTTCTAAGGTTTTGGTCCAAATCTCTTGGGCAACCTGACATCCCCACCACGTGTGGCTGAAAGTACCTATTGTTTGACATTGCCTGAAGCTTGAGAGACTGACCCCTGAGTGGGCACCATCCTACAGGATAGGCTACTTCGACTCGTACCAATTCTAAGCTGTGTGTCCCTCTTATTTTTTTTTTATGGAAATCTTTTCACACTGAAGATTTCTTAAATGTTCTTCAAATTGTTCCTATGGATATTATTTGATTAGATGCATCTAGTTTTCAATTTCTGTATAACAGAACTAAACTAAGAGAAAATAACAAATAAGCTATTTCTTGTTTTCAGGATACAAGAACATTTAGTAACAAATACAGTTTTAAATTGGTAAATCTTGACTGGAGTTTAACTCCCATTAGACTATAGATATGAAGTTATTGGACTATTGCCATCTGAGGTATTTTGGACTTAATCTTTACAACATCCATATAATACATTAAACAACACCATTTATTATATTAAATCAGTTGGCTTTATGTTACGAACATTTCATAATCATTCAACTGCTACATAAGATTTCCCAACAGGAACTGTGGATTGATCATTTTGTATAAAGCATTTACTTTGAATACACAGTTGAAGTTTGAGTGCATTTTGTATAATCATAGTTATCCCATAAGTGTAACCCAGTAGAGCATAACTAAAATCTCATAATCCCAGTCAGTTTGAAGACATAGACATTTAGAGAAATGAGGCACATATCTCTTTTTCCATATACCTGTATTTGACTACATATATATATATATATATATATATATATATATATATATATATATACACACTCACATCAAAGCTACATATATTTAGCCTCTGTTAACATTACTAATTTAGATTATGTATATATATATATATATATATATATATATATATATATATACATATATTGCACTTTGAAAGTGTCTGTGTAGATAGTGTTGGATAAGTGGATAAGGTTATTTCATAGACTGAGGCATTGTGAAGGTAGGAATGGTAAGTAACCTTATGTTTCTGAGGCGGTTCAGTTACCACTGCTTAGTAAATTGAGATAGAATACAGAATCAAACTTAATGAGGTCATTACCATATACGATTTCACACTGTGCAGCCAGCTTTAAACTTTAGACAAATTGCCTCATTTGTACCTCTTATAAAGTGGGTTGTCTCTTAGGGTTATATTAACTAAGCTCTGTTTAGACAAGGAAAGTTAAATGATGTTGCCTAAAGCAAAGCTATACTTTAATTTCCTTCTGTTTGGCAAGTTAAGATGCACAAATATACCCTTTGTATATTGTATATGCTACAGTAACCAACTCACTGAATAAATAAACATGGCATATATAGCACCAATATATTAACACTAAACTATTCACCCTCTGACTGTTGATATTTGAAATCTAAAGCATATAATAAACACATTTCTTTTTGGGGCAATCTTCTAATGCAGGGTGGTATTTAACCATTTGTAACAAATCTGGAAATGATGCTCCTAGCACCAGTTTAGTGAGTATGGTTTTGTATGGCTTATGGCTTACTATTTTAATTGTGCTATATTGATGCCCATGTCATTCAGCATTCATTCACAATCATTAAATTAATTTATTTGAGCTATTAAAAAATAAACTTAAAACAGTATGGCAAAAGATATTGTACTTAAAGGGTATTTTAAGTGTATGCTGAAGGATAGAATTCATATATTGCAAGCTGGAACTAAACTGGTAAAATTGATAAACAAAATGTACCAAATGGTTAATGTAAGGAAACTTTTGAAGAACCTATATATTTCCACTGTGCTTTATCTGGATTATACTCTAAAATTCAACATTGCCAAGAGTTCAGCCAGCAACACTTCAGTACATATGGCTTAAATTTTGGATACAAGTCTAAATTCAACAACAATCTATATGATTACCAATCCATAACATTTAACATGGGTGCATTAAGATTCATAAAGTAAACCCCATAAATAACCCTTCATATTATAACACAGCAACATTTTAAATTAATTTAATCATTCCTCATTTCCTCATGAAGTCCTGGGCTGCTATATTAAGCCATACACAAAAATACAATATTCAAAAGTCCATATAATATTGAAAGGCTAGATTATCATTTTTTCATAAAGTGCATACATATTTAGTAACACCCATAGTTGGTAGGTTTCTAAAACATTTAACATTATCCATATTCCAGAAAATAGTCTTTTAACAATTATATATAATTAAATATTCCATGACAGCTAGGTCAGAGCAGCCATATGTATTAATTTAGCCTTTAAAGAAGCTATTAGTCTTGCTACTACAGGATTCATCCATGGTACAGCGCATAAACTAGCAATCTGATGTTGCATATGTGTGAGTTTCTACATTAGTTAAATTATATTCCTAGAATATGAGTATGTGATATCTGATTTAAACATGAATTTTATTTGTTTTCATGATCACAAACTTACCTGTACTGCAAATATTTAAGTGTTTGTAGACACACAGCATAGAGTTGCTCTTCTTAAACATGGGGTATAATGTATTGGTCTCTGATCTGACCCATATAATAGTTGTCGCAATGCTCCGGGCTGTTCTTATATCTGGAGGAATACCTGGAACGCGTATAGGACCTACGGGGCTATGGCGTGGCCGACAAGGCGTAGAGCGACAAGGCGGTAGCCTACTGGCTAAACATAATGACCCCAATGTGGGCTGTAACGTTGTAACACGTTGGAACACGAAGTCCAGTATCTCCGCTGGTATACGGTAAAATATCCAAGAAGCACTGCAGTCTCACAAGCCCCAACCTCCCATATTGGACGACACTCAATTGGGAGTCAAAGAATACTGTCTTTATTTGGTTATCCAGAAGTATATATACATTTCTTCCCACAGGTAATACACATCCCCCTATTTGGCCACACAATACACACAGAGAGACAATAGGTGTGGTCACACCTCCCTGAGGCTACCTGGCTACTTTTATACAATACAGACATTGATTAGATCATCCTTCCCTTTGTTCCATCTTTCACAATGTGAACACTTCACACAATAGGGCTCTCCTGCCTCTAGGAGACCCTAATAGGATTATGTATTATGCTAGGTGTCTGCAATAGTCGGAGCTAATATCCTGCAGAGCATAAACCAACATATCTACAGTATAGCAATGTGATCATATTTTAACCATAAGAAATAAATAACCATAAAACAGGGTAAAACAGTGATGGGTTCCGTTAGATGGGCCATGCCGCCCTTTCGCGAGAACCCGGGCGGGGGAATGAAATTCGCTGCAACAGGCACCCCTGGCCGCAGAATCTGCCATTCCTTTAAATGAAGGCAGCAGCAAGTGGGCACTGAACTGCCGATTCAAGCACGCCTGTTCGAACTGCAGCGGTGATCACCCACTTTCCAAGTGCAATAGAGCCCAGGAAGGTGCAATGTCGGGGAGTCCTCTCCAAAAGGGCAGGACACCCATACAGTTGTCCACCATGCTGCCATGGCTAGAACGATACAGTAGATTGCAGGAAAAGCACAGGCAGTTGTGCTGTTGAAGGAGGGTTTCCAGGATGGGTTTAAAATCCTTTGTACCCTCTCGCCCCCCTGCCACACAGCCCAATAACTTGAAGTCGGTTTGCGAGTTCCCTTGGGTGGCGGCGGAAAAAATCTGGTCTGAGGTAGGGCTTAGGAGAATGGCAGGTCCATTCCCCCTCCCTTCGTTGGGGGGCTTGGTAATTTCCCCTTTGGGAGTAGTGCTGAAGAAAGAGCCTTGAAGAATCCGCCTTATACAGCATCTGTCTTATCCTCTGGTAGGCTCAGTCAGACGGGATCGACAAGGAAAGCTCATCTGTTTCCTAAGCGTTGTTTCTACCAGGCCACAGGGATCATTAAGCTGGCTGGCATCAGCGCCATGATGGCAAAGGTGGATATAGAGTCGGCTTTCTGGCTGTTACCCATACATCCTCACAACCATTGGCTTCTTGGGTGTTTCATTGAGGGAGAATACTACATGGATCTTTGTTTGCCCATGGGCCTCTCCATCTCTTGTGCATACTTTGAAGCTATCAGCACTTTCCTCAGTGGGTAGTGCAAAGTATGTTGGGCTACCACAGTATCACCCACTATCTCGACAACTTGTGGGGCAGCCCGCCGGGACACCTGCGATTTTATTCTTGAGATGTTTTCGGGGTTATGTCAGAGCTTCGGGGTTCCATTACCACGTAAGAATACAGAGGGTCCCACCACGAAGATGACGTTCTTAGGTATAAAGATGGAATGCAGCCTGCCTGTGGAGAAGGTGTCAGACCTTATGGAGGAGCTTACGACCCTCGCGGGTGCAAGGAGGGTAACATTGAGACGGCTGCATTCGATCTTGGGGAAGCTGAACTTCGAAATAATTTGCTGTTCGCAGCATGCTGAAGGGCATGTTCATGGGCGAACGGAGGCTATACAAAAAGTATCCAATCACCTTTTCCTTGTTGGTGCGCATAGCTGAAGTGTTGGATACGCTATGCAGGGACCCCTTTGAACCCCCCCTTTTCGTACGGCTTTTTCCCTAGCATTCTTTGGAGCCTTTAGAATCAGGGAACTAGTCTCGGCAAAGAGGCACGTTTCCGGCTGCAGGCGAGGAATACCTATCTGGAAGGTGACAGGTTAGTGGTATGGCTGAGAAGCTCAAAAAAGGACCAGGAAGGTAAAAGAAAAGAGGTGATTTTGCACAAATTTGGTTCAGATTGTTGAACCAATTGAGGTCGTATTTACAGCTCCGGCCAAGGGGGCCAGGCCCGCTGTTCATACATGCCAATGGCCAGGCATTGTCCCACTTTCAATTCGAAGCAATGTTGGGAGTAGATACAACAGAATTTGGGACCCACTGGTTCCGTATTGGTGCAGTTAACAAGAAGGTGAGATCAGGCCTGTCAGTGGAAGTTGTCAAAAGGATTGGGAGATGGGAATCTCAGGGCTTTAGGTCTTATGTACGGCCTGGATGAGTCATCTAAACGAGAGTCTTTGTGTGTTGCAGGAGGGCAGAGACAGCTTTGGATCATCCGCCATTCATATGTGTACTGGGTACGCTGGTTAGCCGCAGTTACCAAGAACAACACACAACTGGGCATACCAGAAACGGACCTACAGGTACAATGGTTTGGGTTCAAAGCTTGAGGTGGGCGCAGGTGAGCGGCTTGTTGGACAACTACGCTCATCACTGCTGGGGGTAATGATCTAGGGGTGGTCTCTATGCGCAAAATGTTAAAGGACATAAAGAGGGACATTGGGCATTGGATGCAACAATTCCCTGGCTCTTTAATCATCTGGTCTGAGATGATAAAAAGGCATTCATGGCGGAATGCTAGAGACCCAGTTTTAGTGGATAGAGCTCGCCAAAAGATAAATAAACAGATGGCCAGTTTTGTGTGAAATTTAGTCTCTATTTCCATCAGGTATCGGGAATTCGAAGGTATAGATGGCGATTAATTTTTTCGCTCTGGTAAGGTTTGGAGTTACTTGAGTTGAAGTTTAGGGAAGGGGTAAAACGGGCCCTAGCTTTACTGAGTGAAGGGGGGGATCACAGGCTCAGGGGCTTCCCTCAGCTGCTCTGTGGCAGGAGGTGAGTTGCCCGGCACACTGGCTTAAGTGGGCGTTGCCCTGCCTCATGGGTGTGCTTAGGAAAACACTGGGGGACCCTGGGTGCGAGCCCAGGGAGTGAGGTCACTGACTTGCCGGACTCCTCCTCCAAGATGTTAATGAGGATTTAAAACTTAATTAAGTTAATTATGTTAATTTATGGATTATGTAAATTTGGTTGGTTATTAAAGCTGTCAGTCTTTATTCTTTTAAGCCAAATGCATCATGCTAGGGTCAAGTATTTTTCATAGAGATTGTAGTTCTTGAAGCTTTGTCACTTTAACAAAAGCATGACTACAATGCATGGGAATGTGTTTGTTCTGCAAAATACTGTGTATGTGCAAAGACATAGGCCAGGGGTGTCACTGGCTTGCCGTACTTGCATGCTTATGTATGCCTTGTCTCATGGTATAGCAGGTCTCCCCATTGGACAAAAATCTGCAGAGGATTTGTCACACCAACCACCATCCATGGTTCCTACACAGACATATGCACCTCTTTATTTACATGATAAGACGTTGTCATATATATAGACTGTACACATTACATTATGACATAACACAGATATGTATAAACTGCATGACACACAGAATATGTACAGTAAAAACATGAAATAGCTTCACTAGTAGGAGAAATTTACATTCATTTTTTACAAAGGTTTTAAAGCTATCAAAATATGCAAATGTATTATTATTATGTTTTTCGAAGGAAAGGTATGCTAAAAATTGTCTTCCCACTGGTAATAATGAGAGTAAATCAAAACAAACAGTGAATACTGTCAGCTTACGTAGAACTGCGCTTTCTCATTCTGAGAGATGTGTTCAAGTATCTTCTGGTCTAAAAGGTCATCTGCCTTTCGTCATGCACTGGTAGAATACTAATACTGTTCTTATTCAAATTACTTTTTACTGTACTTATTAAATTGGTGGCCTTGTGCTCTAATTTAATACTGTTGCTATTGAGAGGCAGGTCACAGCTACACTTTGTGCTGAATATGATGGCACGGAAGCAACATTTTGGGCAGAAAACAATTTTGAGTTACATTTTCCCAATAAATTAGCTTTCAGTTGCAGTGTATAATTAATTAGCACAAACCAAGGAAAGCTTGTCATTTAAAAAGCCTTTTTATTCCTGCATTATACAAACAGTGGGAATTGATCCATTAAGTGCTTAGCTATTAGCAGTGTTTAATGTATGTGCCTTTGTTAAATTGAGACGTCTAATTATGTGTATTAAGACTTTCACAGTTCTTAAAATGTACAGTAAGTTCTGTTCAGCTGCAAATAGCAGACATTAATATTCCTGAATATAAACAAACTAGAGAGTTGTGATGCCTTTCAACACTTGGTTCTCACTATTTTCTAGTTTGAATTACTGTACTTTTGTGTTTATTGTCCCTTCTAAATAGAGATGTAAAATTATCCAACTGATCTACAATCCACAGGGTATTGGGCCTACTTTCATGTCTGCAGAATTTATTATGTGTACTTTGGTATCTACACCAATTAATAAAACAATACAAATTAATTAACTTCACAGAGCAGAGCAGAATGTACTGATGTGGGGAACAAAATATATGCAGAATAAAAGGAATACTTATTTTATGTATATATAGAGGAATTGGAAAAAGATATTGTCAAGGTGTGGAGCTTGCAAACATTTCCAAATTAGTTTTAATGAAAAATATATTTAAAAACTTGTATGTTTGTGAGTTAGTCTCACTATGTAAGTTCAGTCAGTGTCTGATGGGGCCAGTCCGGTTTATGATGATCTCTACTATGCTCTCCGTGGAACCTGCTTCCTCCTTCCAGTTCACTGACTTTGGATGAGGTTTGTCATTTCAACCATTTTTTTCAACCATAGCTCTTCTAAAGGATATGCAAGATTTTTTTCTGATATAAGTTCTATATTATATACTAATATCATATACTATTATGTTCTATCTAAAGATTGCCAAGGAATCAAACAGATTTCTCAGTTGTGGAGTTGGTACTATAGTCATCAAGCAACAGTTTCTTCAGAATATGGTTTGTGCTTCTGAGAACATCAATATACAGGTTTAATATTAGTTACTGTTATGGGAACAAGTGCCTTTTAGCAGTGAGTGTTACAGACTATTTGGACCTCATTATAATGAGGAAATAATGAGAAGTAGGGTAACACTGAAATGGAAAGGAGCAAAGTACTAATGAGGTTCACTTGGAGAGCCCTGTACCTTAGTGAATTTTATTTCAAGTCCAATGCACAAAGTAGACTTGTAAGTGAACCCTCCTTGGATATGTACTCACAGAAATGTTTAATGTAAATGCATTTCTTAAAATATTTTATGCGTTTGCTACCAACATACACCATCTCGCAATAGGATAAACAGAACAAGCATTTGCTATAGAAAGCTGAGTTTCAATTTACAAGGGTAGAGCAGAACAAAATAAGCAGTAGTTTAACTTAATTTCTTTCCCACTTATACAGACTATAGGATCTTCAGAAGACAGACCTCAACTCCCGTTTCCTTACACTAATTTGGTTTGTTGTATTTTCTGTACCTTCATGATTTTCTCTAACACTTTTAAACAGCTCTTTGAGAAAAGATGATGCTTAACAAACTAAAATTAATAATAATAATAATTATTATTGTATTAAAATTCAACTTCAAGCAAACAAGAGTAAAATGTCAACTGTCTTCTTGGTTCTATTTAACAAATACTCATATTAATCAATTTTTTCAAGACATACCATTTATAGTTCAAAAACAAATCATATATAGCTGTTATATGTTTAAAATAATGGAATCTTATGACTGTAGCAACAGTATATTTTATTTGTATTTTTGTATTTGTATTACTTATAAAAAATAATAAAAAAGGTAAAAGAGTTAATGATAAAGTGATAAATATATATGTAAGATGTGTGAAATCGGAAATTATAAAGGACTTTGCATATTGATAGGCATAAATGAAGTGTAATTAACTATTCCAATATATTTCCATTGAAGCTGTCGGGATGTCTTCAGTAAATTATACAGAATTCTATTTTATTTTATTAATTTATTGTTACAATTATCATTCAGCAGTATATTACAAGGACCTGCATTAGAAATTCTCATTGACTTGATTTCTCATTAATTCTTCTCACACCATATTCCTACTGACATTTGAACTTTTTTCATTATATAAAACAGATCTTAAAATGACATTTCTGAGTAACAATCAGGGATACTAACATTTTATATTAAAAATTCAATCTGTGAAAAAGTTAAATGCATTCAGGTTTAAGCAATGATTTTAGTTAATGTTTTCCATATGGCATAATTTGAATTTTTACCGATTTTTGTCTTGTCTACTATATGTTAGGTTAGAATTCAAATTACGCACTGCACATTAAATGCTGACATATACAAGCCCTCATTTATCATAGTGAACAAAAGTTGCTCTGCAAAGGTTTTTTGTCTTGGCACGAATTGTTTAATTAATTATGGCTAATTTATTTAAGGAACTACTAGGACACTTAATTTACATATGCTCTTCTGGTATCTACAAAGCCCAATAAAATGCTGATAGCTTTATATAAACTTCCTGCATTCCTTCCATTTAGATTATATTTGTTCATAATATGAGTTCTCTCTGGAATAGATTCTCTAAGCTTCACAAGAGCTGTGAAGTATTTCACTAAACCTTCAATGGAAATTTTCTCCATAAGTAACAGACAACTCTGCCTTTAGAAATCTACTTCACAGCCACTGTGAGGCTTAGCATATCTGGGAATATGTGCCTTGTCACATGATAAGGCAAATTCCATGGTATATGATTATATGCTTAAAGTATGATCTGCTATAATTACAGAAGAAGACACATATACATGGCAGGATTTCTCATTAGGCCAACTAGGGAGCACCTATGGGCTGTTCATTACACACTTCAAAATGTTCCTGGGCATAAAAAAAATAAAATTATGCAGTTTGCAGACTCATTACTAGGGGACACCTAGAACTAGAGAGCTACAAGAGGGAGGAAACTGTTGTAAGGCAGTGACTGCATGGAGTGAAATGGTGAGTACTAGAATGTATATATATGTTTAGTTGTTCAGTCGCGTCTGACTCTCTGTGACCCTATGGACCGCAGCACACCAGGTACATCTCTTAATCACTGCCCCTCTGAGCTCCATCAATGTCAGTGACCTCATCTATCCATCTCGGCCTCAATTGTCCCCTTCTTCTTGTGCCTTTCATCTTTCCTAGCATCAGAGTCTTCTCTAGGGAATCCTACCGTCTTAGGATATGGCCCAAATATTTGAGCTTCAGCCTTATGATCATACCTTCTAGTGAACAGTGTGATTTGATTTGTTGAAGTACTGATTGATTGGATCTTCTTGCAGTCCAAAGGACTCAAAGTAGTTTTCGCCAACACCCCAAATCAAAGGCATTAATTCTGCGGCACCCAGTCTTCTTTATGGTCCAGCTCTAACATCTTTACTTTTTTTTTTTTTATTGTGAACTTTGCAATAAGAAGCTCATGCTCTGACATGCAGTCATCTCAAGGTCATGTATTTGCTGATTGTAGAGAGCCCCTCCATCTTTGGCTGCAAAGTAAATAGTCAATCTGATTTCTATATTGTCCATCTAGTGATGTCCATGTGTAGAGTTGCCTTGGAGGCTGTTGGAAGAGGGTGTTTGCTATGACCAGAGAATTATGTTGACATAATTCTACTAATCTCTGACTGCTTCATTTTGTAGTCCATTTTTCACTTTTGGTTCCCTCCAATCTCCTATGATGATAGTAACATCTTTTCTTGGTGTTATATCTATGACGTGTTGAATATCTTCATAGAACTGGACAACTTCAGACTCTTCAGCATCCATAGTTGGAGCATAGACTTGGATCAGTGTGATGTAAAATTGCTTGCCTTGAATTTGAATTTAAATCATTCTGTCATTTATTGGGTTGTAACTGAGCATTGCTTCGGCCACCCTTTGATCGACTATGAGGTCTACTGCATTTTTTCTGCGGGATTATTGAATATCTGGTTGTTGTCTCATGTGAAATGCCCCATTCTAGTCAATTTAAGTTCACTAATTTTGAGGATATTGATGTTTAACCTTGTCATCTCATTCTTGACCACGTCTAGTGTACAAATCTGTCTCCTGCACAGTGAAACAACCCGTCAGGCATTATCTTAAGCTGATCCTGTTATAAGTATAACTTACAATGTATCCTATAGTACTGTGAGATTTCCCAATGGGCAACCCCTTTATTAAGTCTATGTATTATGGTCAATTGAGGTTGCGACAGCCTGCATGTAACATATCTATGCTGATATTAATATTACTTATGGCATTTCAGGAACTGGCTCCAGTTTGTTTTTAAAATTGTTTTTAAATGGATTTCTGTGTAATGGCAATTATGAGGATTATACTTTAAGCATTGTGAAAAATTATGTGGTATACATGGTATCAAAATAAGTTTGAACTGGATTGAAAATTATATTAAGCATTGGAAGTAAAATTTTGGAATTGGTATTAAGGACATCATATTTAGCCCCTTACTGTATATATACTACAGGATATCCCTCCCTGTGAAGGGCACAAGTTAGCTAAAATAGGATGCTTTCAGAGTGGATGACCATATCCATAGAAATACTTATTAAGGATAGTTCGTTCTCTGCCTAGTCATCTCTATTGTTGGTATTGTTTATTTTTAATTATGCATCCTCTGTTAGTAGTGGCTGTAAATCCTTCAATATTTATTCTAGGATGAATGGTATGTGGTAAGCAGGCGTGTACGTGAATCAGTTTCTTTAGTTTTGTATTGCAAGTTATTTTCTGTGTAATGACACAGGGCGTAAAAAACTCTTAAGCCTGAGAAATTCATACAGTGTTTTTAAAATGTTTATCACGGTCCCCAGTTTTTGAGCATATGCAGTGATATTTGATAGCTTGGCTGTGAATTATCACTTGTTTATTGTGGGAGGGATGGGAACTAGAGCTGTGAAGGTAGTTGTATCTGTCTGTAGGTTTCTATTATACAGATGAATGAGTGTGCCAATTGTGATGGATATGGTAGTGTCCAGAAAGTTCACCTGTTCAGCAGAGTAATCCATTTTAACTTTATTACATGGTTCAGTCACATTATTATGTGCTCCAATATCCCGAGTAATTGCCTTAAACAGCACGGACAGCAGCTACATGGGGTGCTAGTAAGTTAATAAGATGCTGGAATATTGGCAAGGGTATCTGGAGCCATGCAGACTGGAGTGCATCTGAAAGCTGCTGAGAAATGCGTGGTGGAGGATCCATACGGCAAATATGGTGATCCAACAGGTGAACGACAGGGTTTAAGTCTGGGGAATTTAGAGGCCAGGGAAGTACTTGGAAGTCTTCATCTTGCTCCTCCGATCACTCCCAGACAATTCTTGCCATATGACATGTTGCATTGTCCTGCTGGAAGATACCATCCACTGCAGGGTAGGCAGCCAACATTTATAAGTTTACTTGATCTGCAAGGGTGGATAAATAACCCAATCAGTATAGAGTGGACCCAGACAATGCCAAGAAACCATTTTTCAGACTATAACACTTCCTCTACCAGCTTGTGTTCAACAATGGTTGTTTGTTCTTGGAGATTTTGTGCCTGACACATCAATATCCAACAGGTTGATGGAGCAAAAGACATAACTCAATCAGAAGAGGTCCAATTCGGTGAAAATTTAAGCTGTTTCTGACGATGAATCCTTCTTAGCATGGGTGCAGTGACCAGACATTTGCTTAAGAGCCCCATACCCAAAAGGGTTCACTGTACTTTCATTTTAGACACACGTCTGGTAGCCCCCAGGTTCATTTGGACGTTGAGTTGCTCAACTGTAACATGTCAGTTAGCCCCTCACACACCTTTGCAGCCGATGTTCACCTCTGACATCAATGGCACATGGTGCTCTGCAGTTTCCATGCTGTTTATTCATAATGGTGCTGTTTGTCCAGTCACGGTACACTTTAACTACAGGAGCACGCAAACAATTAACGAACTGTGTTTTTTCAGAAATAGTGCCACCCTTGGCCCGAAAGTCAATGATCAGCCCCTTTACAAAGACAGATAAATTTCATGTTGTACCCTTGACAGAGATGGATGATATGTTTGCATAATGTCTATTTGTCACCTTGGAGGTCATAATAATATGACTCGACCTTGTAGATTGATGGAATGTATTGAAAGATAGTGGAAGTCTCTGAGTTTTTTTCTCCCTCTCTCCATATGATGAACACATCATCTGTATAATTGTAGTATCATGTACCAGCCCGTGGCTCTCTAAGCAGGCCAAATTGGGCTTAGCTTCTGGCCACACATCATAGTGTGCAGGGTAAGGGTGAGGTTATTTTATATTATAGCATGATGAATCAGTTTTTATATATCTACTAGGAACTTGCCCATTAAAAATGAGAATAAAAGTGTAAGCCTGGAAATGCTGTTTGCCAGCCAAGGCGAGTCTCTCCCCCTATTACATGATGTATTTTTATTTTGTAATAATTTTAAAGTTTGCATGCCATATTAAATATGTATGGAACAAATAATTGATCTAGTAGTTAATGTATTTATTGTTATAACATGCAACTTGTATAGTTATATCTTTAAACAACTCATAAACCATTGTTACATAACTTTGTAATTTTTTTTATTGTAACCGATACATCAATATTATAAGAGTATGGAACTTTTTTTTAAACAATATGTATATTGTAAAGCATTACATGTTTATTAACACATGTGTAAATGTTTATATTGAATCCAGAGGAAGGCAAACAGAAAAATTCCAAGTGAAATCTAGCCAATTGTCTCAAATGGGAAAAAAAAGAAATTCCTTCCTGACCACAGATACTGGCGATCAGATTCCTCCCTGGATCAATACTCTTTCTGCAATTATACATTAAAAGGTAAAAAAACAGAAAATACATACAATCAAACCATCCAATTGATTGGAATCAATGAAACCCAGAACAACAAGAGAAACTAACTTAAAATACATCCATTAGAACTCAGTACATACAATAATAGTACTAACTACCGTATTAATCGCCGTATAACACGCACCTGAAAATAGGGGGTCAAATGATAGGTGCGTGTTATACGTTGATACTCCCTCCACCCTCCTCATCCTCAACCTCCCTCCTCATTCTAAACCCCCTCCGCATTCTAACGCCCCCTCCTCAACCTAAACCCCCCTCCTCCTCAACCTAAACCCCCCTCCTCAACCTAAACCCCCCTAAATACCTCCCCCTCACTTACCTGCTTCTGCTCCGGCCTCCGCTCCTTGACCCGGTGACGTCACATGCGCGCCAGCGCGCCACGTCATTAGCATATACCGTGTGCACCCGGTATATGCACATGACGTGGCGTGCTGGCGCGCATGTGACGTCACCGGGTCAAGGAGCGGAGCGGAGGCCGGAGCGGACGCAGGTAAGTGAGGGGGAGGTATTTAGGGGGGTTTAGGTTGAGGAGGGGGGTTTAGGTTAAGGAGGAGGGGGGTTTAGAATGAGGAGGGGGTGGGTTATGCGGAGGGGTGTTTAGAATAAGGAGGGAGGTTGAGGAGGGTGGTTGAGGATAGGGGGGTTGAGGTTGAGGAGGGGGTCGAGGATAGGGGGGTTGAGGAGGGAGGATGAGGATGAGGGGGTTTGAGGATAGGGGGGTTGAGGAGGGAGGTTGAGGATGGGGAGGTTGAGGATGGGGGGGTTGAGGAGGGAGGATGAGGAGGGAGGTTGAGGAGGGGGGTTGAGGAGGGGGTTGAGGATAGGGGGGTTGAGGATGGGGGGTTGAGGAGGGAGGATGAGGAGGGAGGTTGAGGAGGGGGTTGAGGATGAGGAGGGGGGTTGAGGAGGGGGTTGAGTACGGAGGATGAGAAGGGAGGTTGAGGAGGGGGTTGAGGATGAGGAGGGAGGTTGAAGTTGAGGATTTTGCTTCAAAGTTCTTAATTTGAATTCCCCCCCCCCCCCCCCCCCTGAAATTCCCTTCTTAAAATGAGGTGCGTGTTATACGCCGGTGTGTGTTATATGCCGATAAATACGGTATATATATTCAAAGTAACAAATAACTATAAAGTTGTACAAATATCTTCTATGCTTTAAGATGGTTCTTAACAATTGTTTTTTTTTTTTTGTGGAGTGCTTTGTCAAGTTTTGTGAAGGGCTGTTTTATGTTATTTATTTTTGTATTTAAGTTATTAGTGGTTCCACTAAAAAGAGCCCTACCAACAGACAAATAATGTTGTCTTTGGGTTGTAACCACTGTCTTGTTCATTTTTTTTGTTGTTGTTAAAAGTGGTCCTCTAAAAAGAGCCCAAGAGAAATTAAACTTAGTCCTTGAGATAGAATCAACGTTCTGTATAAGTATTTTTTGTTGTGTTTTGTAGAAAAAAAATATTTTTGTTAGCCTTTTTTTTTATTGAAAATGGCACAAAGAGTTGTCTATGTGAAACTGTTATTGTCTAAAAAGAGCTCAAGACACATAAAAGGTAGTCCTCAAGTTAAAATCACTTTTCTTTATTTGTAGTTATTGTTCTGTTTTGTAGAAAGACACGTTTTTGGTTAGGCTTGAAGTTCCGGAAAATGGCACATAGAGTTGTCTATGTGAAATAGTGGTTTCTCTACAAAGATCCCTACAGAAGTTACATTTTTTCTGGATTTTTGCATTGTGAACATGCTATTTAGAGTTGTCCATGGGCAAATACAGTTTTTTGTCCTTGTGATTTATTAATGGTCATTGCAAATGCCATGATAATGGGAGGCAAGTTAGTCTCACTTGGAGCCAAATCAATTCTTGGTATGAAAACTGGTTCACCTTTATGGGTACCATTCAGAATTTCTGCATGTATGAAATGGTCTCTTAAATCATGAACAATGAATCTGGTCCCATTACAAAGTCTTTTTTGGGGGTTCATGTTTCTCAATAACATGACAATCACTCCTTTTTTGAGTTGCAAAACATGGAGTGTCATTCCAGATGGAGTTAATGAATTTACAAATGCAGTTGTAACATTTGATTCACTCTGTTTGTCATCAGCCAGAACATAATCTGCACTGTAATCATTTTTTTGTGTGCCATCTATTAATTTAATAATTCTGTTGTTAAAATCCAAAGCACCTTTATTTTTAGATGTTAATATTACTTTCTGTGCAAGCTCAGAAGAATGTTCTGTAGTTATTCCATTTGGGAATACAGCTGATATGAGTGTTTCTTTGCAAATCATTTCCGCTGGTATTTCAACAGTATCATCATTTTAATTAGGTATTACGTCTTTACGTAATTACGTTTTTCCTTCGCAATTTTTATTAGCCAATTCTTGAATTAATTTTGCCCTTCAGATCTCATATTTTTGTCTAATGTTAGGTGTGTAAATTCTTTCCATCGTGGTCTTGACTTTACACATGTTTCTACAATGTCTGTGCAATTTCCACGGACAACCACAGGCAATGTTTGTCTGAAATCTCCACCTAATAACGTGACTTTTGCACCAAAAGGCAAATCCTTACCCATGACTTCACGCAATAAACAATCAATGCATTGCAGAGCATGGCACAACATCATAGTGGCCTCATCTATGATAATTAATTTGGCTTTTTTAAATTTGTTTGCTTGAGGTGATTTCATTCTAATATCAGATACTGATGTTTCCAAAATTGGAACTGGAAGCTTAAATCCACTATGTACTGTTCTGCCACCTTCTAGCAATAGTGCAGCAATTCCAGTTGTTGCAAAAGGAAGTGCTATTTCCCCTTTACCTCTAATTGAACTCATCAACAAATTATAGAGATAAGTTTGTAAGCAGTAAGTGTGGTTTGTCGATGCTCATTTTGTGTCAGAGTATTTTATTTATTGCCAGTATGAAAGTAATATAATTGTCTCTGTGGCAAATGTACAGCTAATCAATATACTACATGTGAGCGATCATGCATTTCAAATTTGAGAAGTCGCCACATTGCTTCTGGTGCACTGACATAGCAAGCTTCTACATGAGATGCTAGTTCATCATGCACTAACTACTTGTCTTGTTCATTTGGTCCACTTTTCACCACCACAGTTGCTGCATCATATCCTTTATAAATAAACTAGCGACTAGCCCGTCAAAAAATGATGGCAATGAGATGTGTATGTTTGGAAAGTTGTTTAGTTATTAATATACATATTTGACACTTGTAAGTATTGGGATATTAAACATGTTTAGTTTTGTAAAATTTTCTCTTGGTGAACAATAAGTCTTAAAGCATTTTGTATTAAAAGTATTAACATTTGAATGTAAGAACAGTTGAAATTAAATTAATCAGTATTGTAAACTTGAGGTAATGTTTTTTTAACATGAAATTTGTATCTGAAGAATTCTTAACTACAATATACATTGAATTCAGAGGAAGACAAACAGTAAAAATCCTCCTTTTTTAGCATGAACTTTGTAATATATTTAAGTAAGAAACTTGACATAATATTTTTTGAAACTTGAACTTTCTTATCTGTGTAACTAAGGAACTTGAATTTTTTTTTTCCAACTTGGAACATTATAAACAGTAACATAGTGAATTAATAATGTAACATAATTTTGTATTAAAAGTATAAAAATTTGAATGTAAAAACAGTTGAACTTTAAACTAATCAGTATTGTAAACTTGAGGTAATGTTTTTTTAACATGCAATTTCTATCTGATTAATTGTTAACTTCAATATACATTGAATCCAGAGGAAGGCAAACAGTAAAAACCCTCCTTGAAACGTACCCAATTAAATTAATTCCTTCCTGACCCCATGAACTGGCGATAACCATTAATCCAGGGAGTAATCTTAACATAACAGACAATATTTACATTGTGACTTAAAACGTGGTTGAGCTCTTAACATGAACTTTGTAATATGTTGAAGTAAAGAACTTGAAAGTATATTTTTTTAAACTTGAACCTTCTTATCATTCTAAGTAATGACCTTAAAAATATTGTTTTCAAACTTGTAACATTAGAAACAGTAACATAGTTAATTAACATTTTAACATAATTTGTAAAAATAATGCAAGGCAAGTGTTTTGTGAGGCAAATCATCCATAAACAGTACTTCCATTAATTATGACTGAATTGTTTATTGTTTTGTATTTTTCAATGCTTTTAAATTTGTTTTGCATGGGTTTTATTTCTTTAATGAAAAGTTATAGTACTTCATAGTAGACAATGGTTTTAGTAAAAATATGTCATCACTAATAAATCACCTTGACTTTCATTCTTTTCAATGTAATCTTTAATAGCCTGTGGATTTTTGCACCGTGATAACGCAAAGTACAATTGACCATGTGCAAATACTGGTTCTTCCAAGAAAATACCCACAGATTTGAACGTTTGTCCTTGTGATTTATTAATGGTCATGGCAAATGCCATAATAATGGGAAATTGTCTTCTTTGAAGTATAAAAGGGAGACTACTTTCACTTGGTGCTAAATCTATTCTTGGTATGAAAACTCTCTCTCCTTTATGGGTCCCAGTTAAAATTTCAGCATCTATAAAATGGTCCTTTAATTGTTGAACAATCAATCTTGTCCCATTGCATAGGCCTTTTTTGGGGTTCATATTTCGCAGTAACATGACAATTGCACCTTTCTTTAGCTGCAAAATATGTGGTGGCATTCCAGAAAGAGTTAGTGAGTTTATGAATTCAGTAGAAAAGTTAGCCTGACTTTCATTGTCATCAGCAAGCACAGAATCAGCACTGTGATTTTTTAAAGATTTCATTATTGAGGATTAATGCATCCTTATTTTTACACGTTAGTATGACTTGGTTGGCAAGCTCTGAATATTCCTGGTAATTTATGCTACCTTCAAATATAGCCGATATAATATCTTGGTGACAAATCATATGAGGTGGGATCTCTACAGTGTCGTCAGGTAAATGTGGTATTTTTTCTGTTCTGCCTTCTCCAATTTTAATAAGCCAATCATTATAATCAGTTTGGCCTTCTGATCTCATATTTTGTTGCAGTTGATGATGGGTAAAATGTTTCCATAGAGTGCTTGACTTTATACAGGTTTCGATAATGTCCGTTCGATTTCCATGTACAACGACAGGTAATGTTTGTCTAAAATCGCCACCTAACAACATTACCTTTCCACCAAATGGAAAAGTATTATTCATGACTTCACGAAGCAAACGATCAATACATTGGAGGGCATAGCATGACATCATTGTGGCCTCATCTATTATAATTAATTTACATTTTTTCAATTTCTTTGCTTGTAATGATGTCATGCGAATATCTGACACAGAAGTTTCTAAAATAGGCACTGGCAGTTTAAAGCCACTTTGTACAGTTCTTCCACCTTCTAACAAAAGTGCAGCAATTCCAGTAGTGGCAAACGGCAGTGCTATTTGACCTTGTGCTCGTACAGAACTCATTAATAAATTATATAGATAAGTTTTTCCTGATCTGCCAGGTCCATCAAGATAGAAATAACGCTCTGTCACCATGTCATCATCTATTGCATTTTTAATGGCATTAAATGCTTGCAATTGTAATGTATTTAAAGTTGCAAGTGTTTCTTCTGTTCTTTCTACTTGTAGTTGAATGTCATAGTCTTCAAAGTTTATGTCATCTAGAAGACCTGGATCAGGCAAATTAAAACTTGCACAACTTAATCCATGAGTTAAAAATACTTTTTGGATTTCCATTAATGCTTTTAAGTGTGCAATCGGTTTATTGTATCGTCGCATAAAGTCTTCAGCCATATTACTTTTAAATGTGTCCCACAAAGCTAATGCATTTGGAGCATTTGAGAAGATACAAATAAAAGCAAATTGTTCTCTCATCTTTGACATTGTGCTGCTTCTTCTAAACATCTTTCCCATTCTGTATCATCAGCTAGTAAGTTTCTATGTCTTGCAGCTAAAGGGAAGGATTCATAAACTATGTCATTAACAGTTCTTAAGTGTTCAAAACTTTGTGCTCCAGGAACATTTAAAAGTAATATCCGTAAGCAAAAACGTTCAACATCTCTTGGACTGACTGTGTAAATTCTTGGGATTATTTTATTGCCTCTGCTTTTTCTCGGTCTCCATAATCCATTCACAAAAACATAGTGATATGGAATTTCAATATATAAGACTTGTGTTGCTTGTGAATCTGTGGAATTTAATTCAAACCATGCAGTTAGTGTAGTGTGACGAAGTTCACTTTGGGCCAATGCATTACTTTCATTTCCAGCATGGAAATACACTAAATGTCTTTCTGGCAAATGTACTGCTAATCTGTATACTGCATGTGATCTATCATGCATTTCAAATTTTAAAAGCCACCACATAGCTTCTGGCACACTGACATAGCGAGCATCTACATGAGATGCAAGTTCATCATGAAGTAACACACTACTTTCAGGGTTGTCTGCACTTTTGACGACTACAGTAGCTGCATCATAGCCTTTGTACATATATTTGTAGACATTTTTAATGGATTTAATGGTGCAGGCTTCTACATTGATGTGGGCGTTATACTTCATGAGTAAATGTGGATTGTAGGGTACTACATATCTATTGTCAACTTTTTTTACACGAATAATGGCACTATCTCCTTCTCTTGTTTTATAAAGTGGATAGCCATCACAATTGGCATAGGTTTTGTCTCTATAATCTTTTGGAAAATCTTTGGAACATTTATTATTTTCCATACATGGTGATTGTGGATTAAAATCACCACAGGGTCCATGAATCATGCGATGAGTAACAATCTCATATAGTCTACCATAGTTCTGGATCTGGTAGTTCAGCAACAATGACTGCATCCACTTTGTCAGAAGTCTCTAATTTATCTTTTTCTTGAAGTATTATCAGAAGATGTGCATGTGGAAGGCCTATTTTTTTGAAATTCAATGGTATATACATAAGCAAGACATTTGCCAAATAAGTGACTTATAGTGATGTCACGTATTAATTCATTTAATTTAATCTTAAAAACTCTGGCTACTAAATCGGAAGCACTTTGGCCAAGAAGTAAATTTCATGTAATTTCTGGCCATTGTGGATTACATGTAAATGTAAGAAATAAATCGGGTTTGCCAAATTTGATGACAATAGCCATAGCATCATTGTATCTTTCTCTCATATTTCAAGGAGATCCCTGAAAGGAAGATGGTAAAATGATGGCTTTGCCAGCTGTCATGTCTCTGCTTGTAGCCACCTCAGCAACATAGCCCATTAGTCCAGAATATTGTTCTACACGTAGTTTATCTTGTTGATATTTTATAAAATTTAAATTATTGGCCTCAACTTGCAAATAGGAATCAATAATCCATTGTTGTGTTAGTTTTCCACCACATAAAATTGGATTAAATGTATTTTGAATGGCAATTTGAGCTACTTTCAAATTCAAGCATAGAAACATTATTTCGGATTCTGGCTTTAGCATTTGGGTAAATGGGAAGTGTTAATTTTAGTTGCCAACCTGCTTCTCCGTGTGGGAAAAAAATGTGATATGTTATTATTATTATTATTATCTTTTATTTGTATCGCGCCAACATATTCCGTAGCGCTGTACAGGGGATAAGAACAAGGGAAATACAATTCTGAGTGTCTCACAGATGAAGTAAGCCTTAAACCAGAGTAAATTTGCACTGAAAGAAAGAGAGAGAATGGATTGGGGTCAGACAGTACAGGAAGATAGGGGAGATAGGAATGAATGGGAGAGAGACCATAGAATGAAAGTATTTGAGGAGGGGGGAGGAGATTTGAGGTAATTATGCCAGCCATAAATGGGGGAAGGATGGGGGGAAGGTGGGGACGGCAGAGCAGGGTATAGGAAACAGTTAAAAATTTAAAACAAAAAGTCAGAATATTTCTATCTGCCAAGATATAATAACATGCATACAGTAGTGATATTAATAAACATATTGGCTCCAGGGATGGCACAGTTTCCATAGTCTTCTCCATACCTGCTGAGGTGTTGTTGTAAATGCAATTCTGAGTGTCTCACAGATGAAGTAAGCCTTAAACCAGAGTAAATTTGCACTGAAAGAAAGAGAGAGAATGGATTGGGTTCAGACAGTACAGGAAGATAGGGGAGATAGGAATGAATGGGAGAGAGACCATAGAATAAAAGTATTTGAGGAGGGGGGAGGAGATTTGAGGTAATTATGCCAGCCATAAATGGGGGAAGGATGGGGGGAAGGTGGGGACGGCAGAGCAGGGTATAGGAAACAGTTAAAAATTTAAAACAAAAAGTCAGAATATTTCTATCTGCCAAGATATAATAACATGCATACAGTAGTGATATTAATAAACATATTGGCTCCAGGGATGGCACAGTTTCCATAGTCTTCTCCATACCTGCTGAGGTGTTGTTGTAAATGCAATTCTGAGTGTCTCACAGATGAAGTAGGCCTTAAACCAGAGTAAATTTGCACTGCTGAGGTGTTGTTGTAAATGCAATTCTGAGTGTCTCACAGATGAAGTAGGCCTTAAACCAGAGTAAATTTGCACTGAAAGAAAGAGAGAGAATGGATTGGGGTCAGACAGTACAGGAAGATAGGGGAGATAGGAATGAATGGGAGAGAGACCATAGAATGAAAGTATTTGAGGAGGGGGGAGGAGATTTGAGGTAATTATGCCAGCCATAAATGGGGGAAGGATGGGGGGAAGGTGGGGACGGCAGAGCAGGGTATAGGAAACAGTTAAAAATTGAAAACAAAAAGTCAGACTATTTCTATCTGCCAAGATATAATAACATGCATACAGTAGTGATATTAATAAACATATTGGCTCCAGGGATGGCACAGTTTCCATAGTCTTCTCCATACCTGCTGAGGTGTTGTTGTAAATGCAATTCTGAGTGTCTCACAGATGAAGTAGGCCTTAAACCAGAGTAAATTTGCACTGCTGAGGTGTTGTTGTAAATGCAATTCTGAGTGTCTCACAGATGAAGTAGGCCTTAAACCATTGGATCTAAATATGGCACTATTCTAGGATCTTATGTTTGTCTTAAATTTTTCATAGTTTGGAAAAGTAGGTTCAGTCATAATGTTTTGTAAATAGATTGGAAATTATTTTCTTTCTGGAAGTTTGAACTTGCCTTTTTGACAGCACCTAATAAATTGGCCATCTCTGGGTCTCTTCTGTTTAAAATAATAAGCCTCACAAAACTGACATTGAGTAGTCATGTCCCCACAACTATGAACCTCTACTGCTAAAGAATTGAGTAAAGGACAATTTGCAAAGCATATAGCAGCATGACTTTCATATTTATCAGGTGAAATGTCATGTAATGTTTCAACGACAGGTTCTAAATGCTTTGTTTTTTTCATGGCTTTTCTTGGTATATCTTTTATTGGTTTAGATAACATGTCAAGTAATGTTTCAGGAACAGGTTGTAAATGCTTTGTTTTTTTGGTGGCTTTTTTTGGTATCTCTTTTATTTTTTCAGGTAAAATGTCATCTGATGTTTGAGGAACAGGTTCTAAATGCTTTATTTGCTTGGTAGCTTTTTTTGGCGTATCTTTAATTTTTGCAGCTGATAGTCTTTTGCTTGCAAGTCTTTTGCGTTCTTTTTCTCGTCTAATTTCTTTCTCCTCTGGTGTCTGCTGGTCGGCCCATCTCTCTTGTCTTTCTCTAGTTTGACGTCTTTTCTTTTCTTGTTTGTTCTCGTTAGTAGCCATGTTAATCTGTAAAAGAAAATAATGTATAATTAGTTTAGTTTGCGATGTTACGTTTATTTTGTACATTTTTTATTATCAACAGTTTGTTTATATGTGCTTGTAGTTTATTGTAGTGGTAGTTTCTTTGTATTGTTAAATAAGTGTATTTTATTTTTTTGGTCTTACTTTCTGTGGTAGGTTGTAATTTTTGCCTTAGATGAATAGCACAGGGAAGAAACTGACACTATACCTTCTTCTACATCTAATAGGTAATTAAAATGTATATTTTAGTTGTTTTGTCAATTTATTTATTTTTTGTACTTTTAACTTACAGACATAGTAGAGGGCAAAAATTAGTCTTTATAATTTTTAGTACAGGGGATTGTCATAATAGTATTTTGATCTTTTATTTAATAGGTTAACAGCCTTATTAAATTACTATTCAGTAAATATAAAAGGGCTCTATTTAAGCACACAACATATTTTTTTTACAGAAGTTTTTAGTTAGTGATCTTCTATCCAAAAGCCAGGTCTTCACTAAAAACTTCTGTAAAAAAATATGTTGTGTGCTTATATAGAGCCCTTTTAAATTTACTGAATTGCAATTTAATAACTCTGTATATGTTCGGTCAATGATTTATTTTTATTTTCTTGCGGTGTTACTACTATTTGTTGTACTATTCTATTTTATGTGTGTGTTTAGGTTTTATGCTTAATATTGTACATTACAACTGGTAATTTAGAATGGCAAATTTTATTTAGTCTATGTTTTGAGACTTTTGTGGACTATGCTGTTTTCTTTTTTTTTTTGGCTAGATTTCCTATTTTGGATATGATGGCTATGTTTTTAGCGTTATCTTATTTTGTGTCCACCAGTTTTGGTATGCTTATTTAGGCTTCTTTGTAAGGCTTAAAGGTTCTTAAACATTAAAGAATAATATTAATTTACTTTGCTATTTGTTAGTGTGATTTTTGGTACAATCCTATTTGTGTCCACCACTTTTGGTATGCTTATTTAGGCTTCTTTGTAAGGCTTATAGGTTCTTAAACATTAAAGAAGAATATTAATTTATTTTGCTAGGTCTTTGTGTGATTTTTGGTACAATCCTATTTTGTGTCTACCACTTTTGGTATGCTTATTTAGGCTTCTTTGTAAGGCTTATAGGTTCTTAAACATTAAAGAAGAATATTAATTTACTTTGCTATTTGTTTGTGTGATTTTTGATACAATCCTAGTTTGTGTCTACCATATGTTGCATACTTGATTTGCTTAATTAGTCTTTTTTATGAAGCTTTAATGTTTTTCTACAGTGAAAATGAATGTTTTTTCTATTTTTGATATTATGGCTATGTTTTTAGCATTATCCTATTTTGTGTTCACCACTTTTTGGTTGCTGCATTTGTTATATTGGCGGCCATTAAACATATATAGTTCCTTTATTTTCTGTACTTGTTATACTTTACCTTGATTGAAGTGTCGAATGACAGAGGGTCCCTTCCTGCCAATCTTAATCTGCCGGTCTTCTTGTAGTGTCTGTTTGAAAAAGAACGTGAAATGGTTAATTGTATATTTCTTCTTTTTGATTTAGCAAAGCATGGTCTTTTTCAGCATGTAATGTATTTTTCTATCTTACCTCTTCTTCTTTGTTTGTGTTCTTTAAAAGGGATTGTGGTTCACAATGCACTGTGCAAATTCTTGAGTGACGCTGTTGATGCAGAGTCTGTTTGAATAGTAAAAAAAAGGAGAAAGACTGAGCTTTAGGTTATATATTGAATTACAATAAATTAATGTCATTTAAATATACTTCTTTAATTAGTTTCAATTAACATTAGTTTGTTTTCGGGCCTACACACATAAATGTGTGTGTCACATGTCACTATACATAATACACATATATGTGCGTGTCACATATGACTATACATGAATCATATTTTAATAGTTAAAGTTGTTTTTTTTAATGTCATTTAAATATACTTGTTTAATTAGTTTAGGTTAAGATTAGTTTGTTGTAGGGGCTATACACATAAATGTGCGTGTCACATGTCACTATACATTAATGACATTTTCATAGTTAAAGTTTTTTTTTTTTGTCCTGTCTTGATAATAAAATGTAATATATTATAGCTTACCTCTCAGTTGTAATTTGCACAATGTAAAGTAGGAAATTAGGAAACAATTATCTTCTCAAGTAACAGCAGCAGTTAACTATCCAGTCACTCCGTTCATCACCTGAGTAGAAATGTAGAATTTTCTGGAAAGTAGGCAGTATTTATAAAATATCAAGTGCCTCAGACCGTTAGAACGCAATACGCATGCGCTATTTGCGTTCCAGCTTAGAATTTGCATTCCATCCGCCATTTTATGCGTAGTAGTTTTCAAAATGGTTGTTAATATCAGTGAAGCAAGTGCCGCATAGTATGTGCTACGTACCTCGTAAAGTTGACTATAGCGTTGTTTCAGTTTTGCGAGTCACTGTAGTATAGTTACGTCTGTAGCCTCGTTTTCGTTTTGTTCGGCGGCCATTTTTTCTCTCGCTTAGCTTATTTTCGGCAGTTTAAACTCGTTTTTTGGGACTTAAATGTAAATTAACTTTTCGAGGTGCCGGATGCCCCCCCCTTGCTGTAAGTAAGCTTTTTATGTGTTCATTGTGTTTATTTCTTGTGTTTCTGATGTTTACATGCGCGCCGTTGTCGGACGGTTTTGCGTGTTGGAATCGGTCATTTCGCGGCCGTATTTTTTTGCGAGGCGGCCGTAATTTTTTTTTCCGAGGGACGCAGTTGGTTTTTACGTGTACGTCGCACAGCCGACGTTGGATCGTCCACCACCGAAAATGCTGGCCCCTCGCTTCGCGAGGTTCCGCATTTCCGGACAAACACAGCCGACGTTGGATGCTCCACCACCGCAAATGCGGCCCCTTGCTTCGCGAGGACCCGCATTTACGGAGACGTTGGGATGCTCCACCACCGCAAATGCGGCCCCTCGCTTCGCGAGGACCCGCATTTGCTCGACTTTGGGATGCTCCACCACCACAAATGCGGCCCCTCGCTTCACGAGGAACCGCATTTGCGGGGAACTGCGTCCCTCGCTTTGCGAGGGACGCAGTTCTTGCGGGCTCGCTGCGAGAGCCCGCAAGCATTAGCAACAACTCGTATGCTCACAACTATATATGTGATTTGTAAACATATTTAATTGATTTAATAGCAGTGCAAGCTTCCACATTTATGTGTGCATTATACTTCAATAAGAGATGTGGATTATATGGCACCACATGCATGTTATCAATATGTTTTCCACAAATTATTGCCTTTGGACCTTGTCGTCTTCTATACAACAGATATCCATCACAGTTTGCAAAAGTTTGATCTCTAAATTCTTTGGGAAAATCTTTTGTGCATTTTGTATTTTCCATACACAGTGATTGTGGATTTAGCTCTCCACATAGGCCATGAATCATGCAATGTGTTACAATCTCATATAGTGTTCAATTTATGATTTTCTTCAAGTATTATAAGAATATGTGCATGTGGAAGGCCTCTTTTTTGGAATTCAATTACATAAACATAAGCCAAACACTTTTCAAATAAGTTACTGATGGTTATATCATGTATTAAGGCTGTTAATTTGATTTTGAAGACTCTAGCCACTAAATCGGGCCTATCTGAAGCATTTTGTCCATGTTTGAAATTATCAACAATCTCCAGCCATTGAGGATTACATGTAAATGTAATAAATAAATTGGGTTTCCCAAATTTTGTTACAATAGCCATAGCATCATTGTATCTTTCTTGCATATTGAGCAGAGATCCTTGGAAGGAAGATGGTAAAATGATGGCTAGGCCAGCTGCAAGATCTCTGTTTGTAGCCACTTCAGCCACATAATCCATGCGGCCACAATACTGCTCAACATGGAGTTTATTTTGTTGATATTTGATGAAATTGTAATTTTTGGCTTCTACTTGCAGGTAGGAATCAATGATCCGTTGTTGTGTCAATTTTCCAGCACTTAAAATGGGATTAAATTCATCCCCAATTGCAGTTTGAGGAACTTTAAATTCAAGCATGGAAATATCGTTTTGGACACGTTGTTTAGTGTTTGGAAAACTTGGAAGTATTAATTTTGGTTGCCAACCTGCCTCCCCATTGGGATACAAAATTGGATAACTCATTGGATCTAAATTGATGCTTGATAAACTGATGTTAACGAAAGGTTGCTTTTAATTTCTTGGATATATTCTAATATTCATTTGAAAAGGTGGTTTCCCCTCATCATTTTGAAAGACCATTGCAACCTCATTAGCTGTTGATAAGTTATAACATCATCTATCAGAATGCCGATCTCTTCTAATAACCATATTGACTCTTGGTATTGGCAACTGTTTTTGTTTTGCATGAATTCGTTGTTGTTCTTTAACTTCTGACTGTATGGATGTTTTTTTCATAATCTTATCAAGCTCATGAAAAACAGTGGGTAAGCAGTTTGTATTTTCAGTAAGCTGCAAACGTTGTTCCACAGCTTTGTTTGTATCTAGTACATATAGTTGAGCAAATTTTCATTTATATCTGTAAATAATGGACTATCTTGTGAAGCAAGGTCAACATTGGAATCTATATCTACATTATTATCATTAGCATATTCTTCAGATGTTTCTTGAACAATATTTTTTTGTTTTGTCTCTTACGTGGACTTTTGGGAGCAACCGTGTGTGGTTTCTTGTAAATTCGTTCAAGCTCTCGTATTTTTTTCTGACTGTCCTCCGATTGTTGCTCTCTCCATTTTATTTCTCGTTGGTTGGACAGACGTTGTTTATATTGCGTGCTCAAGTTGTAACGGATTAAGATATGTCAGTTATTCTTTGTATTTTATTACTGTTTTCTTGAAATCGTGAGCGGTGTAGTGGGTCATGAGATGAGTCTCGCGGGTGTGTGGCGGCTGTGCGTCAAAGTTACCTGGGTGGGTGACTGGGAGGAGCACAGAGAGTGCAAGGTGTGATAGAGAGAGAGAGAGCAGTGTGTGATAGAGAGGGATAGTGCACAGTGCGTGATAGAGAGAGTGCGTGGGAGAGTGCACTGTGTGTATTTGAGAATGTAGTGAGTGTATGTGAGAGTCCAGTGCATGTGTCTGGGAGAGGGAGAGTGTAGTGTGTGATAGAGAGGGAGGGCCATGTAATATAGAGAGTGCACTGTAATATAGAGAGCGCATTCCACAGGAGTGAGGGAGGGCCGTGTAATATAGAGAGTGCACTGTAATATAGAGAGTACATTGCACAGGAGTGGGGGGGGGACACATGGCAAGGGGAGGGGTCGAGAGGAGGGGGAAGAGACACAGGGGGGGCAGGAGGTGGAAGAGAAACAGAGGAGGAAGAGGGGGGAGGAGGAGGAAGAGATACATGGGAGTGAGTTGTGAAGAGATACCGGGGTGTGAGAGAGGGGGTCAAAGAGACACAGGGGAGGGAGAGGGGGTCAAAGAGACACAGGGGAGGGAGAGGGGGTCGGAAGAGACACAGGGTCGGTATAGGGGGTACGATTCACAGGGGAGGGAGAGGGGGGTAGAGACACGAGGTGGGGGGGAAGATATACAGGTGAGGGAGAGGGGAGGAAGAGACCCATGGGAGGGAGAGGTGGTGGTGGAGAGGGGGGCAAGGGACACAGAGGAGGGAGATGGGGGGGAAAGACACAGAGGAATGAGAGGGGGGGTGAAAGAAACACAGGGAATGGTGGCCCAAGAGACACAGGGGAGGATGGAAGGAGGCTTATGATCGGCGCAATTTTTTCATTAGCGCTGTTAAAAGTAATGATATCTGCAGTTATTTATTTATGGTGTACACAAATTAAATATACTGTACCTGCTAGTTGTAAGTTAAGTATCTGTCCAAAAACTGTCATCATTTCCTCAATGCCATCATTTTAAAATGTACATTTTTTTTAAAATTAATCAATAAAAAATGAATAATAGTTTAACGTAATGTAATATGTAATAAATATTCTATCAATTAATTTAGTGAAATGTACAGTAAATAATCCTTGTAAGTTGTTGTCCTTTACTTCATGCACATGTGTTAGTCTGTTAATAAACAGCCACTGCAGGGAAATTGTGTGTCACTGTCAAATTGACAGACAACTGCAAAGTGTAAAATCATATTTCACTAATTAGTTCTACAAACATATACAGCTTACAATGTCTTTAATTATCTCAGCAGAAAATATAATATTTTGCCTAAGTTAATTTAATATTTATTTTAAATCTGTTAACAAAAGGCCACTGCAGGCAAATTCTGTGTGACTGTGAAATTGACACCTGCAAAGTGTCAATTCATATTTCAGTACTGACTATAGGTTATACTATACAAACATATACAGCTTAAAATGTGTTAAATTATATCAGCATAATAAAATATAATATTTAGCATAAGGTTTTTTTAACTTAATCAATTAATAAATTAATCAATAAATGAATGCACATGTTAAGAAACGGGCACTTGATGCAAAGAAGCTGGCACTTGATGCAAATTCTGCATCAGTGTGAAATTCAAATACACCTGCAAAGTGTAAAGTGATATTTGTGTAATTACTATATATTATACTATAGAAACATATACTGCTTTCAATGTCCTAAATGACGTCATCATAAAATATAAGATGTATTTGAATTTTTTTTTTTTAAATGAATCAATGAATAAATTAATAAATAATAATACTTTAAGTATTATCTTTCAATATATTTCCTAAAAATCATAAAGAGGTAACTTACAATGGTTTAAATTACATCAGCATTAAATGTAATATTTAGCATAAGGTAATAAAACTAAAATGTTTAATTATTCAATTAATAAATTAATAAATATTAATACTTTATCTATTATCTTTAAATATATTTGTCCAAAATCATCAGTTAACAATCTCTTAATACAATTTGTCCCCAGAAAAACTTCAGGCACACAGTTCATCATCTGAGGAGAAAGTGAGAAAATTCTGAAATGTGTCCAGTATTTATATAGTGCTAGCGCGTGGCCGGAGTTGCACATGCATTTAGTTGTTTTCAGCCATTTTAGGGTGTAAATTGTAGTTTTCCCGAGTTACGTGCTTCAATACAAAATGGACAATGTTACTGCCCTCGCGATAAGCGTCTTAATGAGTGTTACTGTTTTCGGCGTCATGTATTTTCAAAGTCCCGCGTACCTGGCATTGTGCAGCTTCGTTTTCATCCTGTTTCAAAAAATTTACGTTTTTCGTCCGACATTTTCTTCCTTGCTTACCCGATTTTCAATTGACGGAAAACAGCGAATATGGGTAAAAATGTGCTTGCAACCTCACTCTCAGGCTTCCTGGCTCTCCACCTGTGCTGTGTGTGAGTGTGTTCTTTTTGTTTTTATTTTGTTGCTGTTTTTTCGCGTTTTTAGAGTTACGCGTTTGAAACAATTTTGAACACTAAATTAGGAAAGTGCTTGCCTCACAATCAGCGGCAAAGTGCTAAGTTTTACGCCAACTACAGCGGCCATTCGACAAGCTCCTGTTTATGGTGTTTTAAAGTCCCACTTGTCTTCGTCGCTCATTGCAGCCTAATTTCCGCGGGCCTCGCGATGAGAGCCTGCCCATTGCAGCCTTGGCGCACATTACAGCCTTGGTCTCTCAGTCGCATGCCTCAACTGCTTGACTAGCTTCGCTAGGCTCGCAGTTGCGGTTGTCAACTGCTCGCCTCACTTCGATTCTCACAAATATTCATATATGGGGGCGCTGAGAAAGTTGTGTACTCTACATATGGACATCACCAGATGGACAATATAGAAATTAGATTGACTATATAATTTGTAGCCAAATATGGAGGAGCTCTATACAGTGAGAAAAAAAAAAAAAGCTAACTGGAGCTGACTGTGAATCAGTTCTTATTGCAAAGTTTAGAATTAAACTGATCAAGCAGATATAAAATAAATAATATCTCCTGTGAATACGCAGACTCGGCATGGTAGCTAGAATGTCTGAAGAATTTTGGACAGAAGTTTGTGACATTGTCCAGAAAACTGCAACCAAGAATATCCACAAAATAAGGCAAACTGGGTGTCTGATGAGGCTTTTAAAGTAGCCCAGGAAAAAGGAAAGTGAAAAGTACTTGACTTAGGAAAATATTTATCCAACTGAATGCAGAATTCCAGAGGATTTCAAGAAGAGACAAGGATATTCTATAATGAGAGATACAAAAGTGACAGAAGATTACAGAATAGGAAAGTCAGGAGATCCTAGGGGAACCTTTCATGCCAAAGTGGGCATGATAAATGACAAAAATGTTGGCGACAACAGAAGCAGATCAAATACAACAAGAGGTGGCCAAAATAAACAAAAGCTCTATACAGCAATATACAGCATTGATAACCTGAAAAGTTTGATAACAAGGCTTCAGAAGTTGATGGAGTCCCTCCTACTGTTCTAAATCCTATGCCAAGAAATTTGGAAAATTGATAGTGGCCTTTGGACTGTAAAAGGTCAGTATATATCCCCATCCCAAAAAGGCAGTGCCAAAGAGTGTTCCAGTTTTCAGATAATTGCACTCATTTCACATGCCAGCAAGGTAATACTTAAAGTAGCACAAAGGCCCCCTATATGTGTTCTGTATCATTAGATAGAGGGTGAAAAGGCACCTTAAAAAGTGTATTCATTTTGAAAATTGAGGCTAAATTGATGGCTATTTCAGTGAGTTGCCTCTGTCTAAATGAGTAATGAGCTCTGTACTACATGGAACATATAATAATTAATTGGATTCACGAGCAGAAGCTTTCAGTAATTGAACCAGTCATTGTAACTACCTCACTATATTCTAACAGATAACGCAATAGCAGGTTAAATGGCTGAGTAAGTAAGACAGCTGCCTGTGGAGCTAAAGGTCCTGAGTTTGATTCCCCCAATGACACATTTCTTCTTTACTATTTTCAAAATCACAGTTCACTTAATTATTAAATTTAAATATATATATATATATATATATATACATACATGTATATATATATATATATATCTCTGTATATACTAGTGACTTGCCGGTCAAAAATGACGGAGCAATTCAATTTGAAGCCATTACAATGCTGTTTGCTACACAATGTCAAGATTTTTGTATTCTGAGGACCTTCAGCGCTCATTGCGAGCCTGGCGCTGAGCACATTCAGCGCTCATCGAGTGTCTCGCCATGAGCGCCTTTGGCACTCTTGTCGAGCCTCTTCTCTGGTGTACTTTTGCTCCTCTGAGCAGCTTCTGGGCTCATCAGAAAGACAGATACATACGTCTATATTTTTTAAAATAATAATCAATTAATTAGTTACTTAATGGATTAATATACTTTACCTATTTGTAATTAATATATCTAACAATCAATAGGCTGAAGAGCCAACAATATCTTTTTATTTTCTTGCAGCATATAATGTCCAGTTGGACTTGTGCTGGCCTGAGGAGATAGTTTTATGTGTTTTTGAATGTGGCAACTGTGCATTAGAAGTAGGCTGCGTACGTTTTCTAAGTCCTGCATCTCCTAATTTTTTTTGTAAGTCCCGTGTTCGTCAACTGCTTGCAACCTAAGGTGATCCCGCATTACCGAGGCTCGCGGGCAATGAGTGCCTTCGGCGCTCATCGCCCAAGTGCTGCAAGTCGTAGTGCCTCATCGCCTAAGTGCTGTGCTGCGAGATTTTGTGCCTTAACGGCTCGCCTCGCAGGCGATGAGCGCCTTTGGCGCTCATGGCCTAAATGCTGTGCTGCGAGTTTTAATGCCTTAACGGCTTGCCTTGCTACGCGAGGCTCGCAGTCGCTCATCGTCTAAGTTGTACGCACCACGCAAAGTGTGTATTTCGGCAATTAGAATATGTGATATATATATGTATATATATACAGTATATATATATATATATATATATATATATATATATATATATATATATGTGACAAGGTTCTATATTGTCACTTTATTTATTTAACCTATATGCAGACTGAGGGATGTTAATATTGTTTGCAGAAATATGAACAACCAAAGATATGCAGATGATACTAATGGCTAAAAGTGAGGAGGAAATAAAGGGCCTTTTCAGAAAAATGAAAGACAGTTGTCCTGCTACTCAATGTTTAAAAGGTGATGATCATGGTAAACATCAGTCACAGTTCTTGGCAAATAGATGGGAAAGAAATGGAGACAGTGGTAGATTTATTTTCCTCAGCTTCAAGATCTCTGCAGGTGGTGCCTGCAGCCATAAAATGAAAGCTCTGACAAGTCTGGACAAGCTATTAAAAGTAAAGATATTACACTTTCAACAAAGGTCTACAAAGGTAGAAGTATGGTATTCCCAGTATTAACATTTCGGATGTGAGAATTGGACCATAAAGAAGGCTGAGTGCAATAGAAGTGACACTTTTGAATTGTGATGCTGCAGTAAACTGCTTAGAGTCTTTTGACCTGCAAGAAGATCCAATCAATCAGTACTGCAAGAAATCAAGTTAAACTGCTCAATGGAAGGTTTGATCATAAGGTTAAAACTCTAAATATTTTAGGCATATCATGAGAAGACAGGATTCCATAGAGAAGAGCCTGATGCTGGGAAAGATTGCAGGCACTCAAAGAAGGGGATGGCAGAAGCGGATATTGATAGATGAGGTAATCAAAAGAATGAACATGAGCTTCAAGGAGCTCAGATGGGCAGTGGCTGACAGATGTGCCTGGCGTGCTGTGGTCCATAGGATCATGGAGAGTCAGACACAACTGAACAACAACAAAAGTTGGCAAGGCAAAAGTACATTACTGTGCAGAAATATACAGGAAGGAATCTCAAGTACATCTTCTGTTATCTCTTGATTTACTATGTACTATTTTGTATGGGGAAATACATCTCTCCTCAAATTAACTCAACTCTTCACATCTCATCTCAGGTGCTAACATACTTTAAAATCCCCCACACAGTGTGTGTGCTTTAGGTAATGTGTATTTTTGTCTCACTACGTGTCCATTTGTGTTCATATATGTGTCAGTGAGTGTGTGCCAGTTGCTTCTGTCATATGCATCTTTGTGTGTGAAGTTAAGTTTTCCATTGTCTTTGCCAGTAAGTGTGATAGTTGTGAGCAATACGGGTGGAAGCGAAGCAAGGGCCGCAGTTGCTGGCAAGGAGAGCCAAAGGCGCTCATCCCTATAAGCCTGTTTAACTGCGCTGGTGGAGATCAGCGCCGTAGGCGCTCATCCCAACTACCCTGCAGGACTTTTGCAGGAAGCACCGAAGGTGCTCACTGCTCTGGTGGAGATAATCGGCATAGGCGCTCATCCCTCTTACCCCACACGCATTAGGCATTATACCTACGATCTGCGGGACTACAGAACAACAGAAAACTCAAATACACATTTCAACAGTGGGAGACCCGTAGCACTTAGAAAAAAGTTGCATGAAAAATTACGGCCCGTAACACTTGGAAAATTAAACCGACACTTACAGAAAACAAAAATACGGCCGACCCGCGCACATCAAACAACACGACAAAAACATCACACACAGCACAGGGGGACAGCCAGGACATCTGGGAGTGAGGTTGGGTGTGAATTTAATTCGAATTTGCAGAGTTTCGCCACTAAGCAAGAGACAAAATGGCTGCAGAAAAAAACTAAAATGAGGCTACATCAACCCTAAACACGCAAAACACTGCTAGGCACATACGACTTTTAGCCAGATATGTACGAGGTACAAAATACACTGTTAGGAAGGACGGAAAATGCTCTAGACCCACCTAATACATACACACTCGCCTTCATTTTACAACAATACACTATAACTAATAACATTAACATTCTAAAATGCCGCTTTACACAACTAAAGAAACGGTTTAGCCTCACGCACGCAGTCTATTTACACTGCACACTTGCCACATTGCTTACACTTTCTCCTCAGATCACCAACAGTCCAAATGTACATTGTATGCTGCAGGAAAAACAACAGCGATTGTTAGCTCTTCAGCATATTCATTCCTGGATATATTCATTAGAAATTATTTAGAAATGTATTTAATTAAATAATTAATTAATTATTAGAAAAAAATACATTTACATGAAAAATAAATGAGCACAGGAGAGACTTGCTTTGCCAAAGACGCTCAGGACCTCACAACCAGCGCTGAGGGTGCTCAGAGGACCAAAATTACACAAGGGGAGAGGCTCGAAATAAGTGCTGAAGGAGCTCAGTGCAGGGCTTGCAATGGGCACCAAAGGTGCACAGACAACTAAAAGTACATGAGGGGTGAGGCTCGCAATGAGCGCTGAAGGTACTCAGAGGACTAAAAGCCTTACATTGTGTACCAAACAGCATTCCCAGCCTTACAATTTTATTGACCGGCACTTTTTGATGGACAAGTCGCTAGTTCTATATATGAGTGTGTCAGTTGGTGTTCCTGGATGTAAAAGTAACTGAACATGTATTTTCTGGTTGTTTTAGTCTGTGAGTAGCAGTATGTGTATCTGGTCTCTTATCTGGGGATCTTTTATGCAGATAAGGATCCAGTTAATTCATCCCTTATTGCCAGCATTTTCAAACTTAATGGATAATTGGATAATCAGCTTTATACTGAATTTACAATTAAATGTATATAGTCTAGTTCTAATCCAGATTCTTTATTATGTGAAAGTGGAGGCAATATCTTTTTAATTATGGATGCTGAATAAAATTGCAGAAACAGGTACTCATTGGAATAAGATTCTCATAGCCTGTGAAGGATTCTCCGAGTAGAAAAAATAAATAAAATCTTTTACTATATTAATATACCAGTGATTAAAATGAATTAAACCTGAAAATAATCTAATTAAAAACAGCTATTGCAAGTAATATAAATATAAGTGAATATTTCATTATGTTAATATTTTCTTGTACAAATATAATTACTCTAATCTTTAAATATCTGCTCAGAAATGAAAATGCCAAAGTGCTTTTGCATATATTAACAAGAGCAATTAATGTGAGCTAATAAAATTATAGCATTATTCCTAATTTGACATTTTAAACTTTTGAAGTCCTCAGTGATATTGTTATAAATGAATATAACAATAAGTGATAGTGCGGAAAAAAAAAAAGATGCCTCTGCTGGTGTCTGTAGAAAACCATGATAGGCGGAAGTTGTGTGTGTGAGAGGGTAGATATGGATGCATTTCCTGATGCAAGTGAGGGTGAACGGTGTCGTATCAAATTCAGTCTTATCTAATTATCTTAATATAGGCTTTCTCTTCCTTCCTTCAACACAAGTCTCCACTAGTAGCCAAAACACGCACCTTCATGATTCAGCTCTGAGGAGGTTATGTAACAAACACAATATGGATTCCTACACTCCATGGCTTACACAGCTCCTAATATTATGAGTTAGTATTTGACAAAAGTTTTGCCTAATAGAAGCTAATATATTTGATTAGATTTAGCAAATATATTATATTCTAGTACAGAAGAATACAAATGTCATAGCTGCTGAAATAAACATAAATATTGATTTAAAATAAAATGTATATGTGATGTAAATTTGTATAAAGAAGTTAAACACTTTAAAAGCAAAATACCTGTTTAAAAGTATCGCTCCGTTCTTAGAGACCAAAAACTAATTTTATTTTGTAAACCTGACCACACTAAATAGAAGAAACACCTTCTCTAGCTATATAAACAAAACAATGTGATATATACCAAAAAGGAATTATTTCTATCGTCTCTCTTTCTTAAAATCTTGTCTTTATTACAATGCACCTCAAAAAAGGTAAAAATAGAAGATCTAGTGCCCCTTTGCAGGGGAGGTTATAACATTATACTGATAGGGAGTATTCCCCAAAAGTAAACTCAGATTAACCTGTACTACTCTGAGCATACCTGTGTTCATTTGACCTACACCTGTCCACCCTTCCACCATTGGATCTGGCCAGATACACTCCAATGCTCCTATCCTTTCTTAGTTGGGACTTCCAATCTCACACATGTCCTTCCTCTTTGGTGGCAAGCATTACTTTCAGTATTAGTCATGGCACTTATCATATAATATACAGAGCACTAATGATCCACTGGGGACCTACACAGTCTACATGTTTCAAGATGTTTTCTGGACTTAAGTGTAGATGACCCTACAGTTAAAGGGTTACACATTCTTGCCTACTTCTGTGAAAAAAAGAATGATAAAATTGTACCAATAAATACGTGTTACTTTCAAAAATGCTGACAAATGCACAATATGATATACTTAACTTTTTTAGTTTTGGGACACTGAAGTCTACCATAGCAGTAGTTGATTAGTACTTTAAATAGCTGAGTTGGCAGCATTATGATTCATTTTGAGGTATAAGTGACTGGTAATCATTGTAGGTGTCTGATAGCTTGGATAATTTTATTTTATGGTGACCCTTTCACTTAAACACCATCTCAGTTTGGTTTCCATCATAGATAAGAGAGAGAAAATCATGCACTAATATTTTACACCTAACATTTAAAGAAATTGCAACGTTTCATTTATTGTATATTAGACTTACATATACAGAGCTCAGTGTGATTCAGATATTTGTATATATTCTCTCCTTTTGCGTACTGTGAAATCTTTTATAGAGATTATTTACCAATTTTATTCTAACACACCCTTAAAATAAGTGGCTCTATATTAAACTGTTATGCAAATACATATCTATAATTCTTAGAAGTGTGTAGTACTCTGGGCAATGTTGTCTGCTTAGCCTTATTCAATTAGCTTGCAAATGCCTTGAACTCATAAATTTGGATTTGGGTGTTTTTTTTAATGAATGTTTATTATTGACTTAAGAGCTCATTAGTGCCAATCACATATAATAGTTGTGGTCATTGCGAGTTTGTTGGTAATGCTCTGGAATGTTACGCCGTGCTCATGCGCAATGCGCGCCAAGACATGGAAAATAAAAATTAACGGAGCTCACCACGAGCTACGCAAAACTTAAACAGGGACAGGGAGCAGAAATACACAGGGAAGGGAGAGATGGTGGAAAGAGACACAGAGGTGGGAGAGGGTGGAAAAGACATGTAGAGGAGGGAAATAAAGAAAAAAAAAACACAGGGCAGGGAGAGGGGGGGACACATGGAAGGGAGAGGTGGGAAACAGACACAGGTGTCAGACAGTGGGGAGAGGCTCGCAATTAGCGCCAAAGGTGCTCATTGCGAGGTCCGCGATGAGCACTGAAGGCGCTCATCGTGGGGCTCAACACATGAAAGTGGCGGCTTGGCCGAGGCCTGCAATGAGCAGCAAAGCGGGACTGGCAATGAGCACCAAAGGTGTGAAAAGTACACACTGGTAAAGGCTTGCAATGAGTCCCAAAGGCGCTTATTGCGAGGCATGAAAGTGGCGGGTTGATTGAGGATTGCAATAAGCTGCACCGCAACTTACAGGGCTGAGTGCCTTGCATTCTGTGGCAAACAGCATTGACAGCCTTCAAATTTTCTTGCCGTAATTTTTGACGGGCAAGTCGCTAGTAAGTAATATTTGCCAAATATGTAGCAATATTAAGAGGGATTTTAAGTGTGTATAAATTTACGAATTGGGCAATTGAATCGGCCCCCTTGTATGGAGGAATTCAGTCCTTTTCCCCTCCCAGTTCAGTAAAGTAAGCATCAAGGTAATGGCCTGGTTTTCTTCTGGGTCACATATAATATAGAGGATCTTTACCACCAAGTGGAAAGTCTGAATATTTTACAGAGCTGTTATAGGAGGATGTTTTCACTCTTTTGAAAAGTTTGTTTATTATTATTGTCCCTCTTTATAATGCATTAGCATATTCTGCACCACCTAAATTGAGTACATAATAAGCAAAGCAAATATAAAATAAATATAAAATAGGATTGAGGAGTTGAGAGCTCTGCTTGCAATAACTCTGCTTGCAATAGCTTATTTGTCTGAATATTTGCTGAATATTTGCTGAAGCTTTAAATCCAAGTCAACATTTTGAGACCAGGAAATCATGCTATTGCTTTGAATGGGGGGAAAAGGAATGTTACATACTTGTGAAAGTCAGTATTTTAAAGACAAAATGTATAAGTTTGTGCATCAACATGAGTAGCAACTTCACAAAACTAAACAGAGAGAGCATAGTGATTATCAATCTTAAAATGTTAAATACATGGGGCCTCATTCTATTATCGGTCGTAAATCGGCCGTAAGGCTGCGATTCCTTGCGGAGGTTCTGTTACCTCGCAATTCTATTATACGGCCCCGCAAGGATCTCCACTTACGGCCGGCCGCATATCTTGGAACCGGCCGTAAGCTCCAAAATTTTTAAAGTCAAATATAAATTCAAGACAGCACTGTAAAGCTCTGTAAATGCTAGGGATCATATTGGGGGACATGAGGATTAATAGCAACCCCCTCTCAAGCTTGCACATCAGCCCAAATCCGAGTTTACATTAACTGTTTATTTTCCGGCCGCAGCCTGGCCAGGTCTGAGGTGCTCCAAGCACTCTGGACTTTTTCCATGGATATTTGACATATTTAATAAAAATTTGTTTTTATGGATTTGAGTATAGGGGAATGTTGTGCTATTTTTGCTAAAACCTACAATCACTTTATAGTCTCCTCAGAGTGCAGGATGGCTTTATTTGGGCTATTTTATGTGCTTAATTGGTGCTAGCGGGATCTGTCTGCTGCAAGTAAGCTGCGGCTCGCTTTTAGCCTTGCAGAGAGAGTTCCCGGAGCAACAGAATAGCAACCGGGATTTTCTTGCGGCCGAAACTCTTGCGGCCGTTTTAGATCAAAGGCTTTCCTCCGGTGCGAGCGGCCGCAAGAGATAGCAAGGCGCCGGCCGCAAGCCTGCCGGCACCCCCGGCCGGAGGGGAATAGAATAGCCGATTAGCTTGCGGCCGGTCCTTGCGGCCCCGCAGCTCCTACGGCCGATAATAGAATGAGGCCCACAGTCTATACCTGTGTATACTAAAAGTACATATTTTCATAAGGAAATCTCTTGATTTGGAAGAAGAGTATGGTTCACAAAATATCCTCACAAATGTTTCTGAAAAATTGCTTCTTGTAAAATTTGTCCCAAAACATGACATAAAATTGTTGATTTGAAAGGGACTCTGAAATCTCTTATACATCTTGTACGCATAGTTTGGATCACAGTGCCTTGCAAAAATACCCATACATTTTTGGTAATTGATTGGTGAAGAAGTTTTCTTGTGAGGTCAGTACCTCATCTTTGAGACTGTTTGTTTATATATGATTTATAAAACACAAAGATGTAGATCTCTGAGCTACTGCCACAGAATTGTTTGTGTTTATTGGCTTACTTGATTTTAAGACAAAGCAGGAAGAATTGAGAGACTATAAATATAGGCCATTTAAAGGAGGAGTCAAAATGTTACTCTATATTAGCTATTTCTCGTACAGGGCATGATCACTAATGTCGATTTTCCCCATAGTAAATAGATACCCAACCATCAGTGATTGGCTTCAGAGAATCTTAGTTAATATGGAAGATCGTGCAAAGCTGAAGACTTTGGCAATATTCAAATCATTAGTGATTTTCCATGGTGGTACACACCACTTAAAGTTAACACTATCAATATCAAGTGTCAGCCACAAGCAATACCTCTTTTTGCCTCTTCAGAAATATAGTAAGGATTAAGCACTTGAGTCCCTCATATAATGTGGCTACACTGGTCCTTATCTTTGTGTCTTGAGGGCTTGAATGATGGGTCTTCCACATAAGCAATTACAATGCTTGTTGATGGTGCAGAATAAACAAGGGCCGCTCCTGTCACTTTACACCCATTCTTCATTCTCAACACTGGTTACCTGTAAAGTGAAAAATGTATTTCAAGGTTAGCTGGTTGACTTTCAAAGCTCTAATTGATTGGGTTTCCAGCTATCTGCAAGTAATCTTGGTTCCCTACACTCTTACCAGTGCTCTTCAGTCAGCATAAAGCATAAAGCTTAAGACTTATCTTTCCCCCCAAGCCTTTGGGTAATACAATATCTAGAGAAGTATTTAAAGTTCTCTGACTTTAGCTAGGAGAAAAGCACTGTATAAGTGATTATTATTAGCAGCAGAGATCAACATTGTTCACACTTTCCAAAATTACAGCCTTATTAAATTGTGATTCGGCCAATTGAATAGGGCTCTATATAAGCACATAGTATATTTTTTTTACAGAAGTTTTTAGTTTGTGAACTTCTATCCAAAAGCAAGGTCTTCACTAACTAAAAAAAAAAAAAGCTATGTGCTTATATAGAGTCCTATTCAATTGGCCAAATTACAATTTAATAAGGCTATTAATGTTTATTTTTTGTAGTTAATCACCTAAACTTGAATTCCTCTTGTACATGCTTTAAGAAAATTAATGCATTTTATATATTTCGTTAATATAAAATGTTATGAAATACTTTAGGCTTTTTATGCATATCTGCTGTTTTTTTTGTATTGCGCAAGCAAAGAAAATCCTTTGCAATCACACATAATAGTCGTCATAATTACTAGTTTGTCGGTAACGCTATGTTAAAAGATACGGGCTTCGGCATGCGCAATGAGCGCCGCACAACTTAGAAAAAGTCTCGCAATGAGCGCCAAAGGCCATAGGCCTTTGGAGCTCATCGAGAGGCCGCAAGATTTAGAAAAAGGCTCGGCAGTCATTGCGAAGTCGGCAATGATCACCAAAGGCCGTAGGCCTTTCGCGTTTATCGCGAGGCCCGTATCACTTGGAAAAAGGCTCGCAATGAGCACCGGTGGCGCTCATTGCCAGTCCTGCAATAAGCGCTCATGGCGAGGCCCGCACAACTTTGAAAAAGGCAAGACTTTTAAATAATTACGGCTTTAACCGCCGCCCTTTTTTTCAAGGCAGTAACATGGAAGCCGTTCAGAGGCCCCCAAAAGACGCCAATTGATTACAAAATTAATTGACAACCTCACACACAGCACAGGGGGAGAGGCAGGGAGCCTAAAAGTGATGTTGAAAGCTCATTTGCTCTTCGATTGACGTTTTTGGAGGTCTGAAAACGGCTAAGCAAGAACAAAAATGGTGACCATAAAGTCGTAAAATTTTTTCAAGGCCTCAAATTGGCAGATCAGAAATTGATCAAGTTCCCAAGCCTGCAAATGTTTTCAGACCCATTCAGCACAGAGCTGGAAGAGGGAGGAGAAAGACACAGTGGAGGGAGAGGGGGAGAGGGTGGAAAGAGACACAGGGGAGGGAATAAGGGTGGAAAGAGACACAGGGGAGGGAGTGGGGGGGAAGAGACACAGAGGAGGGAGATAAAGGGAAAAAACTCACAGGGGAGGGAGAGGGAGCAAAGAGACAGCGAGAGGGAGAGAGGGGGAAAAAGACACAGGGGAGGGAGAGGTGGAAAGAGACACAGGGCTGAGAGAGTGGGGAGAGGCTCACAACGAGCGCCATTGTGGACTTCTCGATGAGCTCCGAAGGCGCTCATCGATGGGCTTGAGATGAGTGTCTTTGGCACTCATTGCCAGGCCCGAAAGTTGCAGGTTGGGCAAAGCTGCTCATTGCGGGGCTAGCAATGAGCGCCAAAGATGCTTATTATGAGACACGCAATGAGCTCCAAACTCGCTCATCGTGAGGCACGCAAGTTAGAAGGGGGTGAGTGTTGCATTGTGTGGCAAACAGCATTGCCAGGCTTAAAATGTTATTGCCGTCATTTTTGATGGGCAAGTCACTAGTTTCAGTTATATATTGGACATATTGTTAAAGTCTGATATGATTATTTCCTGAGAAGGAAATGGTATGGCAGCCTTAGCAGTGCGCTTTACAGGAATAATGTGTAGTATCAGTGTTCTAAGGCGACCAAACGGTTTGTTACCAGTTTTTAGCTCTAGTGACATGATTGGTATTGTCAGTTATACAAAGTACAAAATAAAGTATTTTTTTTGCTTTTACATTATATGTTTGATAATGAATACATTATTAAACTATATTAAATATACAATTGAAAATTCCAAATAAATCTCCATAATGTTTTCCATATGTTCATAAATGTTTGTGCACATAAATCAATCCTAAATATATGAATTACAAAATGTTCAAATCTGTCCAAAGTCAACCCAGTCTAGCTGTTGCTGAAAGAGTGGATGAATAACTCATTACACATCAGTATGAGTCAATGGACCAGAACTACTAATTATCCAAATTCTGTGAAAAGGCTAGCATTAGCCATTATCCATAGCCATTTTTACAGTTCACAGCATCAGGTTATAAGCTACTCACGACTTGCCGGTCAAAAAATTACCGCAATAAGGTTGTAAGGCAGGTAATGCTGTTTGGTTGAGACATTCATTTTGTTGGTGTTTCGAGATCCGTCGGCGCTCATTGCGAGCCTCGCGCTGAGCACCTTCGGCGCTCATCGCGTGTCTCGCACTGAGCGCCTTTGGTGCTGATTGCGAGGCTGTTGGTTGTTGTATTTTTTTTTTCATGTTATTGTTTGGTCGGCGGTGATGTGTTTTTGGCACTTCTTGCAAGTCTTTGTGTGCTATGAGCAGCGTTGGTGGTAGTTGTGAGTGGCACAGTTAATGGCTTTCATGTGTATTGTGAGAGTTTTTTTTTTGTATATATGTTTTTTGTATGCAAATGAAAGAATTAATAAATTAATAAATTAATATACTTTACCTATTTTGAAGTAATATATGCAGAATATATGCAGAATTGTGCTGAAGAGCTGACAATCTGTTTTGATGTTGCTGCAGCATACAATGTCGGTTTGCCCTGTTGTAGAGCTGATGTGTGAGTGTCAGCAATGTGTGCAGTGGGTAGTGTAAATAGTGTGAGTGCGTGAGGAAAATCCGTAAGGGTAACTGTGTACTTCCGCATTGTGTTGTAAAATGGCGGCTAATGTGTGTGTGGTACGTGGCTATGGACCTATCTTGGACCTCGTACGGCTTTTTCAGAAAATCTGTATGTGTTTTGTGGTGTTTTGTGTGTTTAAGGTCCTGTAGCCTCGTTTTCGTTTTTTTCGGCTGCCATTTTTTCTGTCGCTTAGGGGATTTTCGTGTGTGTAAACTCTTGAATTTGGACTTAAATTGAGGTGTAACTTTATTTGCAGAGGTCCTGGGTGGCCCCCTTGCTGTGGGTAAGCTTTTTATGTGTTTGTTGTGTGTATTTATTGTGTTTTTAATGTTTTCATGTGCGGGCGGTTTGGGCGCTAAAGTCGTATTTTTGCGATCTCGTAATGTTTTTTTTTTCTAAGTCCCGGGGCTTGTATTTGTGGATGCCAAGTCTGTAAATTTTGCGGTGTAAGTCCCGCCTGCGGCTTATTGCAGCCGATGTGGGAGCCACCACCTCCGCAAACGTGGCCACTCGCTTTGCGAGGGTCCGCATTTGCGGGACTAAAGTTGTAGGGGGTCATAGGGATGAGCGCCTACTGTTACCATGCATTATTATGTATATGTAAACAAGAACGTTCTATTTTTATGTTCCATCCATTACAAGAATAGTATTATAATAGAAGCAGATTTTTTAAGTTGTTGCATCTTTTATAATACATTTCTTGTGGCAAATGATGCACGTAATTAGAGCCTTTGATTTACACTGTAATTTACATGATGATGTATAGCAATGTGTGTGTGGACCCTAACATAACATGCTGATCCGCTTGCTATTCATGATAGATATACTGGAGTGGGTTGCCATTAGCAATGTACTAATGTTTATAATTTGTGTAGCCTATAGCAAGTACGTGCAAGGTTTGATGCTGTTAATGAAACATGTTCTAATATGTAAACAATGCTACATAAGGCATAGATCAAAGCCATGGAGAGCAGTGGAGCTCACAATCATTCGCCACTCCTTCGATCTTTAATACACTTGGGACTCCATTCAACTGCAGTTGACTTTATACCGGCCGTAAGCCTAAACCGTAAACCATGCATCCGTAAGTAGCATTTCAGGGCATGATCATGATCCACTGAGCAAAGCCATAACTACCGATTTAAAAATAGCCAATAGTAAATGAGACCTTCATCATGATGTCAGTAAAACATGGAGGTTAAATCAATTAGCGCTTAGAAGTCTGATATGCGATCAGACTCGCAATCTGGCAATGTATAAAAAAATTAAAAATGAAGGAAGGAAATGTTATAGTCCATGTGGGTGGCCTGATATGTATTAACTCATTGATTACTGAGATTTATATAACATGGAAATGAAACGTAAAATATTTTTTTTATTGCAGATTTGCAAGCTTTCTCCGTCTTTTAAAGTGCAGTATTGATTGTTTATTTGCATTTACAATGCTACAATCAGATGTTTAACCCCCTTGCGAGTCCTATCTGGTACTCGTAGGATTTTCCTCTACATTTGCCATTTACGGATGTGAAAACAATTGCAGGCTTGAGAAATTGTAGCAATTGAATAGCGATTTGCGATTGTAACAATTATTGGCTTGAAAGATCAAAGTCTTAGCTGGGCTGGAGTTATGATTTTGACAACCGCAGGGATATTCAGCCTGTAACTCGCAAATCGCTTGCCAATTGAATAGCAATTTTTTTTACTGGCTACATTACGGGCTCCAGTAACTACCAATTGCTCAAATTAATGGAGGCCCTAGTCCAGTAAATATTTTAACTTGCCTCAAAAAAATACAATTACTCTACTAAAAAAACTATAACATGCTCAATTAGTTTGGAGGATAAGAAGCACAATTTATATTTGCATGTTGAGGTAAATAAGTAAGTATACATTATCATATTTCATTTTACAATTTATGCTTTAAACAACAGTTCTATCGTACTGATTCATACAACATAATTCTAAACATTAGGACTTTTTACATAATATTAATTTAATTTTTTTCAAACCTGAGATCAAGTACTAATATGTTCTCATTCTAGAACAAATTGTCTCGATATAAGCTTGCTAAAAATGTCATATGATATGACAAAATAAGCATGGTTGCTTATGGGTTACTAACCTATAGTCCTCAAGTTAATGCTTACTTGTAAGACACTGAAAATATGAATTTTCCAAAGTTTACAGTATGGAAATAATTTTAAACTATTTATTCTTATATTCTAATTTTTGTTTTTAATATTGTCTTGCAGGAATCACACATTAATGTATACATTATTAATATATGCACAGTATATTTGCTTCTGTGGATGTATATCTTTTCATGTTATTGTATAAAAGATGATTATTTTACCTGGGTTCAAAGAAACAGTGTGCAGGGCGTACACCGGGTCCCACTAGTGATACCTTGAACATGACATATGTCATCCTTTTTATAAATTGGCTCTCAGTTCTAGTCCAAAGCTCCTGAGACGCAAGTGAAAAGAAGCTGCCTGCGAATGTACTCAGATGTGCAAAATTAGTGTGCATGAAATAGATAACAGACTGGAAGAATAAAAGTTTTCACAGATTTGTCCACTTCCTGGGGTTTAGATAATATTGGCAGATGTTAGGTGTAAAAGAAACATCTGCATGCATAATAATGAATCTTGCTAGAATTTAAAATGACAACTGTATCAAGCTCAGATGCTGTTCTGTTTCCCCATTCGTGCCTATTTGCATACAAATTAAATAAAAGCAAATATTTGGTTTTCAGAATCACTTGACAAATAATCTGTGGGGGTTTATCACAACAGGGTTGAATATACTGGCTGTTTGACAGATTATGTTTTGAAAATAATATTCAGCTAGCCATTTATGCATGCTGTTATCATGCAATGCAAACTGTTTTCTTTAGTATTTTATAACAACAGAACAATACTATATCAAATAACTCGAATTATAAACATCTTCAGTTTCTATATGAACTCAGTCTTAAATGTTGTTAAAAAATATGAAAGGTTTATCTCTCCTTTTAGCTAACAGGATAAAAAAAAATGGAATTAGTACAATTATTAATGTTCATAATATTATTAGTTTATTAAAAAAAAGTTTTATTTAGAATTATGGTAATGGTTATTATTGTATTTTTCAGGAAAGCCAAAATTTTCCACATTATTATATATAAGGGAGTAGATATATGAAATGTAGAAATGTAAACATACTGATACAAAAGGAGTTGAGATCCATGCTCTTGAGAATTCACAAACTAAAACTGACACTATTGTAAATATTCAAAGGGATCTATAGTATAATGTGAGATGTGGCTACGCTTGGGAATCCATTGGAAATATACTTCATATTAATTTTCACTTAAGAATAGGAAAGAGAAAATGATAAATGGGACATCTGGGGGTCTCAATTATAAACCAGTGGATTAATTTAGAATGATTTATGACTCTTCTGGATTGCTACCTTGTTGCGGTGAAGGGGCTTGTGTATCTCAATCTCTGAGCTATACCATGGTTATTGCATATCATTGTAGAGATCAGACAAATTGGGGTCCATTGGAGAAGGGACGTGCAACCCACTGCAGTATCTTTGCCATGAAAATCATATGGATAAGCGCAAACAGAAACACAGACAGATTTGACTGACGTGCTGCGTCCATATGGTCACTGAGAATCTGACACAACTGAAGGACAAAACAACAGAGACCCAAATTTACTAAGCCTGTGAAGCTATGGCATGTGAATAATCATGAAGCATCAAAAACAGGCATTACAGCCCTTTTGCAGTTTTTGCAGTATTCTTTAAACTATTTTTCACCATCACCATCAAGGTGTTTTAGGGACATATTTGGGGCATACTGTATGTAAACCTATAACCATGATCACCAGTATTATCAAACATTTAAATCCACATATATCCCTTCCACTTAAACGTCTATGACTCCATATATTAATGCTATATTTTATTTGTGAGGGCATATTTAGCTGCTGAGCTGACTGCTCTCTGTCAGCTCCAGCTTTCCCTTTATACTATAAAATATTTTTTTGTAGCCTGTTTCAAAGAAACTGAAAGCTATAATTCAGTTCCACACATCCAATAGAAAATGTAGACACCACTTTTAAGACACTATGATAAGATTGGATAAGCATGTTGACGAAGCCTTCTAAGGTTTCATTGCTCCACAACACTCTCTTTGCTTCCCCAACAATTGCTGCCTTCTAAATGTTTTTGGGGGATTTCCACTCACTGAGTACCTTCCAGAGAATCTCTCCATTGTGGGTCCTTCAAGGACCTGCTCTAAATAGAATATTATCCTCTACCATGGGGGTACTAAAAGTGCCCCCCAGGCATCTAAAATTAACCCCATCACTCATGGGGCTCTATACAGAGCACTTCTCACTTCAGTACAATTTCTACAGCAGGGATGGATTGCAACCTTAATGATGCGGGACCTTTTGTGCTAGGGGATAGGATGGTAGAAAGGCTGGAGGAGTTTTCAAACTAGAAGGTGGGGGGAAGGGACTAGATATAAGTAATGGGGTAGAAAGTGTAGAGGGTATAAGGGATGAATTAGCAACTCATAGGGGCGGAGATGGGGGGAGGGGTGTTATGGTCAATAGGGAGGTAGTACTAAGTAACTCAAGCACAGTGGCAAGCACTTCAGAACTACAGACTCATAACATAAGGTGTATGCTTGCTAATGCCAGGCGTTTGCCATGAAAAATGAAAGAGTTAGAATTAGCAATTAATGAAAAATGGGATTTAATAGACATTAACGAAACGTGGTGGGATGAATCTCATGACTGGGCTGTTAATCTTGATGGCTATAACCTATTTAGAAAATATAGAGGCAATGGTAAAAGAGGAGGAGGGATTTGTCTGTATGTTAAGCCTGAATTTAAGCTTATAGTCAGAGAAGATATTTATGGTGGACCTAGTGATAAAGTCGAATGTTTGTGGTTAGAGTTAAATAGCGGAGCAGCAAATTCCAAAAGAACATTAGTAGGAGTATGCTATAAACCCCCAAATATAGCTGAAAGTGATGAAATACAATTATTCTTACAGATTGGAAATGCAGTTAAGCATGGGCAAGTTCTAATAATGGGAGATTTTGATTACCCTAAAATAAACTGGATAAATGAGACCAGCAGTTCATCTAAGGGGAGCAGGTTCTTGAGTACAGTCAGGGATCATTATATGGCCCAGATTATACAAGAGCATACTAGAAATGAAGCTATCTTAGATTTAGTCATCACAAATAATATTGATATGGTATCAAATGTTGGAATAAGGCAACCTTTCGGAAACAGTGATCACAACACAGTCTAATTTGAGATTGAATTAAAAAAACAAACTTTTATGGGCCAACAAAAACTCTTAATTTTAAAAGGGCAGATTTTAACAGTCTAAGGGAAGCAATACAAAGTGTAGACTGGGACAGACAACTGATAAAAACACTGAACATAAATGGACAACATTTAAATCGTTAGTAAATATACATACACATCGGCATATACCATGTGGGAATAAAAGTAAAAGGAGTAAATCCCATCCAATGTGGCTTAACAATGATTTAAAGATCAAGATACAGAGTAAAAAACAACAGGCATTTAAATTATACAAACAAGAGGGGACAGAGACTGCTTTACGGGAGTACCACGAAATCTACACGGCTTGCCAAAGCACTATTCGACTGGCTAAAATAGAAAATGAAAAATTTATTGCAAAAGAGAGTACATTAATGGAAAGAAGACGAGGAAGGAAGCTATAGGAACATTACAATGTGACACAGGCCATCTGAAAATTAGTGACCAGGAAAAGGCAGATTAACTAAATAAGTTATTTTCTTCGGTATACACAAGGGAGGTACCAGTGGTTGGGACACTGCAACACAATGGGGCTACACTACCTTTGCCAAATAATTGGTTAACAAGTTGGAAAAAATAAATGTTAATAAAGTTCTGGGTCCTGATGGAATACATCCACGGTACTGAGGGAACTGGGTTCTGTAATAGCCAAACCATTATATTTATTTTGTCAAGATTCACTCAACACAGGGTCTCTACGAGATGACTGGAGAAAAGGAGATGTGATACTTATATTTAAAAAGGGAGCAAGAGCAAATCCAGGGACTTATAGACCAGTGAGCCTCACTTCTGTAGTGGGAAAGCTTTTAGAAGGGTTAATAAGGGATAATATGCAAGCATATGTTTATTTGAACAGGATTATAAGTAGGAGTCAACATGGATTTATGAGGGATAGGCCATGTCAAACAAATCTACGGTAATTAGTTTCTATGAGGAGGTTAGTAGGAACCTGGATCATGGCAACTCAGTGGATATAGTCTTTTAGGATTTTGCAAAGGCTTTTGATACAGTGCCACATGGGAGACTATTGTACAAACTAAGAGATAAAGGAATTGCAGTAAATATCTGCTCATGGATTGAGAGCTGGCTAAAAGACAGGAAGCAAAGGGTTGTTGTAAATGGAACATACTCCGATTTGACTAATGTGGTAAGTGGGGTTCCTCAGGGTTCAGTATTAGGTCCCCTCCTTTTTAACATATTTATTAATGACTTAGAAGTGGGATTGGAGTGTGGTGTCTCCATTTTCGCTGATGACACAAAGTTGTGTCATCAGATAATTATGTGCTTTACCTCCAAAGGGATTTACATAAAATTGAGGAATGGTCATCTAAATGGCAGATGAGATTTAATACGAATAAATGTATATAAAAGTTATGCATCTGGAAAGGAAAAAAGCCATGCAATTTATCATCTTAATGGAGCAAATCTAGGTGTATCAGATATTGAAAGGGATTTGGAAGTGCTTGTGGACAACCACCTAGGTAACAGTGCTCAAAGCCAAGCAGCAGCTGCAAAGGCAAATAAAATATTAGCATGTATTAAGAAGGGTATAGAAGCAAGGGAAGCCAATATAATTCTGCCACTATACAAATCTCTAGTACGCCCTCATTTGGATTATGGAGTACAATTTTGGACACCACTTCATAAAAAGGACATTTTAGAGCTGGAGAAGGTACAGAGGAGGGCAACAAAATTAATAAGGGGAATGGAGGGGCTTAGTTGTAAATAAAGACTAACTAACTTATTTTCTCTAGAAAAAAGGCGTCTAAAACGAGATTGATGATTACCTTCTATAAATACATCCAGGGTCAGTATAAAGATATGTCAAGGGTGCTTTTTGTGCTAAGAGGTTTTCAACTGACAAGAGGACATCCCTTGAGGATAGAAGTCGAAAGATTCCACCTTAAAGAAAAAAAGGGTTCTTCACTGTAAGGGGGGTAATGTGTGGAATTTTCTACCAGGAGAGCTGGTGACAGTGGATTCAATAGATAACTTTAAAAGGGGACTGGATTTATTTCTAATTAAAAACGGAATTCAGGGTTATCATGGATAATTAGAGATAAAATTGATCCAGGGAGAAATCCGATCGCCAGTATCTGGGGTCAGGAAGGAATTAATTATTTTTGTTTTCCTTTGAGACGATTGGCTAAGTCTCACTTGTTTTTTTTTTCTGTTTGCTTCCTCTGGATTAATTAATAATAAAAAAAATAAAACAATAAATAAAATTAAATAATTGATTGATAATTAATTAATAATTAATTAATATTTAATCTGCATATTGGAGATCAGAGGAGATCTTAAAAGGTTGAAATTGATGGACTGAAAGTCTTTTTTCAACCTTAATTACTTTGTAACTATGTAAATATTATTAAAAAAGGCTGACTAAAATGATATATACATATTAAAATATATACACATACTCACATACATATAAATGTAGTTACTACTGATTTTTCTAAAAAAATATTTTGGTCAGCTTTCTTTTATAATGTCTATGTATGAGTCTGTTATTTTTTAAACTATTAATAATTAAATAAAGGAGTCCACAAACACATTTGATTTTTATGCATCTATGGTTTGCTACTGTAACCACCCAGTAATGTACTTTAACAAAAAGGTTTTAGGGGATAATGAACCTACAATCATTCATACAGTAGTAGAAATAAATATAGCATTTGTCATGCATCATCTACTGTTCACATTTCCAAGCCTGAGGTAATTGACAACAGGTTAAATCAGGCTACTATGCATGCACGCTTGTTAAGCCCATTAAACATGCACTGTGCTGAATGTATTACAGCATGAAGATCACTTATGTCCCTTACACATTTTAGTATGGCAGTGAGGAAAGTCAAGCATCTCTTGCATTTCCTCCATAGCTTTTTACATTTAACATTTAAATGTTTTGGTACTCTCCTCCTCTGGATGAGACATTTTAAAACACAACATATCTGCATCCATAGTACTAGTACACCTATTGTAAGTTTAATTAACATCATTTAACACTATATAACAGAATATTGACTTTGCTTTATTGGGTGTATCAGATTTTCTTTAATTTAAATCCTACATCTATAGTTACTTAGAGATTTAAGATATATTTAGATAAATATATAGCATAATCAACATTGTGATATTTGGGTACATTTGTAGTTCAAGGATAAAATATGGTCTCTTATTTTTTAAAAGATAAATCCACATATATCTAAACATTTGTACATTGACAGTTTATTTTTTTAATCACACAGAAACAGTAAACTGAAAATGAACAAAGCTACACCTTATTATATGAGGAAGCTACCCAATCAGGAACATTTCTGATAATGTTTATCACGCTTCTGCCATTATGGAGGAAACATCTACATATCCATACCGGTCTGTACAATTTTCTTCTGTACAGTGTATTTAAACCAAGATATATGTTATTGCCTCTATGGCTGTTGTCAATGAGGCGCACTTTATTTAAATACAAATGCCCAACTGACATTTAGAAATTTTTGAAATGTAAGAAGAAAATTGCAAAGAATGTAAATTTTGACTGATTTAAAACATTTCAGTTGGCTGATACTAATTCAGCCATTTTTTCACTTTATTGAATAAATACCAAATTGCAGACATGTTTTTATTATAAGATATCAAATAGATTTGAGAGATATCAGATTTTGAGAAGATTAACACATCCAAATTAAAACCTATTCTGATTATTCAATATTTTTAGAAAAAATATAATGCTTCTTCTGCAGTATATTTTACTCAGTTTTGTTTTTCACACATACCAATGTTCGAATTCTAAAATCATGTATATACGTCTCTTACATTTTTACCATTAATAGAAAATATTCTATACACTGCCTGCAATGATGTGAAGCATGGATGAATTACTTGACATGAGAGCAATACGCAGACCCTAGAGCACCATATCTCAGTATTATTACTAGTTGTTTTTTATATCCATAGAGAATACAATAGATTGAGGTGATTTTATGCTTGGGTTGCTGTCTACGCCTGACTTTTCAATTCTTTTCCCTACTACTGTTTCAGTGAAATAAGCAACTTTTACATTATTAAATTGCAGAATAAAGCTTTTCTACCAACTAATCAAAGTCACTAGAAAGCTTTATGTACAAAAATATACTTATTATATTTCACCCTAAGCTCTCAACACATAATTATAAAATGTGGCATAAGTGGGATTTATCAAAGGAGTAATATATTTTAAAAGTGATAAATTGAGAGTTGTGTGGGGTTTTATCTTATTCAAAGTATTTACTCACCCAGTAAGTTGCAGGTCATATACTTGAAGATATTCATTAAATCTCTTCACCAAGGTCCAGATTATGAATTCAGGTCACTCAATCAGGATTATATGTGTTTAGGACAAGGAGAAAAAACATAAAATCTCATCATACATAAAATCTCAAAGAATGCAAGACTGTAACCTGGACAATATAATATGCACATTTTCCAGATTTAATAATAATATGGTTGATATCGTATAATGTTTTGTTCTTTATTTGTTCAATCATATTTGACTCTCCGTGACCCTATGGACCACATCATGCTAGGTACATTTGTCAGTCACTGCCCCTCTAAGCTGCATCAAGTTAATGTTCATTGCTTCATTGACCTCATCTATCCATCTCTGCCTCTGTTGTCCCTTTCTGCGTGTGTCTTCAATCTTTCCCAGCATCAGAGTCTTCTCCAGGGAATCCTGCCTTCTCATAATATGGCCAAAATATTTGAGCTTCAGCATCATGATCAAACCTTCCATGAACAGTTTGTCTTGATTTCCTGAAGTACTGATTTATTGGATCTTCTTGCATTTAAGGGACTAGACATGGAAGATAGAATGCCTGAAGAACTTTGGATCGAAGTTTGCAACATTATCCAGAAAACAGCAACAAAGAAGGCAAACTATCTGATGAGGCTTTAAAACTAGCCCAGGAAAGAAGGAAAATGAAAGATAGAAAACGATTTGTTCAACTGAATGCAGCATTCTAGAGGATAGCAAGAAGAGACAAGGAGACATTCTACAATGAGCGATGTAAAGAGATCAAAGAAGATAACAGAATGAGAAAAAAAAGAGATCTCTTCAAGAAAATTGGGGATCTTAAAGGAACCTTTCATGCAAAAGTGAGCATGATAAAAGACAAAACTGGTATGGACTTAACAGAAGAAGATCAGATAGGTGGCAGAGATACACAGAAGATCTAAATAACAGCAGTGATGACCTCAATAGTTTGTCCAATGAGCAGGAGCCAGACATCTTGGAGAGCGAAGTGAGATGGCCCCTAGGATGCATTGTTGATAACAAGGGACTCTACAAACAGTTTTTACCAACACCACTATTCGAAGTGACAATTCTACTGGGCTAAGCATGCTTTATGGTCCAGCTTTCACATCCATATGTTACTACTGGGAATACCATAGTTCTAACTATGTGCACCTTTGTTGATAGTGTAATTTCTTTACTTTTTACTAGCTGGTCCAAGTTTGCCATAGCTTTCCTCCCCAGAAGCAAACATATTTAAATTTCATGGCTATAGTCATTATCTGAAAGAGCTTGGATCCCAGGAAAATAAAACCTGTCACTGCCTCCACTTTTTCTTCATCTGTTTGCCAGGAACTGAGATTATTTTTTTACATGAATTCATCTTTTTAACGTTAAGCAGCAGGCCAGCTTTTGCACTCTCTTCTTTTACTTTCATCAATACATTCTTTCTCACTTTCAGCCATCTGAGAAGTATCATTTGACTATCTGAACTTGATGATATTTCTTTCAGCAATATTGATTCCCGACTTTCAATTCATCCAGCCCGGCCTTATGCATTATATACTCTGTGTATAAGTTGGTCCACATACAGATTCCTTTAGGAGGCAGATGAGATGATCATGTGCTCCCATCTCATTAAGAGATGTGGCACTGTCTTTTTGAGGGATTCTAATGTAGAATGACTTTTTCCAGTCTATTGGACTTGTTGGCATTAGACAGGCAACACATTCATAACATCATTTTGCAGAATTTTGAATAATTAAATTGGGATTCCATCAACTCCTGCAGCCTTGTTATCAACAATGCATCCTAGGGGCCATCTCACTTCGCTCTCCAAGATGTCTGGCTCCTGCTCATTGGACAAACTATTGAGGTCATCACTGCTGTTATTTAGATCTTCTGTGTATCTCTGCCACCTATCTGATCTTCTTCTGTTAAGTCCATACCAGTTTTGTCTTTTATCATGCTCACTTTTGCATGAAAGGTTCCTTTAAGATCCCCAATTTTCTTGAAGAGATCTCTTTTTTTTCTCATTCTGTTATCTTCTTTGATCTCTTTACATCGCTCATTGTAGAATGTCTCCTTGTCTCTTCTTGCTATCCTCTAGAATGCTGCATTCAGTTGAACAAATCGTTTTCTATCTTTCATTTTCCTTCTTTCCTGGGCTAGTTTTAAAGCCTCATCAGATAGTTTGCCTTCTTTGTTGCTGTTTTCTGGATAATGTTGCAAACTTCGATCCAAAGTTCTTCAGGCATTCTATCTTCCATGTCTAGTCCCTTAAATATATGCTTTACTTCTACTTCATATATATATATATATATATATTTATTTATACTATAAGCATATAGTCAATCTGATTTCTATATTGTCGGGTAGTCTTGGAGGCTGTTGTAAGAGGGTGTTTGCTAGGACCACAGAATTCTACTAAACTCTGAACTGCTTCATTTTGTACTCCAAGTCCAAATTCACCAGTTATTCCGGATGTACTTTCGTTCTCTACTTTAGCATTCCAATCTCCTATGATGCCTTCAATATCAGTTGACCACGTTCTTCTAATGCAAACTCTCCGCTCGTACATTTAGTGTCTCCTTTTCTGGCACCTCTTCTTCATCACTCCCTCTGCCTGTTGGCATTCCCCAAAGTTCTGTCCTAGGCCCCCTCCTCTTCTCCATCTACACATCCTCCCTTGCTACCCTTATAACATCCTTTGGATTTCAGTATCATCTCTATGCTGATGACACTCAATTCTACGTCTCTGTACCAGATCTATCCCCCTCTCTTTTAGCTCAAGTTTCCAACTGCCTCTCTCGCATATCCCCCTGAATGTCTGCCTGTCAACTCAAACTCAACATGTCTAAGACTGAACTCCTTATCTTTCCACCCTCTACTACAGCTTTCACTCCTCAAATATCTCTCACTGTTGACAATGTCATCATCACTCCCACCTCCCAGGCGCATTGTCCTGGGGTTCTACTGGACCCTTTACTCTCTTTTATACATCACATACAATCAAAAACAAAATCTTATCAGTTTCACCTAAAAAATCTCCAAAATTCGTCACTATCCTACAGAAAAAGCTACAATTCTAATATACTCTCTCATCATATCTCAACTACTGCAATTCACTCCTTGCTGGTCTCCCTATCTGTCATCTATCTCCCCTCCAATCCATAATGAAAGCCTCCACTAGACTCAGTGTCTGCAGCTTCTCTCTGTCTTACCTGCCTTACAATTTTATTGCCCCGTCATCTTTGACGGGCAAGTCGCTAGTATTAATATATGAGCCATACTTGTCTGTCAATGGAATCTACATATTGCTACATATACTCTGTGCACTTTTCTGATAGCTTCAATGAAGTTTAAACAGATTTTACTTAATATTTCTCATACAAAACACAACTTTGGTAATATTTAAAGCGTACTCTTTTTACGTGTTTGTTAAGAATGTACCAAGCTAACAAAATTAGCAGATGTAAAGGAACAGGCAGAAGACCAGAGCTACTGTTTGATCACTGGATACAATAAAATTGATACATCTCCCCTTCCCTCTCACAGGCCCAGAAGCAGACTTGTTCCAAAAGCTCTCCAGAATTGTCATCACCCTGCTCACACACAAAACTTCCATCAATGTATCATAAAGGCCTCCAGGGTCCTACAGAAGAATTTTGTTTCTAATTACAAAAAATAGCTTTATTATATTTTTGATGAATATTTATGCTTATAGACAGACACAGCCTTATATTTGTTTTTTCATAGCACAGTGTTCCTGTAAGTGCATGGAAAAATGTTTCCATTAAATAATTCTAGCTTTAAAGTTGCATAAAACAAATTTGCAGTGAGGCACACCATCTAACAGGGGTCATGTGACAAGCAAGAGTTCATCTAGGAACTGTAGCTGTGTCATCCTTGTATTAACAGTTTTTGTCTTCATCTGTATTATTTTTTTTCTGACTCATTTTCTCTAAATCATTGCTCATCTCCCTCCTATTCATCTATAGTGGCGGTGCTAGTGAATAGAGGGCCACTGTACAAAAAAAATGACTCTCTGACTGTCAGTTCCAGCAGCTTCACACAGAAACTGCCTGCCAGCTTTACACACAGGTTCCCTCACAGACTGTAGCCTTGCAGTTCATAAACAGGGCCCACCAATCTCACTGGCACAAGCATTTAAAGTCTGTGATCAAGTGTCTCTTGATGAAACTGCTCCAGGAGTTAACTATTTAAAACCTCCAAAAATCTGAGGTTCATTGGTCAATAGGTGCTTCAGAATGCTCTCCTACGCTGCTTACACTGTCATTGCTCTTTCTTCCTTGCCTTTATTATTATATACCAGCGACTTGCTTGTGAAAAATGACAGGGCAATAAAATTGTAAGGCAGGTAATGCTGTTTGCCACAGACATTAATTTTTTAAGTAGTCTGAGATTATTCAGCATTAATTGCGAGCCTCTCGCTGAGCACCTTTGGCGCTCACTGTGAGCCTCTTGGTTGTATTTTTTTTTAGCAATGAACTGTAGCTCCCCAGTGCCGACAGCATTCATGTCTTAGGGAGAACCCTTCACACAGAGCTATTCAAAGAGAGTAGTTTCATGTAGAATATGTACCCCTCAGAGTTGCACTCATTCAAAGTATGTTTGTTGTAAATGGTGAAACCAAATCCATTCCGCACCAGGTACATGTGTATATATATCATCTCTATGTGAAGAGATAGTCTTTAAATTTAACCAGTTTGTAGTTATTTCAATTTCCTCAGGAAGGCTCCATTCTGTCCAAAGGAATCAGGGTGACAGCAGTGAATGCCATGAGGAGACAAAAAAATGGATACACAGATTTTAATGTGTGTGCATGTATATTTTCGTCCATATTGTATAATTTGATTACATTTAAGTTTGAGTGTTTTTTGCCAAATTCTAGAAATTTTTCTGGTTTGTATTGATTTGACATCAACAAACTAGCTTATAGAAGACAGAAACATAGGGCCCTATTCTTTTACACACTTAAAACTGCTCTTAATATTGCCACATATTCTATTAGCTAAATGCAATGTGATTACTCCGAGTTCGCTGCCCACAATCACTACGGGCCAGCCAAAGATTCAAATTTGGCCTTAGAACCCCTATTGGTTTTAGCATAGCTTGAATACTATCAGACCCGTAGATTGATTGATTGTGAGCTCGATCAGCAAATATTACTTATTGACACTAATTAATTCATAGCCTCAGATTGCAGTTTACGTCTAACTTCCATGTTTTACTGACATCATTATGATGGTCTCATTGACTATTGGCTATATCTAAGTGGTAAATTACGGCCTTGCTTAAAAATTGTCAGATTATATGATCACACCCCCTGAAATCCCACTTAAAAAGGCAGGGTTTACAAGTTTAGGCTTAAGGAGGTAAATTGCGGGCTGGAGTCAATAGAATACATCTAAACATTTAGAGAAAAAATCAACAGCAGCCTAAATTACGGGTAATAGGCATTTACAGGCTTCTAATAGAATAGGGCCCAAAATCATTCTGAGGATTATAGAGAAGTATACTGTATACAAACAAACAGACAGGAGAAACAGGTTTTCAGATGCGCAAAGGTCCATGCAGAACAGAAAATTGTTTACTCAATAAAAAAAGATGACAACATTTTCTTAGTGAAAAGAGACAAGCCAAGGGAGGAATAGATAGACTTAAAAAAAGGAGACCATAGCTATGCAGAAGATGTTGTGGAGACTTACAAATACAGTGCCTTGCAAAATAATTCATCCCCCTTGGCATTTTTTGTGTTTTGTTGCCTCACAACCTGGAATTAACAGGGATTTTTTTAGGATGTGCATCATTTAATTTACAGAACATGCCCACAACTGTGAAGATGTTTCTCTTTTTTTTATTGTGAAGCAAACAACAAATAGGACAAAATAACAGAAAAAGTCAATGTGCATAACTATTCACACCCCTAAAGTCAATATTTTGTAGAGCCACCTTTTACGGCAATCACAGCTCCAAGTCGCTTTGGATAAGTCTCTATGAGCTTGCCGAATCTTACCACTGGGATTTTTGCCCATTCCTCCTTGCACAACTGCTTCAGCTCCTTCAAGTTGGATGGTTTGCGCTTGTGAACAGCAATCTTTAAATCTGCCCTGCTGCTGAAAAACATCCCCACAGCATGATGCTGCCACCACCATGTTTCCCTGGGGGGATGGTGTTCTTTGGGTGATGTGATGTGTTGGGTTTGTGCCAGACATAGCGTTTTCTTTGATGGCCGAAAAGTTAAATTTTAGTCTCATCAGACCAGAGCACCTTCCTCCATACATTTTGGGAGTCTCCCACATGCCTTTTCGCAAACTCAAAACGTGCCACTTTATTTTTTGCTGAAAGTAATGGCTTTCTTCTGGCCACTCTGCCATAAAGCTCAACTATATGGAGCGTACGGCTTTTTGTCGTCCTATGTACAGATACTCCAGTCTCTGCTGTGGAACTCTGCAGCTCCTCCAGGGTTACCTTAGGTCTCTGTGCTGCCTCTCTGATTGATACGTCCTAACATCTGATAAGGGAGAGCAACTAGGGAAAGAAGAAGTTATCTGGGTATTAATAATAGCAGTGCAACTTTATTGGTTAATAAATTATATTTATCATCTAAATGCCTCATATGACAATGAGTATAAAGGGAAATTGCTTCTATGACCTAGTTATTCGTAATTGGTTGGAGAATTAAGTGAGGCCATTTTGTCCGCATTAACTAATGTGTTTTATTTTACATATCTGGACTTTTATATATATATTGCACTGCAATCTGGACTATCTTTTGGTAACATATAACAGCATATGTGGATGATTTCATCCACCCCATTGGACTCTTTCTTTGTTTTATGGATTTAGTCAAACAGGTGCTCACTTATATTATCCAGATTTTTTCTTGCTTGTGCTATATAATCACTGATTGTAAAGCTTTTGTTCAGCAGACTTTAATATCTGGACAGTGAACTTTGTGCTATCGATTCCATTATTGAGAGACTTTTCAATTATTTGCATTTTTTTATGTATTTTATTGTTTCTATGCATAATTGTGATTTTATTTTGCAATGCTCTTGTGAGGAAGATTGTCAGGTAATGGTGCAAAGGACTCCGTGAAATGTTTTATCTACATGTTTTTGGAAACTTATCTGTGCTGATCCGTTAAGGACCTTGAGTCCTTTTAGGAGACAGTATAAAGATCATGCCTCGACTTCCTCACATGGTTTTCATTTTACTGTTTTAATTTTAAGTTGCATGTTTGAAACATTCATTAAGACTTGCTCCCTAGATAAAATATTTGTATTTATCTAGGTTTTGCTTACTTTAGATGACACTTATCAGTATCATGGGGGGAATGTTGTGGAGAGGTACAGTGCTGGAAAACCGGCCTGGCATCAAGAATTATGGAGTACAGAATTATCAGCTCAAATATAAAGCTGTGTTGCCACATATAGGTCCATTCTGTTATACAACCACATGATGGTGATAGCCTTGACTAAGTACAGTCTAATTCAGAGAATTAGCAGAAGACCATATATGGTATTCTTGTACGCATGGGTGTGTGTAACTTTGAGAACTGGATTTCTCTAGTTTTCCATGTGGCCGAAGGAATCCTTTGTGTGGACAGCTGACCAGTGAGGGGACTTTGTGAAGGACATGTGACCTAACTGACCAGTAAGAAATAAAGGACATGAGTATGGGATTCATATACAGGTATATAAGTAGCATACCAGGTTGTTTCTCGCTCTCTTGCACTCTTCAGCTCTCTGGAGCCCTTCCTCTCTTAACTACACTGTGAAGGCCTGGTAAAGTATCACACTTTCATACACACACATGGACATAATTGGTAGCTTTAGAATGCCTTTCTGCTAAGTTAAGAGATGTTGTTTCCATAGTATTATCATGTATTATTAATGTATTTGTATTAATTATTGTGTTCTAATAAATACACATTTTGTAACCATAAATCTGTAACGCCTCTTGAATATATATATAAAGTTGTTATCCGTGGAAGGCAAGAATCTCATAGGATGAGATTAGAATAATTATTATAATCATAATTAATATGATTATGAATAATAATATTGTAATTAATTATTTTAACCGTTTTTATAACAAGTGCCTTGCAAAGGTATTCAACTCTGTGGCATTTTCCGTATTTTGTTGCCACACAACCTGGAATTGACATGGACTGTTTGAGAATTTGAATCATTTAATTTACAGAACATGCCCACAACTTTGAAGATGATTTTTTCTTATTGTGAAACAAACAACAAATAGCACAAAATAACAGAAAAAGTAAATGTGCATAACTAATCACCCTCCTAAAGTTAATACTTTGTAGAGCTACCTTTTGCAGCAATCACAGCTCCAAGTCACTTTGGATAAGTCTCTATGATCTTACCACTTGGATTTTTGCCAATCTTCCTTGCAAAACTGCGCCAGCTCCTTCAAGTTGGATGGTTTGTGCTTGTGGACATCAATCTTTAAGTCTGACCACAGATATTCTATCGGATTGAGGTCTGAGTTTTGACTAGGCCATTTCCATACATTTACATGTTTCCCCTTAAACCACTCAAGTGTTGCTTTAGCAGTGTGTTTTGGGTCATTGTCCTGCTGGAAGGTGAACCTCTGTCCTAGCCTCACAGTCTAAACCACGCCCAACTCTATGGAGCTTATGGCTTATTGTCGTCCTATGTACAGATACTCCAGTCTCTGCTGTGGAACTCTGCAGCTCCTCCATGGTTACCTTAGCTTTCTGTGCTGCCTCTCTGATTAATGCCCTCCTTGCCTGGTCTGTGAGTTTTGGTGGGCGGCCGTCTCTGTTGTGACATGTTCTTTCCATTTGATTATGATAGATTTGATGGTGCTCCTGGGGCTCATCATAGATTTGGATATTTATTTTATAACCTAAACCTGACTTGTACTTCTCAAAAACATTGTCCCTTACTTGTTTGGAGAGTTCCTTGGTCTACATGGCAGTATTTGGTTAGTGGTGTCTTTTGCTTAGGTGTTGCAGACTCTGGGGCCTTTCAAAAAAGGTGTGTATATGTAATGACAAATCATGTGACACTTATGTGACTTCTGAAGGTAATTGGTTGCACCATAGCTTTTTATGGGCTTCATAACAAAGGGGGTGAATATATATGCACGTGCCAATTTTCTATTTTCTATTTCTATAAAATAGTTTTATGTATATATTTTTCTCATTTCACTTCACCAACTTAGACTATTGTGTTCTGATCCATCACATGAAATTCAGATTAACAAAACATTGAACTTTGGGCTGTAATCTAACAAAATAGATAAGAAGTCATGGTGGGGGGGGGGGGAATACTTTTGCAAGGCACTGTATAAAACAGTTAATTTTACTTAAAATCATTGTTTTTTCCCCTCTATAAGTGTAAACAGTCCTTCTTCCCATAATACATTGCTCTCTGTCAATAAGGTCAGCTTCTTTTATCCAAAATAATATGTTCTGGAAACCAGACCCAATGTTAACAACACTTTATTGCCTGCGCAGAATTGTAAAGTACAGAGGTGATATATGCACAGATTTAGCCTAGGTACGTATTTTCATTATAATTGGTTTAACAATGAAAATAATCATTTATTAGCCTAGCAAATGGGTGTGGGTGGGTTATATCATGTTTCTAAAAGGTGGGTTATACCATGTTCTTTATGTAATTCACTATAAAAGCTATGTTGTTTATGTTCAGTCAGTCAGTAGCAGACATTTTTTTGGATAGTTCTCTGTTGCTGACCCCCATTTGTACAAATATAATCTCATAATTAGAAAATAATTAGAGACCTCTGTTGACTGGGTTTCGGAGTAAAATGTGGTTTGTGGTGATGATTTTCCTACAACATAGAAGCAGGGACATAGTAAGCTGCCTGAATCAATACTTGTGCTCTGTTTTTTTTTCAACTGACATTTTGGAGAGAGATTTCCATTGAAGGACTCTGTATTAAGTGAAAAAATAACATCCAAGGTTATTGACACTAGATTGCAATAATTATTATCAGTAGTTCCAAATCATTGAAACATTGCTAATGTATCACTGCTACACTAAAAGGGTAGTAGGCAAGATTCCAATAGCTAAAGGCCAGTTTGACATAAGTAGCATGCAAACTAATGGAAACACTTTTTAAAGAAAGAATTATAGAATACATAAAATCTATTGATTTACAAGATTATAGACAGCATGGGTTTACTAAAGAGAGAACATGACAATGTAATTTACTTTTTTGACTAGGTTACCAAAGTTACAGACTTATAGATGTAGCTTATCGAGATTTTAGTAAAGCATTTGACACTGTCCCACACAATAAACTGAATCATAAATGCCATAGTCTTTACTAAATTCAAGCATAGTTTTGTGGATAGGACACTGGTGGAGGAATAGGTTTCAAAAAGTCATAGTTAATTAAATAAAGTCATAGGAAGGGATATATACATCTATGTTTGTATATATATATATAAATCTCATATTATAATTGTCGAACTACGAGACATCGTCACGCTTTGCGTGGTGTTTACGAGGCCAGCCGTTAACTCGCAGAACTTAGACGAGGAGAGCCGTTAGGGCACTAAAACTTGCAGCACTTGGGTGATGAGCGCCGAAGGCGGCGAGCAGTGGAGGCAATGAAACACAGGGAACTTAGCCAGAAAGGAGCACCAAAGGCACTCCTGCGAGCCTTTCAATGCGAGGTGAGCCGAACACACATTGAAACACGAGGGACTTAGCCTCCAAACACTTAGGAAACACGGGATCGCCTTAGGCTGCAAGCGGTTGACGAAAGCGGGACTTAGAAAAAAAAATACAAGATAGGAAAAATACGAAGTTAACGGCCGAACCGTGCAAAGCAAAAAACATGAAAAATACACAAAATAGAAAAGAAAATAATACAACAAAAACATCACTCACAGCACGGGGGAACAGCCAGGACGTCTGGGAGTGAGGTGGAATGCGAAAATCGCCAAGCAAGAAAAAAAATGGCGGGCAATTTTTTGACAGGCAAGTCGTAAGCATATATATATATATATATATATATATATATATATATATATATATATATATATTTATATTTATTTATTTATTTTGTGTGTGTTTGTTCAGGAATACATTAGTTAAATCATAGGATTTAATAAGGTTCAAGAGGGAAGTGTCTTCCAAAAAAAAGAGGAAGGACAAGATCTTGTGAATTGAAGTTGGAAGGTCAAAGGTTTAGGTGTAATGCAAAAAAGCACTACATTAGAGTAGTAGGTAAGTGGAACAGCCTTTTAGTGACAGTGATAGAGTTAAACACAGTTAGGGATTTAAGCATTACTCGGATAAGCATACTAAAACCAACATTTTAGACAGACAGGATGAGCAGACCAGATGAGATCTTATCTGTTGTCAAATCTATATTTTTTCAGCTATTTAAAACTATAAAATTTGGTTCATGCCTAATTTACAAAATTTGGTATAATTTATGGTTGCTTGCAGTACAATTTACACCCGTATAACGTGCTGCTGTAATCCTGAGGGAATAAGACACTAAAGTAGGTCTTGCATATATGACTTATTACATTGACATTACACTATCACATTTTAGTTTTTAGCATTTTAAACAATGAAAAGTACTTAAGTGAAATGAAGAACTTTGAATTAGCTACTTTGTCTGTACACAGAAGGGTAATTTAGATTTGATAAATGAGTTAGTCTTGCAAACTAATAACACACATTTTAAGTAGCATCTCTCCAGTATGAAAATGCAACAGCAACATTATTAATGTCTAATCTATGGCATATTCCATACAGGAATATGTTACAAGGTCAGACAGTGCTTCTTTAAATTAAAAGATTTTCTGAGCTATGGAATCTATAATTAGCACAGACCTAAAGGTGTATAGTTTTAATGAGGTGCTGTGAATTTAAATAAACTGCGGGATGCTCTAAAATGATTTATAAGGGCATTGGGGGTATCCCATTAACTCGTTAGCCATGAGTTTTATTGAGCATATCTAAAATTGACCATGTAAAGTAAACTATACTTAAGTATTTTATATTGTTTATATCAAAATAAATGTATACCTATTTATAAATTTGCTCATACCGGTTATATAAATAAAACTTAACACATACAAATAATAGAGTAGCACATTCCTATGTACCTGGAGAACTAAGGTTAATTTTACATATTGCATAATCATTAATCTTGTAAATTCCTAATTGCTCTTTTAGGGTATGGGTGCAGGGTTACCTTGTGGAAATCCAGACCAATGTCAGTTGCTCATAAAAAAAATGATGTACAATGAAAGAAAATATATGTTTTAAAACATTGAGTCTGATCAAGAGCATAATAAAGCTGGGAAGCAATTTTTATATGGAAAAGAATATAGTTTGATGTTACTGGAGGTCTCCATGAAACTTTGATGGGTCTTTACATTTCTGGTGAGCAATGGCTGTATTTCCGGATGCAAGCAGCCTGTTTCTGAGCCAGTTAGGGGAAGGGGAGCAGTCTTAATTACAGTCATATAAAATGATCTATCAAAGCCTTCTGACCTCTCTCCTCCTCCATCCCTCACTCCACAGATAAACACTCCCTCATGAACCAGCTCTCAGGAAGTGATGCAACAAACACAAAATTAGTTCTTGTATTCATAAACATAGGCTTTAAAAATTGATTTGGTAATGTAGTTTTTTTGTTACATACCTCACAAACAAGTGCCCTTTTCTTGAATTGCAGTGATACTTTAATAACATACTTGTTGTTCTTCTTAGGCTGCATAGTTGTCTAGAAATTTAGATTGGAGTGGCATCCAAGAAAACATACACATAGACATGACTTTGTGGCCTCATATGCACATCATTAGCATAAACTGTGAATGTCTCCTCTTGAGGAGCAAAAGTTATTTTCAGTATGTTTATTAAACTGTTTGAAACACAGTTTTCAATAACTAGAGTCTCAGTTTTCCATTGCCAGGCAGAAACAAGTTCATGGTCCCCCATAGCAAATTACACTTAAGTGATGGTAGTGCCGTATTTACAATATGTTCTTTGAAGAATTATACTTAAAGGACCTCTGTACTGCATTAACTATCAAAAACAGTATGCAGTGTAAAATAAATACAAATTCAATGTTTTCTTAGCTTTTAAACTGTTTTCTCCACAAGCAGAGCTGCATATCTCCTCCTACCTGTGTCTATCAGGGCCATGGCTAACTCTTCCTGTGTGCTGGACTGTTATGGTGCTTGGAAGTAGCCTGGGTTGATATCACTGGCCCTGCCACATGACATCATAAGCTCCGCCCACTGCCTACACAGAGGTAATAGCTATATTGTAACATGCTTGCAACTCTGCTTCCGGCACTGCCCAGCGGTAGTGGATGAGCCATCATAGTCCCACATCCTTTACTGAGCATGCTCAATCTAAAGCAGAACCTACACTGGTCAGACTTTATTTTCCACCACAAGGAAAGAGCTGGCCATGCCACTGATAGACAGGTAGGAGAGGTACAAAGCTCTGCTTGAGGAGAAAGCAGACAGTTTAAAAGCAAATATTTTTTTTTGACTATTTTAAACTGTTTAAATAGCCTATGCACAGCAAACAAAAAGATGAGCTTTACTTGGAAATCCATTACGCTTGTCTTTTATTATTAGGAAAAATGTTATAGAAAAAAAGCAACAAAAAAAACCCATTGCCTTTAACAAATGTAAAAGACTGACAATAGCAGTTATGTAAGCAATAAGCATAAACACATTTTTAAAGAAAGTTTATTAGGCTCATATGTGTCCATATTGGATCTTTAATGTTCATGTAGCTGGTTGGAACCTTGGTGGGTGATTGATTGTACTGGGATAGAACATAATTTGAATCCTATTGTTAAAGGAATATAGCAAATATTGCTATTTAAAATTAGTAGAAGCATTAGATAACTTAGATAAGAACATTAGGTATTTAAGCCTAAAATACCTTAAAATATCTTCCCTCTCTGTAACTAGCTTTATCTAAGAAAATTAACTCTGAAAGAATGGGTATTTGAGAAGGAGTAAGACCATGTCAAGTTGGTATAAATATGTACAACAATGCAGTTTTTAACACTTAAAAGTCACTGTACCCATGAATTGGTCTTCCTTAGTAATAACACACATTTAAGTAGCATCTATCCAGTATTAAAATGCAATTTCATCATTTTTAATGTCTAAACTATGTCATATTCCATACAGCAAGATTTGTACAAGGTCAGATAATGCTTCCTTAAAATTAAGAGCTATTCTCAGCTGTGGAATCTATAATTAACAGAGACCTAAAGGTGTATTGTTTTAATGAGGTACTTTGAATTTAAATAAACTGCGGGATACAATATAATGATTTATAAGGGCACTTGGGTATCCCATTAACTCATTAGCCATGAGTTATATTGTGCATATCTAACATTTACCTTGTATGCTAACTTATACCTATATTTCTTATTGTTTAAATCTAAATAGTTGATGTGTGTTTCTGCTTTTGTTTCTAGGAAAAAAACTTAATATCAACCAGTGATGTAAATTTAGTTAAAGTTCCACAGAAATCCTTTTAAAAAGTGCAGAGATTATTAATGGAAATAAACTGTATTAAACCAAAACAAGTTATTCAAAATACTCAGACACAAAAAGAAGATAAATTATTCTGAGGAATCTAATTAGTTAATCATATGGAAACTATGGGCTCCCATAGGAAATCATGTGCGTGAAATTTTCACGTAAGCAGTCACGTAGCTATTCTGTGCTGCCCGTAACAAACCTTTACATATAAACCCTAATTAGTGATACATGTCAACTGTTCCATGTTCTACATTTGTTCTAAAGTGTGATTACAAGTCTCCAAGACTCCTGTAAGAAATCTACCATAATCCATGTTCCACTTGCAGTGAGCCTAAAACCACTGTGTAAACTCAACCTTCCGCCGCACTAGCTTAATCTATATCAAGTTCATGTAACAGATACCTTTCAGTGCCAACAATTTGGACTGCCTTCCTTACCCAGAATGCCAAGTTGTTCAACATTTTGCTATACATCAGTTTAGACATTATTTGTGAGAGAATATGTATGAATACATTTGCAAAAATGTAATTTCTAAAAGATAAAATATATGTTTTGTATTTAACTTTGTGCTCATCTAGTTTTAAAAATTCAAGAATATATTTGCGTAATATACTAATTGTCAAAGAATAATATTTCAGATCTAAATATAATCTATATAGGGGAATTGGGGAGCTGAGGTTGCCTTCAGGGGCGTAGGAACTGGGGGGGGGGGGGGGGACAAACCCCCTCCAGATTAAATGAATAGGGGACACAAAAAGTAGAAACAATACACTCAATCATACATTATCAGATTTGGCCACTAGATGGCCATTGAGCAGTATGTCTTTCCAATGATACACACACATATATATATATATATATATATATATATATATATATATATATATATATACACAAACATAAATATATATATATATATATATATATATATATATATATAAAAATGCTTAATTATGGGGGGCATGGGGCACTGAGAAGTTGAACAAAAAAACAAAAAAAAAAACGTTTTTCAGGAGCTTTGGAGCAATTGGGCCCCTTCAGAGCAGGGCCCCAGTGCATTGCACCTGGTGTACCGGTGGTAGATCTGCCCCTACTTCCTGTCCTGGGAGTAAAGTTGAATTATCCCCCCAGATTTTTTTGGGCTCCTACACCCATGGTCGCCTTACAAATAACAGGTAATAATAATAATAATAGGTCAAGGGGAGTCAGAGTTTCAGGGAAGTCGAGAGACAAGCTGAACATCAAAACCAGGGAGCCAGATCAAAATAAATAACATTTCAAACTGAACAGCACATAGCCAAAACAATGTAGTATTGCTGCTAAGTTGTTACAGTCTTACAGAGGAAATATGCTGCACTTGCTGATTACAATTACTGAACTGAATCAGTGTAGAGTAAATGAATACAAAACCCGGACTGGATTGTAGTATGACCACACTGCATCTCGAGTTCACCTGCGGGGAACCAAGATACGGAGCAAGTGACATACACATCTCGGGTGCAGTCAAACCCACTGACAGGAATAAATGAAAGCCATAGTGTGTCCAGCATGACCTTGAGAACCCTAAAAAATATAATAGGTTTTTGATCTTTTTTTCAGTCCAACAATAAGCCTGAATGGCCTACTCTCATGTACTGGAGTAAAATCTTTAAAATGGTTTGATTTCTCCTTTATTGACGATTTATTTCCAACGAGAGCTGAGATTATCCAGAGATATTTAGATTTATTAATTATAAAAGTGCAAACTACATCTTTTAGAATGCAATTGAATAATTAGTTGGTCTTTTCTTTTAATGATTGTATAATCTATATGCGGGTACAAAGTTTAAAATAATGCAGCTGTATATGACAAAGACAAAGAACAGGATAGGGTGTTATAGTATATTTACAGTAAATCCTGGACATAGAAACATAGAAATAACTGGCCCATCTAGCCTCTACCTAAAAAGGTTAGGTCTTAAGTAGACACCAGACCTTCAACAATTGCATCTCAATGATGATATAGCCCAAGAGGAGAAGTGGGAAGGAATAATATTTGCCATACTTTGCACTATTTCTAAAATACTCATACACCATTAAACACAAAGGCAACTGATGAATCACAGCCTAATAATGTTATCCAAATCTACACTTTATAAAAGATTATTACATACATTCAAGCAATTCAAATCCACCTTTTCTATAAAAAATTCAATTTAATTTAGAAGTACTTTTGGCTTTTTGTTACTAATAGCGATAATAAATTCCCCTAACGTTTAAAACAGTAGCTTGTTATGTAGCCCCCAAGACTTACGGCAATTAAATTGGCCTTGTAAAGCAACTCGCCGACGACTTGCGCGGTAGGGGCGAGAAAACCCTATGGGACTTGATAATTCGACTTGCGCGCCGGCAAATCCTTTGATCTGTCAAGCCTGTAACTGTTACTTTTCCAATCATGCTATTGAATTGGAACAAATTCACTGGCGTTCCATCCCATAATCCGCAAATGGAACCAAGAAGCCAACGAGTGCTAGAGAGGACCCGCAAGAGGGGTAAAGTCCAATCCATAGTACTTTAAATGCACAGATACACACACTACTGTACTTTTATTAAAAGGGAAAGTGATGTAAGGTTTTAGAATTAATAGCACAATATTCTCAAGCCCGCAAATCGGCCCTAAAAAATACTTTATTTCATGTTTAATTTCCGTGTTATATCAATGCCAGCAATCAATGTGTTAATACATATAATGAAATTCACATGTAATAAAATATCATATTTACGGCTTTATCAATATTGCATTATATCTGGAATGTGGGTCCGATCGTAAACTCATAATTGAACCCCGTTGACTAATTGATCATGATCAAGGCCACGCACCCAACGTTCAGCAAAAGGTTTGCGGGCTTGCGTCTAAAGCCTGTAACTTGCAGCATGTTCTTATTTAATAGCTCCATAACTCTGCCAAATTTCAAGCTCCCAGCCGTTGCTGGTCTCACGTTGCACGTAGGCGCTTGGAATTTAATGTAGCTATATGTGTGGTTGATCTCTCGCTCTGTCTTTTATCTGTCCCTTATAGAATTGGGTGGGGCACCAGCGGGCTGAGAGCCAGATGTGACCTTCTTCCTGATTTCATGTTGGGTTTCATTTTTTTTTGGGTCAGCACTAGCCAATTTAGAACCCAAGAGTACACAAGACTTTATTCTAATAAGGTTGGTCTAACACTACAACTAATTACTGGCACACAGAAAATTAAATGTTTTAATGGTTTTGCATCCTTTCATGTTGGTTGTTCCCAGGTATGGTCACAAAGTAGTATTTAAAAGGGGGCTGATGAAGGAAGAAAAAAATAATGAATGATGATGGAAAGAAACAGGGACGGTTGATAAACGAATTGATGAAGAATAAATGATATTGGTCATCAAACTAAAGCAGTGAATGGGCTCAGTGTTTTAGATTTCTTGCTCAGAAAAATATCAAATTGAGTTGCATTTTTGTATTGCCCTATGTTTTTTTTGTACAAATCCTTTGTTTTTGACCAGCATTCTTTCCTATGGAAAATTGCTTTCATACAATATGACCAGAGAACATCTCATGATTATTGTTGCAGTCTCAGATACAAGTAAATCTTTTCAGCAGCTAAAAAATATAGAAACATAGTTTTGACAATAAGAAAGAACCAAACAATCCATCTGGTCAGCATATTTTATCTACTTAACATAATAAATCCTAAGGATAGGATAGGATGAACTTCTCACTTTCCTCAAGAACCTATCAATACCCATGCCTTCCAAGCTAAAGAGGCGACAGACTGGGAAGCGGTGTAGGAGTTTTACTCTCCTTGAACTGTACCTTCCAGACCCTTCCCTATTTTCCCATCTCTGTCCTTCCCCTCTTTTTCTTTCTGTTAAACTCTACTCACCTCTCTTTCTATGTGTTGCCTTCTGCTACCATCCCACCTGAAACAATCTATAAACTCCTTGATCAATCTGACTCCTGTCTCCCTTTTTTCTCCTCTCTAGCATTCCTACTCTCAGTTATAGTGACTATTACATATCTGTTGACAATCTATATGCCCCTGCCGCTATCAAGTTAGCCTCACTAACTTCCCTTATTGACCTCTCACAGTTGACTACCTCTGCACAGTATGAGGGCCACTCTATTGACCTAGTTTTCTCACATCAATGTGATGTCTTTCTGTTATCTAACATATCCTTTCTTCTCTACGACCACCATCTCTCAACCTGCAGCCTTACAATACCTTGCACACTTCTTGCTCCTCCACCTATTCCACAAACCTACAGAAATCTCCACAACATTGACCCACAGGAATTTGCCCTCTTACAACTACCACTTCTCCATAACTTCACCCCATTCTCCTGACCAGACCTTACTGCTGTACACTACAATCACTGTCTACATCCCAAGACAAGTCCTCCACCATCGTGATTGTTCCTTTGCACACCCTCAGCCATTGCACTCAAAGCAAACAGGATAGCTTCTAAAATTCTCCTACATTTCTGAGCATGTGATACTCAATGATGGATAGCACTAATATAAAGTAACAATATATTCCATTTCCTAATGAGTTTTACATGTGTCCTAATAGAGGAGATATATTTCTTCATGACACAAAAAGATGCATATTATAACTAAAGATATTTATTATAATAAATGGAGGATTGGTTTATTTGTGGAAGCCTTCAGCAATTACATGGTTTTAATAGTGCTGTGTGATTTAGAAAGTATAATAAAAGTTAAGTTTTAACTCATGAGTATCTTTATAAATCACTATTACCAGATGCAAACTTTTGTCTTGTTCTTATCTCATGACCTGCTTGCTTGATCCCAATCACTCACATCTTATCCTTCAAGCAGGACCCCATCAAATCCATTCTAAAGAAGCTCTCTCTTGATTCTTCATCACTTTCTAACTAAACTTCTTAGATCAATAATTAGCATATTGTTACTTTTTCAATTATTTTATCATCCTTTATTTGTAATGCGTCAACATATTCTGTAGCCCTATACAGGGGTTAAGTACAAGGCAAAATCTATTTTAACATATTGCAAAAGAATGGAGGGCCCTGTCTTTGAGCTTAAAATTAAACATACATATTGCTTTCCCTAAGGCACCCATCACGATTGAAAACTCGCAAACTTACAATCTATATGTCCCTCTCTCGCTCTCCCTCTCTCTCTCTCTCTCTCTATATATATATATATATATATATATATATATACTCTCACCAGGGATGCTTCTAATATTCTAATACCCTCTACTACCCTCTAATTACACTTACAAAGATATAACAACTTTCAAACATATACACTTCTACCAACCAAAACTAAGAAGTTTGTGATTTCAAATTAGTACAAAAGTGTGATTTAATTGATTTAATGCAATATTACAGTTCGAAAAAAAAAATGTTGATGAAAGTCAAGCACATTTTTAGTGTTCAATGACAATATTTGTGTGGTTATGTTTTAGAAAACCTAATTTTGCATTTTACATAAGTATTTGGAGTTTGAACATTAACAGCTGAATTGTTGAAAAAAACAACACGTTAAAATTTCAAGAATTTCATTAGACTATGTGCTTTAGGTCATTTATTTTGGTTTGCTCTGGGTCATTAAAAAAACACTTATGCTCTCTAGCATTAAACCCACAGTCATTCTACTCTCCAGATATTACCCAGCAGCACTTGGGGGTTGTTAATGATTAATGCCATCACAGTCCAGCCACAAACCTTTCTGCAGCAGATAATGCCAGGCAGCAAGCACGCTTGACACTTTTAATGTATAATTAAGTAGAAAAAGTCAGCACTCAGTATGCAAATTTTTCAAAATGATGAATGATGCCATACAGCAGTAGGGATTGATTTGGTGTAAATGAAACTAATTAAGGAAATGTCAAACATAATTAATAAAACAGGTTTAAGCTGCAAAACATTGTCAGTTGAATGAATGAGGAGGCATTGGCTCCTATTGTTTCTGCTTTATTTAGAGCTTGTGTTTAGCTTGTACTTCATTCCTAAATGCACTTTCACCACCTCACACCCTCCACTACCAATTCCCAGAGAGGGGGAAAATAAATTTGCGTGTCTCTCCACTGACTGCAGAAATTAATTGCAGAAATCTTGTCCTATCCAAGTGTTACATTCACTCACAGGACATTAACATAACTAATTTGAAAAAGCCCAAATGACTGCATAATAGAGCACTGTCAGTATGCCTGACAGTCTTTGGTCATACCAAATTAGCTTGATTTTCTAATTGAAATTTTTTTCGTAAGCCCCTTTTCATAATTTTATTCTTAGCTATTCATTTTTTGATAAGAACAAAGGTTTGATAATTTACAAAGAGTGCTTGACCTATAATTACTAGGAGGAAATTAGGAGAGCTAGGAAAGTCAGATTTAGTCCTGGTAATGATGCAAGAGACCTTACATCCTCTAGGGAATCGGAAGAATAATGGAATCTTCTATTTTTATGGGCAACTGGTGCTAACTCTTACTGTGAATCAACTTTACCTTCAGATCACTTCATTAACACTTGGTGAACCAATAGCACCATAGCACGCCAATATAAACACTATTTTATGAGATTTTCAAATACTTTCACAGCCAACAATGTTGATCAATTATTTTGGTATGTTGAGCATTTTTAATTTTGTTAAAAATGTTCAGCAAATAAAATAATAGATTATTTTTCTAACTATTCTGTCAGATTAAAATACAATCTGTCAACGACTGAAGTAATTTTGCATTTTTTTCCACCATTTGTTTTATTGCTTTGTAACATATTTTTTTTTCAAATCTGTAACAGAATAATTTATTTTTAAAAATAACAAATACATGATATTCAAAGCTGACTGGATATTTTGTGTTTATTATTTTACAATTACATTTTCAAAAACACTTTTTGTGTTTGGTAGGTTAATTATGATGTTTTTACTCATTATTTTCTATTTTTAGTCACATACTAGATATTGAGAAAACACCCTAAAACCAGTGTGTTTCTTGTCAGTAAAAACAATATGCAATTCTCATTAGAGGGAAATAAATAAAAACATGTTTCATTGGTTACATTCATTCTATAACTAAAAATATTTACTCAATACTAAATAATACTATTTGTTTAATAGATAATTAACACTTTCTTGCTATAAAAGCCCTTACATCACATCTAGCACTATTAAAGGCATATTTAAGTTTCATTGATTATGAATGCATTTTTATAGAGAAGAATCAGTAGTGTATGAAAACATTTTTTTGCATGAAAAATAACAAAATACGTATTATATTCATCCCAAAGTTTACTAAATCTGCAGGCAAATGATTTTAAGAGTTAACACCCCTGGAACATTAGCATAACATTCATTATCCTGTATAAATCTGTAATAGCAGTACAATGTAGCATTAATAGTTACATTTACTTTAGTTTTCCAACCTGGGACCGATCTTCTTCTTTCTGCACTTTAGAGAGGCTCTACTCAGGAGATTGTCCTAACTTTCCTACATACGGTCAGTTTGGCTGCTGTGGCCACTTGGAAAAAATGGTAGGGTTAGTTCTTGAGTCTAAAAGTATGACTAAACCATTTGCTTTCATCAACCTCTTATCTTTTTTTATTTGATTAATGTGTAACTTGTGATGCCACATTTACATATTATTAAATGTGTGATTACAGTCATTTCATCCATCACTGACCTAATTATTTGTGTACCTCTTATAGATATATTTTATCTGTTAACACACCTTGTTATAGTCATGCCAGCATGCAATCAATCATATCAAGGAAGCTTTATGGTTACTGGGAAATGTTAATAACTACCAATTACTTGACATATTTAACCTCCATTCTTCTGTTTTATGTTACAGATTCTGTTGTGAAATTTATATGCATTGTTTTATATAAAATATTAAATTATAAAGGCCGAGGCATATTTAAATGTTATGCTACCATAGGCCCATTAACACTTGTGCACCCGGTCACATTCACTACTCTACCTTTCCCCTTACTATCCCATCACTAACTCATTCAATTAGGGGCATAACTTGAATGCAAATCGCTGATTTCCTGTGATTGAGTTACGTCCTTGCGTTGCTCCACGTTTAGGCTGCTATTCAATTGGACGAGCCTGCAAGTTAGTCCCCCTACCCGTTAATTGCAAACCAATTGAAATGAAATAAAGTATTTATTAATGCCGATGTGCAAGCTTGAGAATGTTGTGCTATTAATTCAAAGACTTAACATCACTTTTAATAAAAGTACAGGATTGATTTTGTATGTGCTTATAAAGTGCTACAATTTGTAAGTAAGCCCTTTGCGATACCGCCTTGGTACAAGTAACCTGTGGTTCATGTTTAGCCATTTACGTGCTTGACAGAAGGGTAATCAGAGCAATTGAATAGCGATTAGAATTTTTTTGCGGCCGCAACTCTTGAGGCCATGAAAGATCAAAGGCTTTGAGGGGAGTAAGCTGCGATTGAAAAAATTGCTAGGAATCATTGGATGTAACTCAATTGGAGCACACGGAAGGCAATTGAATAGCAAAGTAACTTGCGACCTCCCTTTGCGAGCCCAGATCTCAAAAACGTAGCAATTGAATCAGGCCCTATGTCAGCAACCTAAGAGTGCTATATATTCAATTGGCCAAATTGTTATTACTGGAACTCGTAATGTAGCCTGTAAAAAATACTGGTATTCAATTGGCTCCATTTTCCTACTAGCATTCCATTTGCGAGTTAAAGGCTCAAAATCACTGAGGTTATAAAAAAATGTACTCTGTTCTATCTACTCCTTTGATGTTTCAAGGCCGGAACATGTTACCAGTGCCAATTCATATTGTGTTATACTACCCCCAGTGGATGGTGCAAGTCACAAAGTATTGAGGAAATCCTCTCCAGATAACTTGGGGTTAACTCCCTGGAGCTGTGCTAATTAAGCTGCAGGTGTTAAACCTTTTAACACACAGACATAGGGAAAAGGGACTGTTTAGGCTCTGGCCTAACTGGTGTGAGCAGTGTGTGGAGTCTGCGGCCAGGGGCTTTGAGGCCTAGCCAAGTACACAAGCTGTGAGGAGCCTGGAAGTTACAGCTAGCAGAGAGAGCTGTCAGCTCTTTGGATTGCTGTAAGAGAATACTGTGTGTAAGTTTGCTCACACAGATACCAAAGGTGAGCTGTTTTAGAGAAGCTGTGTATGGAGTGCTGAACTGCTGTTTGCTGGAGCTGCAAGTGACAGGTCCTGCTGGATACAAGAAAACCTGAGAGAGAGTGAACACAGTAAGTGTTATAACTGCGGAGGACCACGGTCCAAGGAAAGCTACTGTTGGAGCATAACCAGCTCTGCTGGGTAAGCGAGGAAATACTGGTTTCAAGTAAAGTTGGATACTGCTGAAGCTACCGACTTTTACCTTTATGTTACCCCCTGTGATATATATAAGAGGGACTTTACTGCTTTGAGTGCCTGGGTACTCTTTAAAGGGTCCCTGGGGGAGGACACTGGAAGAGCAGGGATGGCCAATATACTACATGCAGAGTTCCTAAGGAGATAGTGTGCCCACCAGAAAACAGTGCTGTTACTTATTTAAAGTCTTATTTTTCGCCTGTAGAAGATAAACAGCTCGGGTCTAGTCAGGGTATACCCGAATAACAGTTAGTCCGTTTGTGTAGATTTCTATTTCCGTTTCTTGCAAAGTCACTGTTTCAGTTATTTTGATTATTGGCACTTTAACAAACTGGTCTGCTGCACTATACGATACGTTCTATTGATTCTTTCAAGATACCACAGGTCTACACAGCCATCCTTGTTACAATATATAATTACAACAATTCAACAAGCCAGCAATTTATTTCAAACACGTAAATGGCAAATGTATAAAACATTTCTATGAGTACTAGATACGACTCACAAGTGGCTTAAACATTGGTTTGTAGCACTGTAAAAGCAAATACAAACACACCACTGTACTTTAAAATACTGGGAAAGCAATGAAAGGCATTATAATTAATTGTACAACATTCTCAAGCTCGCAAACCTGCAATAAAAAAAATATTTGATTTACCTTTTATTTCCATGTTATATTGATCCCAGTAATCAAGGAATTAATACCAGACTAGCTTATTTATTGATTTTTATTGATTTTTACAATTCTGGATTGAGAGTCCGATTGCAGATCAGACTTCTAAACAGGTGCGGATCTACCAGTGGTGCAAGTGGTGCCTTGCACCAGGGCCATGCTCTGTGGGGTGGGGCCATTGCTAGTGCTGTGTTGTTTTAGTTTTTGCATAGATTTTTTTTTATTTGTATAGTGGCCGCCATGATTGCCCCCCACTCCCCTCATAAGCACACCTGGTCCCCTTGGGAAGCACCCCCTGCTTTACTGCCTTCTGTGCCACTCCTGTGCCCATTCCTGAAGGCATTCTCTGCACTCCTCTACCACAGCAAAGTTGTAATCAGGGATCAGTTTGAGGTAGGTGCTATTTATTTGTGTGTCATAAAATAGAAGAGGAGGAGATATTAAGTAGATAAGCATGGAGCTATAAATGTTTAAAAAGAGGGAAATGAGTGATTAAAGTGACAATAAATATGGGATTAATAACAGGAAAGAGGGAGAGTTAAAATAAACAAGAAGCAATGGTAGACTGGGGAGAGGAAGATGTAATAAAATAGACAACAAGCAGTAGGATAAAAAATGGGAGAGGATATATATCAAAATAACAATCTTTTTTTTTTTTTGCACCAGGGCCCTCCATTCACTACCTCCGCCACTGCTTCTAAACACCAATTGATTGTAGTTTAAACTCCATGTTTTACTGATGTCATGATGACGGTCTCATTTACTATTGGCTCTGTCTAAATTGTAACTTTTGGGCTTGCTTAATTGATCATGATCTTGGCCTGAATTGCTACTTACAGTTTCATGGTTTACACTTTTAGGCTTTAGCCCTGTAATTGCGGGCTTGAGTCAATTGAATACAGCCAGAATTGTAACAAATTTGTAACCCGCAGACATGCGGCCTGTATGATGGTAATTACGGGATTGCAATTGAATGGGGGCCAAAAAAACATAAGGCAGATATTTAGAAAAAAATAGAAATGACTCAAGCAGTCACATTTTATAAAGGTAAGAAATAGGAAGACTTTTCAGTAGTCAAAGTGGGCAAGAATAAGGGCCTGAGTTGGCAAGTGCTTTTTACAAAAGACTCATGTCTATGATTTCTTAATGAAACATGCTAGTATCCCTTTCCAAAGTTTTTATTTGTTATGGATACAAAGTACATACTCAACCAGTAAATATAGTAAACGAGCAAATTGCCTGACAAAACTGATGGGAAACAAATTGTAAGGCTGGCAATGCTGTTCACCATACAATGTGAGGCTTTTGCTCCTCTGAGCACCTGCGTTGGTTTTATTTTCAAAGTCCTGTGTGCCTGGCTTTGTTAGCGTGTTACTGTTTTCGCCGTTGTGTATTTTCTAAGTTCTGCGTGCCTGGCGTGCTGAGCCTCATTTTCATCCTGTTTCAGAATTTTTAAGTTTTTCGGCCGCCATTTTTCCCCTCGATTAGCTGATTTTCATTTGATAAAAATGCAAAATATCACTTGCAGTGCAATGAGTGCCTTCAGCGATCATTGAAGCCTAAGTCCAGCATGCCTCAACTGCTCGCCACGCTTAGTGAGGCTCGCAGTGCAATGAGGTCTGTGGTTTCCTTTAATATCTGTACACTTTTTCACTTGCTAAAGAAAGCATGCTCCTAAGAAGCTCCCTTCCATTACAATCTCCATATTCACACATATACCTCTGTCATTAACCATACTGGATAATATTACTATTTAAAATCTAATGTTCATTCTGTCCTCCTGTCCAGCCAGCAACTAGTATCACTGTTTACCTGAAAAAAATAATCCTGCTAGACACAGGCTCATTGAGGAGCTGGTTATGAGCACCAAATGCGCTCATCGCGAGGCCCATAAAGTAGACATGGGGAGAGGCTTGCAATGAACGTCAAAGGCACGCATTGTGAGCCATGCGATGAGTGCAGGGCTCGCAATGAGTGCCGAAGGTGCTCACATTGTGTGGCAAACAGCATTGACAGCCTTTCAATTTCAATGACGTAATTTTTGTCGCGTAATTTATCATATAGTATTAATCAGCAGAATGTGGAAATATTGAACATGCAACAAAGTATATATATATTCGAAAATGAACAAGCTTTTTTTCAATAACAATTTAAAAATGGAAATATAAATAAATAACATACCCAAGGGGTCTGATGTAGTAATGAGTAAAATGGTGATGGAGGGATAGAGATTACATTTTTCTTTAGTAAATCTGTAGTGATGCAAGCCTCTCCTTGCATTGTGGAGTATACTAAGCTATATTTACGTATGTGTTCACCATCTAATCACTACCTTCATGCTTTGCTGCAATTGACTTAGGTCTCCATGTAAATCAAGTACTCTAACAGCCCTATTATATTTGAAGCCTGTAGCGGTATGAGTTACAGAGCTATTAAATTAGACCTTGCCGCGAGTTATGGGCTTGAGAAGCAAACCCGTAAACCATTTGTCACACGTTGGACGTGCGACTATATACATGATCAATTTGTCAAACCCGTAGTTACGGGTACAGATGGAGCCAGTGGCAACATCGTCATCATTATCGTCATCATTACCTCAGTTTCGATTGGACCCATATTCCAGAAATAATGCAATATTGATAACTCAGTAAATATGATATTCTATTTCATGCGAGTTCCATTATATGTATTAACACATTAATTGCCGGGATCAATATAACACAGAAATGAAACTGTAAATAAAGTATTTTATATTGCAGATTTGCGAGCTTGAGAATGTGCTATTAATTCTAACATCACCTAACATCACTTTCCCTTTTATTATGAGTACAGTAGTGTTTGTGTATTTGCATATACAGTGCTACGGAAAGGACTTTACCCTCCTAGCGGGTCCTCTCTAGTACCCGTTGGCCTCTTGGCTCCATTTGCGGGTTGGTGGCTTGAACGCCAGTGAATTTGTTCCAATGTAATAGCATGATTGGAAAGTAACAGGTAGGTGCTTGACAGATCAAAGGATTTTGCGGGCGCTCAGTTAAAATTTCCACGTCCCGTAGCCTTTTCTCGCCCTTACCCCGCAAGAGGTTGGCGGGTTCCTTTACAAGGCCAATTTAATAGCCGCAAGACTTGCGGCCTACTTTACGGGCTACGGTTTTCAACGGTGAGAATTTAATAGTTAGCTATGAGTTAAGACACTGCCATAAATTGGCTGCAGCTTTTTTTCCCTAAGTTCTACACTAATGTAAATCTTTTACTCCCCCAGGTTAGGGCACTCAGCCCACAGCTGTAAATCCTGCCTTAGCCGCAATAGATTTCTATGTAGGGAGTAGCCAAACCAAGGTTTACGGATGCGTTACGAGTCCAAGTAACTGCTATTTGAGCAATTGAATAGGGGGCAATGTTTGCCTTATGTGTTACACAGTGAAGTGAACTAGCCAAAGGACACATATTCAACATTTCATTCAGAGCATAATGTTTATTCCTTAACAATAACTAATTGTAGAATAGTAGAATTGTAGAATTTGTATTTACTATAAATAAATAACAAAATGTATATCTATTTGATGTACCACAATTTATTTATTGTAATACATGTCACAAGTTAAAGTTTACAGAATCACTTTTTAATAAATAAATATTTAATAACATGCCTCTGATGAAGTTGAGGAAAAACACATGAGGAGTCCTGATACTTAGAAGAAGGGATACTCCTGCACTTCTGGGACCTACTGGGAGATGCTGCCATTCTCTAACAGCTTCCATGGAGTCTTTTTTATTAACTTTTTACTTCTTTTATTTTACTTTTAGTGGTGCATCTTCTACTTTTTTGTAAGGAGAGGCCTTAACAATTGGCTGGTGGCAAACTGCAACTTGCACATACCCACAATCCTTAAGGGAGAAATGATATGGCCTGATTTGACCAATGTTTTGGATCCTTTAGGCTGTTTCTATAGAGACACCACTTCTAGATAATTAATTTGAAATAGCTCAGCTTAATACACTGGATGCATCTATACTGCTTGTATGTCATTTTAGGAGCTGTATCTGATCACATATAAATATTCAGGTTGGTAGTGAGATCAAAAATCAGTCTCAATTAATAGTCTCTGAGTTATATCATCTTGTTTATTTTAATCAATTTTATCTTTTTTTTTAACGGCACATATGGAAAAGCTACATTTCAATTTTTATTTCACCAATGCTCTTAGCTACAGCCATTGATGAACTTTTCCCTGTTTACTACTTTTCCCTATTTACTAGCAGCAACTAACAGCCTTATTAAATGGCAATTTGGCCAATTGAATAGGGCTCTATATAAGCACAGAGCATATTTTTTTACCAACGTTTTTAGTTAGTGAAGACCTTGCTTTTGGATAGAAGTTTACTAACTAAAAACTTCTGTAAAAATATATGCTATGTGCTTATATAGAGCCCTATTCAATTGGCCAAATCGCAATTTAATAAGGCTGTAAATAGATATAATTGTTATGCAGTCTGGAGTGCCATTTTTTAAATGTTATCTTGTTTTTGGAGTGATATTTAAAATACAATTTGCATTACATTTCAGTAAAATACATTGAAATCATAATACTCCCTGCTCTTTGTAATTATTATTTCTAATTATTATTTCTAAATACTTACAACTATTATTTGGGGAATAGGCATCATTGGCAAAGTGCTTGCTAAGCTTGCAGCTCTTCCACCACCTCATTATAAAAATGAAATATTAGTACGTACAATGAAGCTTGCTCCAGAAGATACCAGTGAACCTTACAATGACCTTGTTGGCCTACACACTGCACCTTATCGCAGCTTGGACAATGTATTTTAAGTAACTGTAATTGTTTAACAAGTTTTCCCAAATTTAAGATAAAAATGTTTAAATACTGCCAAACCAGGAGACTAAACTAATTGTACAATAGTATAAATTAGTAAAAAAAAATATTTTACTATTTTTAAGTCAGTATTTAGAGCTAAAATGTCAGTATCTAGCTACATTTGTTCAGGAAATATAACATCATATTTCAAAGTATTATGCATTTTTGGTGTATATACTGTAAACTCATTACTTGCACTACAAACCTAATGAATGCATACCATATAATTTATATAAAATAACAAGTGCTTTTATTTATCATAGATTCACTGTAACAATGGTTAATCAGTAGAATACATAAACCTGTGGAGAGGACAAAGATTAATTATACCTGGGCTTGTATGACAGTGTTTGTGTTCCAGACAAATTATATTTGCTTGCCTTTAAACGTTGCATAAATCTGATGCATGCAGATGAGCGTGTGTTTGGGATGAGTGAGCACACTTGTTTGAATGTCATATTTATCCCTGCATTTTGTCAGAAAATTAACTTCTTTGGAGTTTGTGCTTGAGTAGAGCATATGGTTGTTGATCTCAGGAGATGACAGCCTATCTGAGCAATGGCTCCTTATGGTTCCAGATCTTCCTTGCTGGCAGATGCTTTGGGCTTTTCTGCGATTAAGTGGAGATCATCACTGTTTTGTTTGAGTACTGCTGTGTCTTGTACTCTGAAGTGTTTTGTTAATCATTGTCTGCCTTCAATGCAAGCTGCCAAAAAGTCTCATTAAGTTTGAATTTTGAAACGTCAAGATAGAATGATGGAATTTCAGATTTTGCTTCTGTTTGGTAACACTATTTTCTAGACGTCTGAAAATCAGATACCATTAGGTTCTCTTAAAAAAATAATCTCATTTTCCTCTTAGAAAGAAAAATAATATCATTCTAATATTATTGTCCAAACAATATGCATTTTTTGTTATATATTAGTATAACATTTTTGAAGAGTTAATATTTAAAGTCTGACAACATTATAGCATTAGTTTTAAGTAAAATAATCACAAATACAATTGTAAAAAGGTTTGTCATGCTGAGCAACTCTTGTAGGTTGCAAAAATAATAGCAATAATAAGATATATGTAAAAATATTTTTAAATTAAATCCTGCTGCCTGGATTTTTATGTTCTATACAAAGACTTATAATAATAATAATAATAATGTATTAATTCAATAACTCTATTATTCTATTGCAGCTATAAGTTGATTTTGATTTAACAAAAATGTAATATAGCTTTGTATGCCATAATATTAATAATTTGTATTTTCTATATGATATATAGTATATTTACCACATGAACTTACATACTGTAAGTGTTTAATTAATTATTTTTTGTGGTACACAGTTCTGAAGAATTACATAGATCACTGATAAATACAAGCAGACAATAATTCACTTACGTGCAGAGATAGAGGCAGAAATTGCTTCGGTGAAAAAAACATTTGATACTAGTTGTGTGTCTGACTGAAAACAAGCAGGATTATTATGTCTTTACAATATCACATTTGTACACAATTAACGTAAATAAGTGAAATGTCTACAGCTGATCAGTAATAATGATAAAGTATTATTAAAATGGTTCTGTAGACAGGGAAGTAAAAATACGAAGCATAGTCATTCAAATATGATTTTTAGCACAAGTTAATGTTAAAATATGGGTGATTTTCTATTGTAAGTATTATGGCTGTAGCTACTTGTGTCCATGATTCCCTAGAGAATGGGAAAGATTGAAGGCACAAAAAGGGGATGGCAGAGGAGGAGACGGATAAAAGAGGTAAATGAAGCATAAGCTTGAGGGAGCTACGAGGGACAGTGGCTGGCATGCTATGGTATATAGGGTTAAGGAGAGTTGGACATGACTGAACGATTAAACAATAACAAAACTGTGTTCAAGTTATGATATCCCCAAATCCTGGCATAATTTCACTTAATGAGTGTATTTGAGTAACTGTATAACAAAATGTTACCCCCACAAAAGAGAGGACATAAATCAAGCAAAATTAGAGGTAGTTCAACAAATGAGTTTATGCAGAAATGCATTTGAAGTGTCAATCAACTCTCCACACAATGTACTTGAAGAAAAAAGTGCCAACTAAATAGTATAATAGTGCAGAGAAGCTTCGGTGGGTAGCTCAGCAGAAATTGGCACAGTAACTTCATTCATAGCCTCCTCAGTAATCACAAATCTGTGATTTCCAGTAAATTATCAATTCATTATCTACCTTTCAAAGGTCAATGTTGTATGTAAAACACTGGCTGCAGTTACCATTCATTACTGACTATGCATTCTCCTCTCCACTTATCCTGAATCTATTATCAAACTTTAATATTAGGATGGAGAAAAAAACTTTACGGCTCTTAGTGGATCTCATTTTTAATAAGAGAGGTTTAGTGGTTCTTCATAGCAATGAATAGTAAAGTTGTTAAGTGGGCTACTAAGTATTGACATTGGGTTAAAGGTGTCTCCAGGGGCATAGGAACTGCTGAGTGGTGGTGGGGGGCAAATCCCCCCTCACAGATTATATGAATTGGGGACACACAAAGTGCTGAAATTAAACTTAATCATGCATTACAAAAGTTTGCCACTAGAGCAGTATGTCTCTACCAGGAAAACTTTGACCCAGAAAAGCTTTTGACTCCTACCCTTTTTAACAATCCTGGGAGGATGCAATGGGCAGCCAGGACTCAGACTACCTGGCAGCAAAAAGAGTAATTTCACAAAGGTATACACAACATTGGTATTAAAAAACGACAGGCATGTCGTTTTGCACCAAATCCCCTGACCTTTGTATTTATTTTTTGCTTTTGCAAGATATTCAGTTGATTCATATCTTTCAAACTCACTTCTACTCTTCGTTATTTATGCCATTTTTTCCAATCTTCACTTTTCCCATCTCACTTTCTACCTCCTCTCTCTGCTTTATGTTCTTGCTCTTGACTAATTCTTCTTCCTTTCCCCTTCTTTTCCCTCATCCTGTGTATGCAGTGATATTATAGTGAGGATGGAGAAATCCTGTGTTATGCAGTGATATAATAGTGAGGTGGGAGGAATCCTGTGTTATACGGTGATATGAGTGCGAGTAAGGAGAAATCCTGTGCTATGCAGTGATATAATAATGAGGTGGGAGGAATCCTGTGTTATACAGTGATATGATAGTGAGAATGGAGAAATCCGGTGTTATGCAGTGATATGATAGTGAGGTTGGAGGAAGCATGTGTGATGCAATGATATGATAATAAGGACAGAGAAAACCTGTGATATACATTGATATGATATGATAGTGAGGTGGGAGGAAACCTGTGTTATGCAGTGATATAATAATGAAGACAGAGAAAACCTGTGTTTTACAGTGATATAATATGATACCAAGGTGGGAAGAAGCCTGTATTTTACCGTGCTATTATAGTGAGGAGGGTGGAATCTTATGTTATGAGAAGTGGAGGGGCCTAGGACTGAAACTTGGGGTACTCAAACAGTCCAGTTCCACAATCTCTGACAATACATGCAAAGTATTGTTATTATCTGTCATAATACATACATTAAAAACATAGGTTCTACATATGTTTTATTTTTTTTGTTTATGATTTGTAAGTACAATATTTATGCATGTATTAAAATGATCCAAACTTACTTCATCGTATATTTTTTATGTTTTGTTTTTCCTTTTTTAGCCACTTCTCCAAATTCTTATTCATCAAGCTGACTTACTCTGCAGGGAGGTCTCTTAAAATCTTTACGATATCAGCTCATATTTCATCCATACTAGACTTGGACTGATACCGTTAGAATCGAGGGATAATCTGTATTCCCTCAGGTCACTGCTTCCATTTGTGGTGGATAAGTACCATTCCTTTGATAATCTAACACATTTTGTTTATATTGAATAGCGCTCCACAATTGCATGTGCTCTCTTTAATCTTTATCACCCAGGATTTTTTGAGCTCCTACGCCCATGGGTCTCACTGGTCATCCTGTTGTTTTCCTTTAGGATTCTTATCAGTAATGCTACTGATAAATTACTACATTCTTTAGAAATAAAGACATTACAAACATCTTTCTACATATTGTATTCTTGCTGTTTTCAAGATTTTGAGAGATGCTTTATCAGTTTCAGATACCCTTTAGCAATTTAGTATTATCTGCTATAACTGTGGCCTGTTGTGCTTTTTTGCTACATTTCAACTAAACCTTCAATCCCTCAGACAGCCCTTGCCCAGCCTATGTTAAATAAAGTCTGGGTCTCAAGTCAAAGTGAGCATAACTTAGTAAATACAGGGAGTGCAGAATTATTAGGCAAATGAGTATTTTGACCACATCATCCTCTTTATGCATGTTGTCTTACTCCAAGCTGTATAGGCTCGAAAGCCTACTACCAATTAAGCATATTAGGTGATGTGCATCTCTGTAATGAGAAGGGGTGTGGTCTAATGACATCAACACCCTATATCAGGTGTGCATAATTATTAGGCAACTTCCTTTCCTTTGGCAAAATGGGTCAAAAGAAGGACTTGACAGGCTCAGAAAAGTTAAAAATAGTGAGATATCTTGCAGAGGGATGCATCACTCTTAAAATTGCAAAGCTTCTGAAGAGTGATCATCGAACAATCAAGCGTTTCATTCAAAATAGTCAACAGGGTCGCAAGAAGCGTGTGGAAAAACCAAGGCGCAAAATAACTGCCCATGAACTGAGAAAAGTCAAGCGTGCAGCTGCCACGATGCCACTTGCCACCAGTTTGGCCATATTTCAGAGCTGCAACATCACTGGAGTGCCCAAAAGCACAAGGTGTGCAATACTCAGAGACATGGCCAAGGTAAGAAAGGCTGAAAGGCGACCACCACTGAACAAGACACACAAGCTGAAACGTCAAGACTGGGCCAAGAAATATCTCAAGACTGATTTTTCTAAGGTTTTATGGACTGATGAAATGAGAGTGAGTCTTGATGGGCCAGATGGATGGGCCCGTGGCTGGATTGGTAAAGGGCAGAGAGCTCCAGTCCGACTCAGACGCCAGCAAGGTGGAGGTGGAGTACTGGTTTGGGCTGGTATCATCAAAGATGAGCTTGTGGGGCCTTTTCGGGTTGAGGATGGAGTCAAGCTCAACTCCAAGTCCTACTGCCAGTTCCTGGAAGACACCTTCTTCAAGCAGTGGTACAGGAAGAAGTCTGCATCCTTCAAGAAAAACATGATTTTCATGCAGGACAATGCTCCATCACACGCGTCCAAGTACTCCACAGCGTGGCTGGCAAGAAAGGGTATAAAATAAGAAAATCTAATGACATGGCCTCCTTGTTCACCTGATCTGAACCCCATTGAGAACCTGTGGTCCATCATCAAATGTGAGATTTACAAGGAGGGAAAACAGTACACCTCTCTGAACAGTGGGAGGCTGTGGTTGCTGCTGCACGCAATGTTGATGGTGAACAGATCAAAACACTGACAGAATCCATGGATGGCAGGCTTTTGAGTGTCCTTGCAAAGAAAGGTGGCTATATTGGTCACTGATTTGTTTTTGTTTTGTTTTTGAATGTCAGAAATGTATATTTGTGAATGTTGAGATGTTATATTGGTTTCACTGGTAAAAATAAATAATTGAAATGGGTATATATATTTTTTTTGTTAAGTTGCCTAATAATTATGCACAGTAATAGTCACCTGCACACACAGATATCCCCCTAAAATAGCTAAAACTAAAAACAAACTAAAAACTACTTCCAAAAATATTCAGCTTTGATATTAATGAGTTGTTTGGGTTCATTGAGAACATGGTTGTTGTTCAATAATAAAATGAATCCTCAAAAATACAACTTGCCTAATAATTCTGCACTCCCTGTACAGTATAACTCGCCACAATGATAGGTACTAAATCTGGTACTCTTTTCACATTGCACTTTATAGAATCTACCCCCACTATCACTTCCCCATACCCTACTCTTTTTTTTTATTTTATTATTCTACAGGGATAAACTAGGTACAGTACTTAGAAAGAAATAGTTATGATAACTGCTCAACTTTTGGATACTGGAATAATGTTTTACCTTGCCATTAAAGAATTTAAATTATTTTTAAGGATAAATACTTTGCATAAAGTGGCTATTATTTGTAGTAAAATTGTATTTGTAAATACTTTTAATATATTGTCCCATCCTCAGGACTGAATTTCTGAGACAGAATAATGAAAAAGGTTTGAATATATTCCTTGACATGCTATGCTACATAATACATACTTATTCAACGTATATACATATACATCAGATTCATGCTTCCATTTTAATTCAAATCATATTTGAAAATGTATTACTTTCCAAATGTTCTGAAGTGTTTTCAGAGTTGTTATATGGGATAAGTCACACATTTAATAGCTCAGGTACAAAGAGTTAGAATGTGCCAGTTGGCAAAAGTTAGCAGGAAGCTGTCACAATAAATGGCAGCAGCTGCTCATAGTTCTAAAGAACAGTCCCAGTCAGAGCGGAAAACTGATGGCATCTACAGTAATACTAACTTAATGGCCCATCTGCTGCTCTATAGGGTCCCTAGCTGCTGTATGGAGTCATAGGCATTTGACAGGCAGTCTCAGTATGCCAGACCCATATTGCACCAAATGCTTCAAATTATTTTGATCTGTCAGTTTAAATCACTTTTTATAAGACAGTTAAGTCACTGTTTATTTAAGTTAATTAATTTTGCTTATTATTATATAGATTCCAAATAATGTTGCTTGCTTTATAAACAGAATCATATTATGTTATCGTGTTTTTGGTAGACATGCATTTTTATATTTTCTTTATTACTTTGAGTACAGACATCAAGTTAAAACATCTCGGAGACTGGACATTAGGGAATAAGCATCAGTGAATGGTATATTAGAAAGTTTTAATGCATAACATATTGTCTTTTAGGCTTTGATTAGTAAAAATAGTAATGAATACAGTTACACAATTTTGTAGGTCTGAGATATAGGCAGAATATGCTTGAAACAGAATAAAATGGTTAAACCATTTAAAAATCACAGTAGTATTTTAAAATATATGGTTTTGAAAAATTACATAAAAAAAATGCAAAAAAAATAAATACAGTGAAAAATAATATAACCTCTAATCAGGGGTGGAGCTACTAGTAGTGCAGGTGGTGTACTGCACCAGGACCCTCCTCTAAGAGGGAGGCCAGTGCTGTGTAATTAATTTTGAACATGCACAAACTACAAGAGGTGGCAGTGTAGAGCAGTTCAGTACACTGTGGATGTGTATCAAGGTATGTGAGCAAGGGATGCAAAGTGGCACAAACTACATGGGGACGGGTTCTGTGAAGGCGTGTAAATGAGAAAGTGATGGGTGCTATATGAGGTGGGTGCTGAAATGAGTTGGATGCTGAGAGAGGATGCCTGCTGTCAAGGACTAGAGACTATGTAGGAATGGATGTTAAGATTGTGTCTGCGCCACCCTGCTTCTCACTTGTAGGTGATATCAGTTCATTAACCTAGCTTTGTCTCTCACTGCTTGTCTACCTTCACGCTCTCTTCCTCCTTCTTGCTATTCTTGTTTATGGGTCCCCTGATTGGCCAATTAGGAGTATAAGTTATAGCTTGTTAGTCCCCGTCTGGATCACTACTTTGTCATGGTGAAGAGGCTTGTCTGTCTCAGTGAGATATACCATGCAGGGTCACCCAAGATGGGCAGGTAATAGCAAACAGTTCTGACAAATTGTGGTCCACTGGAGAAGGAACTGGCAACCCAAGAAAACCATATAAATAAGCACAACCAGAAATATAGACAGATGTATCTAGTGTGCTGTGGTCTACATGGTCGCAGAGAGTCAGACACGACTGAAGGACTGAACAACAAATATAGTAATTATGCTTTATATTGTATCTTCACATAAGCAAGTTAGAAATGTTATTATATGCTATGATGCTTAATTTAGGTCTGTATCTGTTTCGATATCCACATTCTCCCTTTTCCAGCCTACTGTTCCCTTTTCTGTCAGAGCAAATACAATAGACTCTTAGTTTACCAGAACCAGAAAAAAATTGAATACTGTACTTTAAATATATATATTTTTTTTTACAGTGTTCACAAATGCCAGAGGCAGGTTGTCATGCCACAAAATGCTTACATGCACCTAGATTTCATCCACTGTATGTCTCTATGGAATTTGGTTTTACCTGGGAGCAGACAGGTATGAGTGACTGAGCCAGTGCAGTGTTGGGGTTACATTCCCCCGGTTTCAGCAACGCACTCTCTAGCCGAGCGTACCTGTGTGTAAGTGAGGAGTTAAAGCTGCTGCTGCTAGAACAGCCCTCACTGACCAATATACTTAGCAGAGCATCCTATGTGCAGCTCATCTAGGCCTCTTTTAATAGTAACTGTCAAGCAACCAGAAACTAAATTTATCTGGCATCTACCAATCCCCGTGGGTGCTGGATAACTGAGAGTCTACTTTATTATGTTTGGAGAATTACTTACATGGGCTGTTTTCATATATACCTTTACTAATATTTATTACACTACTTCCCTTAAAATCAATAAAAAAATATTTTACAGAAAAAACATTATTCTAAGTAACTGATAAAGGAATGAATGTAATGCATAGAGCATTACATTAATAGAGAAATTAATGAATGTAATGCATAGAGCCTAGATCAAAATATGCTTGTACCAACAGCATGCTACCTCTTAATATAGCTCCCCACCATGACATAATTAAATTAAAATGTTATTTAATAAAAAAATTATAAATTGTATTATCAAAATGTTTTATGTGTATGGAGAATGTAATTAAACAATGTATGTGTGATGTATTACTTCATCAATATACAAACAATCTAGCACATATGTTTATTTCTGTACTATATTAGTACACTAAGCAACCTGAACTATATATATATTCACATATAAATATATATATGTAACGGCAATTGTCTTTGTAAGGGATGTTGAAGCTGATCCCTGATTGTTGCAAAATATCTCTATTGATAAAAATGCCATCTCAGCCTCAAAGAAGCAGTGCATTGTTACTGTGAAGCTTGGGGACCTCCACCCCAGTGAAAATTATAATGAAATGTAAAAAAAGAAACTACTCCTCCAATACCATACTACCTTTCCTTTTCAACACATAAAATAGATTGTTTACAAGCACACATTTTTATTAATTTTCTTTATGTATTTAAACTTTATCTCATGCAAAATGTATTTCCTGTAAACCTAAAACAGTTTGCCTCATTCCCTGTCTGATGAGGTGGGAGTCACTACCTAGACCTCTAGATTCATAATTTGATGTTTTGGGGGCACTCAGTCCTGACTGATAAAAAAATGTGTAAAACTAAAATCTAAACAGAAGCCCCTCCAGTGGTGGAATAGGTGTTCTGGGGAATCAAATGATCTTCCCAACAGCAGACTGTACCACTGGCACTTAATAGAAACAAGTGCCAACTATCACATATTATATTCGTCGAACTACGAGGCGAGACGAGCCGTTAACTCGGAGCACTTAGTAGTTCAGGAACAAGCGACTTATAAAAGAAAATCACGAGACGCAGGACTTAGAAAAAAGAAAATACAAGATGCAGGACTTCGAAAAATTTTTTAACGAATTAGGAAAAATACGAAGTTAACGGCCAAACCGTGAAAATCAAAATACACAAAAAACACACAAAAAAATAAACAAAAAACAACAAAAACATCACACACAGCACGGGGGAACAGCCAGGACGTCTGGAAGTGAGATGGAACACAAACTTAAGTCGATTTTAAAGGGTTTCGGCACTCGAAAATCGGCTAAGCGAGAATAAAAATGGCTGCCCAAAAAAATGAAAACGAGGCTACATGACCATGGACTGCGCAACACACCTCCAAGCGTGTACCACTTTCACGCAAGAACATACGAGGTACAAAATACACTACTACAAAGGACGCTAAATGCTCTCGAACTGCATAGCACATAGACAAACAATGCTACTTTAAACTCTTAACTTGCACATCACAACATTACGCATCTAAAGTAGCGTTTTACACAAATAAACCAACGGTTTACTCTTGCACACACAGACTACTTCTAATGCACAGTTGGGACATTCATAAAAAATCTTTACAGGCCAGAAACAGTACAACTGGACAATATATGCTGCGGGAACATGATAAAAGATTGTTAGCTCTTCAGCCTTTTGATTGATGCATATATTAATTACAAATAGGTAAAGTATATTAATTAATTAATTAATTAATTAAGTAACTAATTAACCCGATGCACGTTTCTTGAATTTCATCAAGGGTGGAATTTCATCAAGGGTAAAATTTATGAAATTGAAGAAACGTCGTCGGGTTGACGTAGGAACGCCGTTGCCGGTCGATGACGTCATTCACAGGCGTCTAGATTGCGGCTTGCACAGCAAGGTAGTTAGAGTTCTAACCACATGCCTATGGATTAAAGTCCTTTTCCCTTACCAGTCAGCTAATGCAGTTTAGAGAATCTGGTCAATAAGAAGGAGAGCTGGGAAATACCCAGGTCATAGAACGCTACAGGATTGGGCCAGCACCAGAGAGGATTAATGGACATAAGCACTGTGTGGTGCTTGCCATTCTGGTGCTATCTTGGTACCTTATAGCACTGTATGTCCCCATAAATTGGAGGACGCTACTAGAATAATTGTCATTATTAGCACACAACTGTACATAATATTTGTTCTAAACCTCTGCAGCAATTTATATTTAAATCTTTAGTCTTAATCCAACAAGATTGTCTTTATATGATCATATAATTATTTAGCACTTGCCACTTTTTTACTACTAGCACTTTATAATATTTTTTGTCACTAGCACTTTATGCAACGCTGTTCAATTGTCACTTTAGCACTTTATTATATAATTGCTAAAGAAAGGTAGAATATTTGACTTTATATTACCAAGGTTCTACATAAACTAATTTAATAATCTCTAATCCTTGCATACTATGTCCACATATTTTTATATGGATTTTACCGTTTAATAAAAGTTACGTTTTATAATTTAGTTTATTCTCTCTTTTTTGAGATAAGGATAATCAGGTGTGCCCTGTAAAAGGATATTTTTTCTCTTTGAAGTATGTTATTCAATTTATCCTTAGGAGTACCCTGATCAATAATCTGGTTCTTATTGAATACCTGAGCCACCACTACTTAACTTATTTTATTTATTTTAAACTGAATACTGTTTTTAATATCACATACACAGCAAACAAACATGCAAGCTTTACTCGTAAATGTACTACAATGGTCCTTTAATATTTGTGGTTGGATTGGACTCATGGGCTCCTATTGAATTGTCCAAATCGCAATTACAGAAGCCTGTAATGGAGCCCGTAAAAGTTACAGATATTTGAGCCCTGTAAAATTAAATTTTAAATTAAAGTATTTAATTGTTTTTCTGTTTGCTTGAGTTCTGGTTAACTGAGAGTCTTCTGTATATCTAACCAATTTTTGACATTATCGATTGAATCCGCTGTCACCACTTCCTTTGGTAGAAAATTCGACAGTTTAACCACCATTACTGGGAAGATCCCTTTTCTTTCTTTGAGGTGGAATCTTTTGTCTTCTAACCCTAAGGGATGCCCTCTTTTCAGTTGAAATCCACTTGGTACAAAAAGTATGCTTCGCAAATCCCTATATTCACCCTGGATGTATTTATATAGGGTAATCATATCCCCTCTTAGATACCTTTTTTCTAGAGAACATAAGTTTAATTTATTTTAGTTTTCATAGCTTAGGCCCTCCATTCCCCTTATTATTGTTTTTGCCCTTCTCTGTACTTTTCCCAGCTCTAAAATGTCCTTTTTATAAAGTGGTGCCCAAAATTGTACTCCATATTCCAAATGTGGGCGTACTAGGGATTTTTTTATAGTGGCAGAATTATATCTGCTTCCTTTGCTTCTAAATCCTTCTTAATACATTCTAATATTTTACTTGCCTTTGCAGATGCTGCTTTGCATTGAGCACCGCTACCTAGGTGGTTGTCCACAAGGACTCCCAAATCCCTTTCAATATCTAATACCCCTAGATTTGCTCCATTAAGATTATTAATTGCATTGCTATTTGTACTTCCCAAATGCATAACTTTACATTTAGGTGTATTAAATCTCATCTGCCATTTAGTTGCCCATTCCTCTAATTTATGCAAATCCCATTGAGGGAAAATACATAATTTTTTGATTTAATTACGTTGCACCACTTAGTGTCATCAGCAAATATTGAGACAATACTTTCCAGTCGTACTTCTAAGTCATTAATAAATATGTTAAAAAGGAGAGGGCCTAATATTGAACCCTGAGGAACCCAACTTACCACATTAGTCCAATCTGAGTATGTTCCATTTACAACAACCCTTTGCCGCCTGTCTTTTAGCCAGCTCTCAAGTCATGAGCAGATATTTACTGCAATTCCTGTATCCCTTATTTTAACAAAATAGTCTTCTATGTGGCACTGTATCCAAAGCCTTAGCAAAATCCAAAAAGATTACACCCACTGAGTTGTCCTGATCCATGTTCCTACTAACCTCCTCATAAAAACTAATTACATTTGTTCTACATCACTACTGCTCATAAATCCATGTTGACTCGTACTTATAATCCTTTTAAAATATACGTATTCTTGTATACTATCCCTTATTAAGCCTTCTTAAAGCTTTCCAACTACAGATGTGAGGCTTACAGGTCTATAACTCCCCGGATTTGCTCTTCTTAAATATAGGTATCACATCTGCTTTTCTCCAGTCATCTGGCAGCGACCAGGTGGTGAGCAAGTCTTGAAAAATCAGATGTAATGGTTTAGCTATTATTTAGCTTTTGGATTTCTTCCTGCATTAACCAATTATTTAGTGAAGGTAGTGTAGCCCCACTACACTAGCCCCACTAGTACCTCCCTTGTGTATACAGGAGAAAATAACTTATTTAGCTTATCTGCCTTTTCCTGGTCACTAATTGTCAGACATCCTGTTTCAAATTGCAATGTTCCTATAGCTTCCTTCCTGGCCTTCTTCCCATTTATATATTTAAAATATATTTTCGGGTTAGTGTTACTCTCTTTTGCAACTAACTTTTCATTTTCTATTTTAGCCAGTCTAATAGCTCTTTTGCAAGCCTTGTTGATTTCCTTGTACTCACATAAAACTGCCTCTATTGCCTCTTTCTTGTATAATTTAAATGCCTGCTTTTTTTCCCCTTATCATGATCTTGAAATCATTAAGCCACATGAGATGTAATTTACTCCTACTCCTTTTATTTTCACCTGGTATATGCCAATATGTATGTATAGTTAGTAATGGGTGAGGATGAGGGGGTTGAGGAGGGAGGTTGAGGATGAGGAGGGATGATGAGGAGGGAGGTTGAGGATGAGGAGTGGGGTTGAGGAGGGAGGTTGAGAATAGAATTTGAGTATTTGGAAAAGGAAAAAAGGGAAAGAAAACAAAGGTTTTGTGAGCTCAATGTATAATCCAACTGCGGGAAAAGGGAAAGAAAAAGGAAAGAAAAGAGGGAGGAGAAGGGAGAAGCAAAGAAAGGAGAAAAGGAAAGCTGCTAGACTAAGTTAGGTCTAGCTGTGAATAATAACCAATATGTTCCATCTTTACATTGTTTTTTGTACAGCAATGTGTAAATGTTTATATGTGTATAAATGTGAGAGGGGAAAAAAATGAGAAAAGTGGAGTGATGGGGTGACCCCCCAAGTGAGTTCCTGGTGTAATATAAATGATGATTAAGATAATATCACATAACTTTCAGGCCTTAAATTTGCCTTGTAAAAGACAAATTAATTTACAATAATAACAAAAGGCAAAAATAGATATAATATGTTTTTTATAAACCCATTGGCAATCTGGCAACATTCCTTATATAAGTGATAAGATACAGTCAGGTCCATAAATATTGGGACATCGACATAATTCTAATCTTTTTGGCTCTATACACCACCACAATGGATTTGAAATGAAACGAACAAGATGTGCTTTAACTGCAGACTTTCAGCTTTAATTTGAGGGTATTTACATCCAAATCAGGTGAACGGTGTAGGAATTAACAACAGTTTGTATATGTGGCTCCCACTTTTTAAGGGACCAAAAGTAATGGGACAGATTAACAGTCATAAAACAAACTTTCACTTTTTAATACTTGGTTGCGAATCCTTTGCAGTCAATTACAGCCTGAAGTCTGGAACGCATAGACATCACCAGACGCTGGGTTTTATCCCTGGTGATGCTCTGCCAGACCTCTATTGCAACTGTCTTCAGTTCCTGCTTGTTCTTGGGGCATTTTCCCTTCAGTTTTGTCTTCAGCAAGTGAAATGCATGCTCAATCGGATTCAGATCAGGTGATTGACTTGGCCATTGCATAACATTCCACTTCTTTCCCTTAAAAAACTCTTTGGTTGCTTTTTCAGTATGCTTCGGGTCATTGTCCATCTGCACTGTGAAGCGCCGTCCAATGAGTTCTGAAGCATTTGGCTGAATATGAGCAGATAATATTGCCCGAAACACTTCAGAATTCATCCTGCTGCTTTTGTCAGCAGTCACATCATCAATAAATACAAGAGAACCAGTTCCATTGGCAGCCATACATGCCCACGCCATGACACTACCACCTCCATGCTTCACTGATGAGGTGGTATGCTTTGGATCATAAGCAGTTCCTTTCCGTCTCCATACTCTTCTCTTCCCATCACTTTGGTACAAGTTGATCTTAGTCTCATCTGTCCATAGGAGGTTGTTCCAGAACTGTGAAGGCTTTTTTAGGTGTTGTTTGGAAAACTCTAATCTGGCCTTCCTGTTTTTGAGGCTCTGGTTAAGTCTTCTCTTGATTGTTGACTTTGACACACATACACCTACTTCCTGGAGAGTGTTCTTGATCTGGCCAACTGTTGTGAAGGGTGTTTTCTTCACCAGGGAAATAATTCTTCGGTTACCACAGTTGTTTTCCGTGGTCTTCCGGGTCTTTTGGTGTTGCTGAGCTCACCGGTGCGTTCTTTCTTTTTAAGTATGTTCCAAACAGTTGATTTGGCCACACCTAATGTTTTTGCTATCTCTCTGATGGGTTTGTTTTGTTTTTTCAGCCTAATGATGGCTTGCTTCACTGATAGTGACAGCTCTTTAGATCTCATATTGAGAGTTAACAGCAACAAATGCAAATAGCACACTTGAAATGAACACTGGAGCTTGTATCTGTTCTTTATAAATTGGATAATGTGGGAATAACACACACCTGGCCATGGAACAGCTGAGCAGCCAATTGTCCCATTACTTTTGGTCCCTTAAAAAGTGGGAGGCACATATACAAACTGTTGTGATTCCTACACCGTTCACCTGATTTGGATGTAAATACCCTCAAATTAAAGCTGAAAGCCTACAGTTAAAGCACACCTTTTTAGTTTCATTTCAAATCTATTGTGGTGGTGTATAGAGCCAAAAAGTTTAGAATTGTGTCGATGTCCCAATATTTATGGACCTGACTGTATATAGTACAAAAATTAATTCAACATACAAAAAGAAATCAAGAGGAGTCTCTATATCTTTTAGTAAGAACATCACTATAAAAAGAAAACTATAGTGAAATAGACACCGAAGGGAGATTCATTATTTGGACAGGGAAGATTAACCAAGTAATTTACACTATTGTAAACATATATTCACCACATAATAATCAGAAAACATTTTTGAAATACATTCTTAATCGCATCAAAAAAGTAAAGTTGGGAAGAGTAATTCTTTGTGGAGATTTTAATATGGTAATGAATCCAGTTTTGGACAGAAAATCTAGGAAAACAACAAATTTAAGGCCTTTTGAATGAAGGAGCTCTTTCATAAAACTATTGTCAAATTTCACTTATATGATCCTTGGAGAATAATTCATGTTTTTTGTTCACATCGACATGCAATTTATTGACGAATTCATTATTTCTTTGTAGATCTTAAAATTATGAAGACAATTCTTTTGGTTAATAGTGATACAATTAAGTGGTCTGACCATGCAATGGTTGAATTACACTTAAATGATCAAGCGATATATAAATAACATTATAGGAATAAAATAGATATCTCATTGGTTAATAATGTGGAAAAACAAAATGTATTGAAAGAGGAAATTGAGTAATGAACAATTTGAAATACTTAATAGAGAAATTAATATCAAAGAAATAGAGGAAGTGATTTCAAGCTTAAAGCTGAACTCTGCTCTGGGGCCGAGTGGTTTCGTAAACTTTTATTATAAAAGTTTTAAAACTTTCCTCTCTATACGCTTAGCAGTAAACTTTAATGAGATTAAAAAAGAAGGCAAAGCCCCAAAGGAAATGTTGGAGGCACAAATTGTAAATATTCCAAAGCCTGATAAAGACTGTAGATATTGTAAACATTTTAGGCCAAGAGCTTTGATAATTACCGATATTAACATATATTCAAAGATATTGGCAAAAAGTCTGAACTACTGGCTTCTGAATGTAGTTAACTTAGATCAAACAGATCTTGTAAAGGGTCATCAGGGCACAGATAACACCAGGAAACTGACATATTTAATTTCATATTGCAAATACAAACACATGCCTTGTATAATATCAACTATAGATGCCGAAAAGGCCTTTGATAGGCTAAATATGTTTGATAGGCTAAATATGTTTTAGTCTTGAAAAAAATTCGGTCTAGGTAGCTTTGGAACAAAGCCTTATATTCGCAACCAGCTGCTTATGTATCAAGCCCTGGGATAAAAACAGAGCATTTTGTTATTACAAATGGAACCCGTCAGGGGTGTCCCTTATCACCTCTTATTTTTGTATTGATGATGGAGCCTTTGGCAGTGGCTGTGAGAGAGTCTGCAGACATAGGATTGATAAGTATAGATGGACAAATTCATAAAATGATGTTATTTGGGGATGACGTAATTTTAACTATTACAGATCTGATTAACTCTCTTCCTTATGTCTTAAAAATTATTGAAAATGTTGGCAATATCTCGTATCAAAAAAAGTCTAAAACCAAGACCTTATTTGTAAATATGTACAGGGAGGATATTGTGTGTGTAAATAAATTATGGGAGACTAAGGACACTTTGAAATCAATTACTTACTTGGGAATTAAATGTATCCACAATCTTGAGACCCTAATCAAAGTAAATTTTAAAATTTTGTATGATAAGATTAAAAAACTGATAGAAGGTTGGAAGAGCATCCCCATGTCCTGGCTGGGTAGAGTTGCAGCTATCAAGATGTCAATACTACCAAAAACGAATGATATATTTAGGTGTCTTCCCTTGAAAGTTTCAAACTGTATTTTGAATAAACTCCAATCTCTTATTGATACATTCATATATAATGGAAAAAAAACAAGGTTACATACAGCAAGACATTTTAGAAAGGGAGGGATCGCTTCCCCTTGCATAAAAGTATATTATACAGCAGTAATGCTGTCTCATTCTATTAAATGGTCTGCAAAAATAAAAAAATGGGCCGGTGGCAGATTGAAGATGCGATGATAGGTAATAATCAAATAAAAAATTGTCTATGGCAAGATAATATCACTGATGATGTTAAAAAATGCCTGTTTATTGAAATCAAAGCAGAATTGGAATAAGATAAATTAAAAAAACGGACTGGTGGCAGATTGAAGCTGCGATGATAGGTAATAATCAAATAAAAAATTGGCTTTGGCAAACTTAATACCACTCATGATGTTAAAAAATGCCTGTTTATTGTAATCAAAACGGGATTGGAATAAGAAACATCATTAAGTAGAACAGCCCTCACCAAGTTTACCAATGAGCTGGCTAAATCAGATCTAGCAGGTGGGATTGGTATAAATTGAATATCAACCGATTGGGTGACCTATACAACAATGGGAATCTCAAAACTTTTGAGAAGCTGAGGTCGGAGTTTGGACTACCCAACACAAAATGGCTGAATATGAAATATAAAAAAATAGGATTAATGAATCTAAAAACAGATTAGTTCAAGATAGGGATACATCACAAGTTTAAAAAATTGCTCTATTTTGTAAACATTTAATATTGAAATGCTACAATATTCTAAAAGAGGAAGACAAAATGGATAAAACGAGAGGAATGATTAAATGGGAAATCTTTCTATATTTCAATTCCACTGGAAAAATTGTTTAATGCCTTCGATTTGACATATAAAATTATTAAACATTCATTTCGAGAAAACTTTTTTAAAGTAAATCAGAGATTGCACTTGTGCAAGCTAAAATAGCTAAAATCGCAATAATAAAGGAGGATGCAAATCTAGGAATATGCTGGAGACTATGCGACCAACAGGCATCCTACAAACATATTTGGTGGGAATGTCCCTTAATTAAAAACATATGGAATAGCTGTATCACATTAATATCAACGATTTGAAAAAAAAAACTATTGCCCAATCTATTAGATTGCTTTATTTCATTTTTTTCCAGAAAAGTGGAATTTGAAAGAAAAAGTACTTATCATTCACATGGTATTGGTGACTAAATGGTTAATTGTTAAATACTGGAAACAAGCAAAGGTTCTCTATAGGAGAAATTGTAGCAGTGGTTAGAGGAAAAGGATATATAGAATTTGGTGATAGAGATTTCGGTCTCTGATGGATGGAGTATCTGGGACCATTATTGTACAAATTAATCTTTACGAGAGGCTGAAACACTTTGATTTATTGCCAGGGCAAACATCATTAAGCAGTGTTAAGATAGGTTCAGTATCGCAGCTACCAGGAGCCAAATCAAAGATACACGATTTATATGTATCTCCAAATCAACTGCCACCAATGTTATGACCTGCTTCTTCAATGGGGCTTGACAAGAACCTAGTTCAAGCCTATGCCAGCAGGACCGTGTAGTTCTTACTACCTCTGGTACAGAAGATGGCCTCAGGATATCAGGAACACCATATAATCCCTTAGAATTAGGATTAATGCACAGAAACACACTTACACCTTGGTAATGTAAGTAGACACCACTCATAGTTTATTAATTGGCACATTTTATACAATTTTCTGGCACATAGGCTGGCCAATCAGTAAGCCCCTTGCTTAAGGGGGAAAATATCATCTTGTTGATTGTATTACATCTCACAGTTTGCTGTAAACAGTCAGACTTTTATTCTGCTCAAGACCCCCTGTGTTTGTTTATTTAGGTTGGGCTGAGTGCATCACCAGATAACAATACTGTAACATAATAGTCCTTAATCTTATTTAGGTGGGGGCTGATGCAATAGCCTGCAGGATAGCTAAAATGTTATGCAGAGCATAAACCAATATGCATACAGTATAACAGAGTAACCATATTTTAACCACAAGCAATAAAAAATACATAACTTAAAATATACCATAAATAGGACAACTTATTCCCAGACCAGGCCCAAGCCATAGTCCAAAACAGTCCAGTCATGCCCTGGGCATGACATTCCTAAATAGGTTATAACCATCCAAATTATCCGTCCAGCCATGAGATCCATCCCACCATGTTTCAGTAATGCCTATCAAGTCCCATTTTTCATGTAACGCTAATAATTTTCCTTGATAAGTTTCTGGCATTAGTAAGCATACACCTTATGTTACTATGACTCTATTGTCTATAGTAACCCTCCCTATTTCTCCTTCCCCTTGGGTAATTAATTAATCCCTATCCCCCTCTACACTTTCTACTACATTACTTTCATCTATGCTCTCCCCCACCTACTAGTTTAAAAACTCCCCCAGCCTTTCCACTAAGCTCCCTCATCATTAAGGTGCAATCCATCACTGCTATAGAGATTGTACCCAAGTGAGAAGTCAGCCCAATGCTCTAAAAACTCAAACCCCTCCTTCATGCACCTCTTTTTTAGCCACACATTAACCTCCCTTCTGTCTCACTGGGCAAGCCTTGCCTTAAGGTTATTTCCTAGTTCCCTAAAATCATTATTTAGGACACTCCAAGTTCCACTTACTTTGTCATTAGTACCAATATGTACTAAGATTGCCGGTTCATTCCCAGCCTCTTCCAACAATTTACCGTATACATCCTCACTTTGCACACTAATAAAATATTTTGGATTTTTTCTATGCAGATGACACTCAAATCATCCTCTCAGCAACTGATTTATCCCCTTCTCTTCTAGCACGTGTTACCAACTGCCTCTCAAGCATATCCTCCTGGATGTCCGCCCACCATTTCAAACTAAACATGTCTAAGACTGAACTCTTAATCTTCCCACCATCTACTACAGCGTCAATTCCTAACATCTCTCACTGTCAACAATTCCATAATCACTCCCACCTCCCAAGCCTGTTTTCTTGGGGTTGTAGTGGACCCTGCCCTCTCATTTCATTCAAAAAAACGTCACTACCTTATACAAGGCACAACTAAGATTCTAATACATTCCCTCATCATATCCCGTCTTGACTACTGCAACTCACTTCTGGCTGGCCTACCCACCACCCCCCGTCTATCTCTCCTTCAATCCATATTGAATGCCTTCGCTAGACTCATCTACCATACTAAACGTTCAGTGTCTGCATCACCTCTCTGTCAATCACTCTACTGGCTTCCCATGGCCTCCAGAATACAATTTAAAATCATGACCCTAACTTAAAAAGCCCTCAACAACACCACCTTATATCTCTGCTCTTATCTTCAAATATAACCCCACCCTCCCTCTTCGCTCTGCTATTATCTTCTTATTTTTTTCTTCTCTCATCCACTCCTCTCACTCCCACCTTCAGGACTTTTCTCACGATGCCCCTATTCTCTGGAACTCCTTGCCTCGCTCCACCAGATTATCCTCCTGCTTCAAAACCTTCAAAATCTCACTAAAACACACCTGTTTAAAGAAGCCTATAACCTGCCTTCTTAACTTGCACGCTGCATTTTTTCACCCTCCTGTACCACACCCCAACCTTGCAATGTGCTGTGGGGAAAGCACTATGGACACTGGATTCTAAGCTCAAAGACAGGGTCCTCCACCTTTTGTAATGTGAACAGCTCTATCTGGCCTTGCCATTTCTTAATGGACATCACCAACAGTTTCACTGAATCTGGCAAATCTGTTAGTGCTTGTCAACTCAGAACTGCCCTGCCTCCTCCTGTTCCCCCTGCTTCCCTTTGTAACTGTAACCCAGCTACCTCCCTGGCCATTCTCACTATCCCCAGCTCCACCCTTCATCCTAGACCCAGCTAAACTATGCTCAGTGAGCACCAACTCCCTTTCCAGTGGAGCAATATCATGAAGTGTTGCAATTCTCCTCTCCAGTTCTCCAATTTGAGCCTCTGGAGAGGCAACATGCTCACACCTGCCACAGACGTATGGACTCTGGATCAGCTACTTCTACCGTGGATACATGTGGCAGGATGTACAGTCAGTGAGATTACCACTGGACTGACTCATTATTACCAGTTATAAAAATACAGTGAGAAAAAAAAATCAATATTGAATGGGGCCCTTGTTTTTAGTACTTTAAAAGTACCTCTGTCTGTATGTCGGGACTGGTTAACTACCTGTAGTTGTAAATTCATTTATCTAGTAGTATAGTTGAATAGTGACAAGATAATGCTAACTTTAAGAATGTGAAACTTTCAAAAAGCATTTCAGATTAGGTTGCTAATTTATACTAGACCTAGTCTGTCTGGATTGAAGGCTGATTTCTCCTTCGCACAAGACGATCTAGTGTGGAATTGATGAGAAACCTTCAAACAGAAAGCTCTTATTGTTTAATTATGTTTTATTAAAACAGTAGTTCAGCCAAAGATATATGATAGATAAATTATAATACAGACATTTCTACCATGCTCTTTTCTGTCTGAACGAGGCATAAAGTACATTACTATTTTATTACAATAGTGTAAGATTTGTTGTTGTTGAGAAATGTTGATAACTCATACTTTTCTACACAAGCACAAAGCTTGTGTTGTAAGACATGTGAATGCTAATGAATTCTTTTTTTATGTATTCACTAGTATTTGTACTGTAACTTAACCTCTACAAAATAAACAATAAGTTAAAGGACCACTGATGTGTTTAAACCTGCTCTGTACCATCTTGTTAAAATCAAACAGAAAATCTCTGAATTTTTTTCATTTAATGTTCTTTTTAAAATTTTATAGCTGTTAAAAATGCTGCAGTGAAAACTTCTATGGCATTCGCACTGTTGATTCAATCTGATCATAAGCACAACAAGATACATTGAGTGCATAGGTACATTCCTTTAAGTACTGAATGGACCATAACTTACAAGCCTGCTTTAAATGCTTGTATTTAAAAATAATACATTTCAAATTTTTCACTTTGGGATAAAAAATATCTAAAGACTTCAATGGAATAAGCTTACATTTTTAGTTGCAGCAATGATAGATCTATTTGCATTTACATTTTTTTTTTTTTTTTATCCTTAGAACATGCAGACCAACTCCTTGCAGTGAGACAGTTGGTTAAAGGCATCAGTGGCAGAGCTCCCCAATGCACCATACTGCAATGCAACAGGGCCCTGGTCTGGAAGGCTCTGTGCTGAGGCCAACCTGCCATGCCCCCCCCCCCCCCCCCCACACGACCCCTGCAGCCTTCCACAGCCCCTCTTGGTCCCTGCTGCTTCCTTTGGCCCACTGGTCTGCCGTGGCCATTCCTCACCCATGGAAGTGGAGTGCAGCATCAGGCTGGTAAGAGAATATTTATATAGGTATATTTATATAATATTTATATATTGACACACTCCACCCTCTAAACCAACCAACAACACCCAGTCTTCTCCCTTCTCCAATACCACAGCCACTTTGAACTGCTTTGATCTGGCTACAGAAGACGAAGTGTCCAAACTGCTATCATCCACTCGCCTCACTACCTGTCCTCAGGATCCTATCATTATTATTATCGTTTATTTGTAATGCACCAACATATTCCGTAGCGCTATACATAAGTTTAGTTACAGGCAATGACAAGTTCAAGATTCACACAATGAAAAGAATGGAGGGCCCTGTCTTTGAGCTTGGAATCCGGTGTCCATAGCGCTTTTCCTAAAGCACCTTGCAGGATTGAAACTCACATACTTTCAATCTAAAGATCCTATTCCATCTCAACTCATCTATTCCATCTCAGCCCATCTCTTCCCTCTCTACCACACTAATACCAGCTCTTACACATATTTTCAATCTATCCCTAAATACTGACATGTTTCCATCTTCTCTAAAACATGCCATAGTTATACCACCCTCAAAAAACCCTCATCTGACTCTGACGTCGCATCTAACTACCGCCCTATCTCATTGCTTCCCCTGGCTTCCAAACTGCTGGAGCGGCTCGTCTATAACCGCCTTACCAGCTTTATTTCCTCTAACTCCCTTCTTGACACCTTCCAATCCGGCTTTCGGCCCCAACACCCCACTGAGACAGCACCATTGACCTGCTTACCGCAAAGTCAAAAGGTCACTTTTCAATTCTTCTTCTTCTAGATCTCTCTGCTGCCTTTGACACTGTCGACCATCCACATCTACTCCATATCCTCTTCTCCCTCTGTATTCGAGACACTGCTCTCTCCTGGTTCTCATCATACCTACAAAATTGATCATTCAGTATCTCTTTCACCAACACCTCTTCTTCTCCTCACTCCCTGTCTGTTGGCATACCCCAAGGATCAATCCTAGGCCCCCTCCTCTTCTCCATCTACACATCCTCACTTGGTACCCTAATAAACTCTTTTGGGCTTCATTATCATCTCTATGCAGATGACACCCAAATCTACCTCTCAGCACCAGATATATCTCCCTCTCTTCTAACACACGTCTCCAACTGTCTCTCTAGTATCCTCTTGGATGCCCACTCAACATCTCAATCTCAACATGTCTAAAACTGAACTCCTAATCTTCCCTCCCTCTCCTGCAGCGTCAATTCCTCACATCTCTCTCACTGTCAACAATGACTTCATCACCCCCACCTCCTAAGCCCGTTGTCTTGGAGTTCTACTGGACCCCGCTCTGTCTTTCATCCCTCACATACAATCACTAACTAAATATTGTCTTCTCCATCTAAAAAACATCTCCAGAATTCGTCACTATCTTACACAAGACACAACTAAATCCTAATACACTCTCTCATCATCTCTTGACTAGACTACTGCAACTCATTTCTTGTTGGTCTACCCACCACCCGACTATCTCCACTTCAATCCATTATGAATGTCTCTGCTAGACTCATCTTCCGTACACAGCATTCAATGTCGGCATCACCTCTCTGTCAATCACTCCACTGGCTTCCCTTAGCCTCAAGAATACAATTTAAAATTATGAACCTAACTAACAAAGCCCTCAACAATAACGCTCCCCTTACATCTCTGCTCTCATCTCCAAATACTCCCCCACCTGCCCTCTTCGTTCTGCTAATGACCTTCTTCTTTCTACAAGTCTTGTCATCGCCTCTCACTCCCACCTCCAAGACTTTTCTCGTGTTGCCCCTAGCCTCTGGAACTCCTTGCCTTTCTCCACCAGATTATGCCTCAAAACATTTAAAATCTCACTTAAAACGCATGTCTTTAAAGAAGTGTATCACCTTCCACCCAAACACGCTTATCACCTCTCTCTCTCGCTTTTACCACTCACTATACCTTAGATTGTAAGTCTGCGAGTTTCTATCCTAAGTACTTTGGGAATGCACCATGGACATTGGATTCCTAGCTCAAAGACAGGGCCCTCCTTGCTTTGCTATATGCTAATTTGTATTTATCTTTGTCAGAACTTAACTTATGTACAGTGCTACAGAATATGTTGGCTCGTTATAAATGAACTTTAATAATAATAGGTGTGTGTGATACAGGAGCAGGGCTGGGAAGCCCAAAACAAAATTGTGCCCACCCACCTGGGGTCGGGGGCCCAATTTTTTTTTGCACCAGGGCCCTCATCAAATATTGAGAAATGTATCAAAAGTAAACATTCAAAAAGTGTTTTAATTAAGTTTTAATGCCCTGATTGATGACATAGAGCGGTACTGATGAATTCCATTTACCTTTAAAATAATACTTGATATCAATATATTTTTTTCTATGGGGAGGATATCAAGGGTGAAGGGTGAACTTGTAAAGGAAATGTTTATGATTGCGTGAAAAAGCAGTAATTGCCAGTGAATACTATCTGATTTATAGCATTTTAATCATTTTCATTAACTTGATAAAAAAGATCTGCCCTGTGTAAGCTACTATGTAATGAGGTAAGCATTGCTAAATTTGAAAGTGGTTTATTTTACTAATAACAATTGCAAGATTGTATTTGTGTGTCAAATTTTGAGGCAGAGTCCTTGAGAGTAAAAATATAGTTTTTCAGACAAGAAAGATGCTCCCACCAGTGTAAGGGAATAGGGAAAGGAGCAATCATTTTAAATTTACTACTACATACGAAAAAAATATTCTAAAGATAGAGGGAGGAAAGATTAGTCATAGGTCTAGAGAAGTTTTGGTAGTGGAGACTCTATTCTCAAGCATGGTAATCTGTCTCCTAGATCCCAGGAACTGAACAGTTTCATGTCTCCCATGGGCTTTAGTTCTTCATGTTAATGATTATAAAGCCAGAGTATTTGGACCGTCTTGGTGACCCAGGGATTTTGGTACATACTGACACCAATGAGAAAGTCAGTGGAAGATTGAGAATCCTAAAACAGCTTTTATTGGCCTTGGGCTTTTACTGTGACAAGTTAGCTCCTCTGGGTTTGTGCTCGTGTTTATAACACTTTGTTGGGAGGAACACAATGCAGGAGGCTATAATACTTTCCCAAGTTTTTAGTAGTAAAACTTTAGCCAGAGATACAACAATAATAAACCAAAATAAATAAAATAAAATAACAGGCCTTGCTTCCACTAAAGGACAACCTTAACTGAAAGACAGTTCCCTCATCCCCCCCCCCCCCAAAAAAAAAAATGAACAGTCCAATTACAGTCACAGGGGGATAAGAAGCGGGAGAAACAATATTGATGACCCTCTATAGAGTTTCCTGCCAAGTGAGGGGCGGCCATCTTGGGCTCCCTCATTACATCAGCCCAAACATCCCCTTACTGTATTTCTATAAACTCCCTGCAGTGGTCTGTTGTTCCCCATAGTCGACAACCAAGGGAAGACAGGGGGCAGGGGATAACACAGTGGCAGCTCTCAACAGGGTTTCCCGCCAAAGAAGCACCAACAATTTTGTGCTACCTCACTGCACCAGCCCAAGCATTTCCCCCTGCCACCACATTGGCTCACGGTTGGGCCTCACTCCCTAAGTAACCATGGCAGCTGTCAGTCACTCTCAACAGCCTGTAAGGCTTATAAGGCTGGGCCCAATAGCCATACAACTCTACCCCATACAGGAGGCAATTGTTCTGGACTGAAGAATAGCCAGAGGTTGCCATTTTGGATCTTCTTCCATCATACAGTGGCGCAGTCAAAAGTCCGCCTTGTGTGCTTTACAACATCTGAGAGTCAGTATCTACAATATAAAGATTGCCCTGCCCTGTGGGCCCGTTCTGCCTTCTACGAGAATCATGGGGAAGCCAGAAAATAACCCAAATTTAAAAAGCATCATGGACCACTTCCGATGGCAAACTCCCAGCTTGTCCCCGAGACAAGACTTGCCTCAAGACTCACACTCTGATTCTGAAGGGGAGAGAGTCTTGGAAAAATCTTATCCAAATGTAAATGTATCAGACTTTTCCTTTGCAAAGCTCAACCAATTGCTGCAAAACCGACTATCACTGGTGGTCAAAGAACTGAAACAAGAAATTAATGATCTGGGCCAAAGGACCACAGACCAGAATTTTTAAACACAATCCGGTGATAGAGCAGAGATCTCAGCTAATACGAAATACATCATGAGTCTTGAGTCAAAACCTGAGGATCTGGAAAGAGGGTCCCACCAGTGGTGCAAGAACTTGCCAAATATATATCAGCTGTGGTGGCTACGCTTTTACAACCTCTCCCGCCTGAGTCCTGGGAGATAGAACGGGCTCACAGGGCCATGGGGGGGCCTGACTCATCCAACCAGCCCAAGGATGTAAAGACAAGAGATCTAAAATTACAAGCGGAGAGGAAGGTGTCTTCTATCAAGGGGCCGGACGGAGCCACCCCCCAAATCTACGCAGATCTGGCTCCAATAACATTACAGAAACGTAAACTGTTGAGACCGGCTCTTCTGATTCTGTCCAACCACCAGATAAAGTACATATGGGGCTTCTTCTTTTGCTTGACTTTTCAGTACACATCGGCAACTCATATTGTCCACTCTCTGGAGGAATGTTGTGAAGTTCTCCAGCACTTGGGTCTCCTCCAACAGTTGATCAGTCCACCCCCCAGACCTCAAAACGAGTGGTCAGAAGTCCCACTGCCCAAAAGACAAAGACGCCAACGATCTGAGCAACCATCTCACCCTCCACTGATGGCTTCTGGATCTGCAGTGGATTGAGACAACTTTGGTGTTATACACAGAGGGGATTATTTCTGCAGATGTATGTGTTTTTTTGAAGTTTATGTCCATGTTCATAAGGTTTCTAATGTCATATTGTGGTAGGCTATCGCTGTCAGAATAAAGTCTTATTGCACATGGGATACCAACTTTGTTAGTTTATCTGTTCACAACAAATGTACAGTGGTATCCATATTTTTTCAACATGGGCAATAATGAGGCCATTATGGTGCATAGACCTTTCCTAAGAACTATCCCAAATAACTTAATGTGCCGTAAGAAATATTCTGCTTATTCCGTTAAACCAGTAGTCCTCCACAGAGCATAGTTCAAACATTGGCCATGCTTAGGTTAGCTCTAATAGTTATAAAGGTTTATCAGTTATGCCTCAGGGGTCTATATACAGGCTCTAGGTTACACTATTAAATGTCTTATGTAAATATTGTCAGCTCCTAGAATCTTCAAACTATGTACATCATTTACTCTTACTCCTATGGCCAATTCAAGACACAGAATACTCACGTATCATTAGATCTTCCCAGATGTATAAGCCCATGGGCAAATTTGCATCTGTATAGCATTAGATGCTCAGCCCTATATTTTAATTGTAGAGAAGTATAATATATCAAGTTATTATGTTTCTGACAATGGAGCTCAAATGGTTTCCCAGGTCTGAACCCCTTGCATGTAGCAATGGATTGCTACGCCCCTCTCCTGGTTAGGTTAATTTGAGTCACTATGTACCCTACATGTGGGGACCTGCTTAACCCTTCTCCTCTTAGCACTAACATGTCTGATGAGCTAATGATAAAGATATCTTATAAAATGCCTAAAGTATTAAAACACTCTTTCTTCTTATTTGGTGCTACCCTCTATAACCATAGGAGCAGTCCACCCTTGTTAAACTTGCGACCTGATGTCCCCAGATTGGTGGCCCAAGAGAGGATGCCCCTGTCTGTGATCCTGCACCCTCACGATGGTAAGCCAGTTCTCTTTACATAGACATTATGCACACCACCATGACAGACACTCATGACTGATAATGTAAACACGGTTATTACTACAACGTTAGAGGGTTCAACTCACAGTTCAAACAACGAAAAGCCTTTCTCACTTACAGGCCATTTCACCCGTCCGTTTATTTCTTGCAGGAAACCCACTTTGTTGGCAATAAGATTCCTAAGTACCTCTCTAAATTTTACCCCACCTTCTTTGCCTTTAGCCACTCTACCAAAAGAGCAGGAATGGCAATCCTGCTACACAGATACCTCCCCTTCATCTTGGAACACAAAAAACTAGACCCAGAAGGCCATTATGTGATCTTAACAGGGACCCTATTTGGGGACAAAATCTCACTAATATCATTCTACTCACCAACACCAAAAATTGTCCAGAATTTGTTAACCTACATAAAATCCCAGGATCTAGGTAAAGTAATATTGGGAGGGGACCTGAATGTCACCCTTTCCCCCTTAGACATGTGGGGTCAAAGACTTGAGCGTAGGCCCACCAAAAAACTATTGCAAATTATTTATCTTCTGGATGAGCTCCACCTGGTCAATGCTTGGAGAGATTCACAAAGGTTGGAGAAAGAATACACATTCTATTCTGCTGTTCACAAAACTTACTCTAGAATTAACGCTGTCATAATAGACTGCATTTTCAGACTCTGTGGTTAAGTTGAGGATCCATGCATGCTCATGGTTGGACCACTCCTTTGTTAGCTGTACCATAAACTTACAGGCGGCCTTTAGAGCTCCCTATTCATGGCAACTAAATGACATGCTTCTATTGACTCCACACTTTAAAGAACAAGTCGAGCAAGAGATAGAGTTGTATTTCTCAGCAAACTCACAGCCGGACTCGGATCCAGGCTGGGTTGCCCATAAGGCGTTTGTGGGGGGACCTTGTATTAAATTAGCCACGGTACAAAAAAAACCTAAAAAAGCTAGGGAACATTTATTACAAATACAACTCGCAGATCTGGAGATATGGAAACAGAAATCTCACTCAAACATCCTGAGACAAAAGAGTGACTTGACTAGATTAGAGCTTGACCTACTCATTTCAGATAAAACTTAGAAAGCCTTGAAATGGGCTAATCATCTTTATTACTCAAAAGCAAATAAGCCAGATTCTATGCAGGCAGGGAAAATGAAGAGGAGGTCAAATCAATCTAACATTTTTAAGAGCAGACAACCCTCAGGTAACACTACGTCCAGCCTTACCTCAATTCAATACGTTTTTGTGGACTTTTTCCAGCAACTTTATTCCTCCCCCAACTAGCCCAAAATGGTCAAATTGCTTCCTTTCTAAATGCCTGTGACCTACCCACTCTTTTACCTAAGGAACTTGACCTTATTAATGCTTCTATCACTGACGTGGAGATTTTAGAGACTATTGGAGAAATGAAAAGGGGGAAGGCCCGTGGGCGGCATGGATTCTCAAACTTATATTACAAAAACTATGCAGAGCTTTTAGCACCACATTTAAAGGATTTATTTAATAACATGCATAAGGGCCTTCCAGATTTGCCTGTTCTCAACAGAGCAAATGTTATTTTCATCACCAAGGAGGGTAAAGACCCATAACAAATATGGAACTATAGGCCTATATCTCTACTCAATGGAGATATTAAGATACTAGCAAAGATTATGACCAATAGAGTTAAAACTTTTCTATCGAGGCTGATCCATAAAGACCAGGTGGAGTTCATCCCAGACAGGCCGGGGACAAGATCCGGAGGATCTTAAATATATTACACCGCTCTAAGCAATTTCACATCCCAGTTTGCCTTCTATAGCTTGACATAGAGAAAGCGTTTGATCCAGTGGAGTGGGCTTACCTATGGGCTGTGCTCAGGAAATGTGGCTACCCAGAACAATTCTTGAATCTTTTGCATTCTTATTATAATGCACCTAATGCCTAGGTGTGACTTCCAGGGAATACTCAGCCATCCATTAATATTGGAAAGGGAACTAGGCTTTGGCAATAGAACCACTGGCACAGACAATTAGGTCCAGTATAAACATCAAAGGTGTGGGGGTGGGTCATCCCCATTTGAAATGCTGCTTTTTCGCAGATGACATCCTTTGCTCCCTAACAGACCCGATTACTTCAACTCCAGCTCTTCTCAAAACGCTGGAAAGCTTTAGTATACTTTCAGGACTGAAACTAAACCTAGATAAGTCAGAAGCCTTAGGTATATCCCTAACTGAGCGGTAAAATGGTCATCTTCAACAAGAATTTGGTTTCCCTGGTCGAAATCACACATAAGATACCTAGGAGTGAATATCACAAGATCAATAGCCAACATTTATAAAGCAAATTATCCCCCACTACTCCAAGACATTTACCGAGATTTGAATTTGTGGTCAAAAGGGCAGATCTCCTGGCTAGGCCGCATTAACGCGGTTAAAATGAACACTTTACCTCGCTTACTTTATTTGTCCCGCACCTTACCTATCCAAGGGCAGATGCAACACCTAGAATTTTGCCAGAAGCAGATTCTCAAACTTATATGGGGTAATTAGTGCCCCAGAATTGCTAGGTGAGAAATGTGTAAGTATAGAATAAAAAGGGGTCTCTCATGTCCAAATCTGAAACTATACTTCAAAGCGGCTCAACTAGCATGGATACCTCTGGCCCACTCAACCCAACACCAACCATTGTGGATGTTTGTAGAGACTAATGTAATGTACCCTTATGCATGGGATAATGTGATATGGCTGCCTAACCCTCCCCTGCTTCTGAGTAAGATTGATAATCCCTGCATTAAATTAACACTATCAATTTGGAACTGGGCGACTTGCAATCATGACCTATCGGCTGCACCTTCCACAATGACTGCGCTGTCTCCCCATCTAGAGCTGTCCCCGCCCCTCACCTTAACTACCCTTTTCTGGTGGAAATCACAGGACTTTTTAAGACTAGGAGCTTGGTACAGAGCTGGCAATCCTTTAGGGGCTACAGAATTACTGGATAAACTTCAGCAGCCCCTTAAAGAAGAAATTAACTTTCATATATTGTATCATCATGTACATACACTGAGGAGGAGTTTCGGCACCCCTAGGCTGAATTGGTTTCTCGCATACTGTGAGTTGTTCCCTCTAACAAAGAGAATGGTGAGTTTACTGTACAATACATTCAATGTGGAAGCCATAGAATGAAAACCACACTACATATCAGTATGGGAACATGATCTTGGGAAAGTCAGAGAGGGAGATAGTTGGTCGTCTTCTTGGAAGTGCCTAACTAAAGGTTCCTACATTTATAGCATTCGGGACACATTACTCAAGGTGCTACACAGGACCTAGATACACCAGAGAGACTTCAGAAATGGAATGCCAGGGCCAACTCAGCGGGTTGTTCATGGGCTACCCGGAGACAGGAACATTTTACCATAACTGGTGGTTATGTCCTCTTGTACAGAAATTTTGGTATGAGGTTTTCACAATGGCTTCTTCAATCTTACACTTTAAACTGGACTCAGAGGCTAAAATCACATTACTGGGCGCTGCTTGTCGATGATGTTTCAAGAAAGTGATAGAAGACCAAAATGCCACTTTACAGATGTTTTCAGCAGAAACATTCTGATGTTTTGCCCAAGATTTAGAAAAGCCCCTGTCAGATTTGGCCTTCAAACCAATAGAACCATCTTCAGAGTCATGTGGAAATCAGAAACAGAATATATTGGTTTAAACGGTGGATGTAGGAAAACATTTAGATCCAAGAGGGAAAAACTTGCTTCATTTGAGGTCTGATCTTCATAAACTTTATCACCATGGTTTGTAAAGTTCATTAAGTATCTGTGGAAGCAGAAATAAGTGATATATATATAGATTATTTTAAACCCTTAAACCAATATCGAAACAATTAAGAAAGATTAAAACTTGAGAAAGGGAGGGCTGCTAAATATTCAGAAGATAATTTATATAAGAACATTCAGCAAATTGTTCCCAAATTATGTGATATACCGAACAGGTAGATTGTTTTCTTGGTTGAAGTAATGTCACAGTCTCTCTGATCGAAAAACGAAATTTACCAATTTTCTCCTTTCATCTATTCATTATACTGAAAGGCTTGTTGGATTGCTCAAAATGCCACCGTGCACAATGGACTAGAAGAAAAGGGAAAGTAATGAGACCCATGATGCTCATAAGATTTTTTACTTGATCTAGAAGATTTTTCTTTTGTTCCAGAAGATGAATATTTTTCAGTAATAGTGTTAAACTCTGACCTCAGAAAAATGAATTGCTGAGGTGGCAGGAGACTGTAGAAATAGTACAACCTTAACAAGATAATATCTTAAGGATGCTTAATCTTGATTAAAGATTAGAATATTATTGAAATTATAGAAGATTAAAATACTCTTGTCTTCTTAGGTCCGCTATTAGACATACTAGGATCTTTGTAAATGTCCTCGTGGCTAGGCCACAGTCTGAACAGCGGGCATGTGAACTGCCAATAATGATTTTGTATTAAGAAACTGATGTGCTCTTGAAATAAAGGAATATGGTGAAAACCCCTTTCAATCTATTGACACTTCTCAGTCTCCTAAAATGACAAAGGAAATTTTGAATCATCTTTTTTGTGAACCCATTTGCCTTTGGATTCATTAATATGTTTGAATAGTGTGCCTTGAACTGTTCTGCTTCTGGAACTTCCATGCAGAATGGATGCCTCGAGAAAAAGGTTCATACCTCTTGGAACCATTGAATGAAAAATGTTGCTTCCTACCAGAAAAGAGAATTCTATTCTGTATAAACTTCACCAGGCATGATAATATATTTGAAAAAAAAGGAAGAATAAAGAGTAATTATCCAGGGTATCTCTAGAAAACAAATATAATAATCGGATATGAACACATATCTCCTAAATTATGTAGTTATTGAGAAAATATCATTGGCAGTGTGAAAATTGACCATAGAAAGCAAAGAGAAAAAAGTACACCTTTAATTCCAATGATATTAAATACCCTAATAGAATGATCCTGCATATGTGGAAAAAGAATCTAAATCAAAATACCTTATTAAAATATGATTTTATTAATGTACACAATATACACAAAACAGTAAAATAACTAAAAACACGGTAGTCCGGCCATCTACAAAATTACATTACATAGATGCAAATCCTAAATGATAAGTGAATTAATCCAACTGTACATCTATATAGAATATGATATGAGTCTATACAGATTAAATCAGAAATAGAGATAAATTCCACAATGGGCTAGTAGATACAAATCTATATAGTTAGTTAGAAATTCATACAGTAGAACATAAGTATACAGTATCTAGGTTGCATATGTGTCCTTGATTTATACATTCATAATGCAAGTGCCACCTTCATTCTATAGTGGGGAGTGTATAGGCAGGTAGGGGAGACTATAGTTGTACCACTGTGGCCCTCTCTGAAAATACACTAGCAGTAGAAGTATATGGAGGCCCGCTAGTTACCTCCCTGACTGCCTGTATAAATAATAGCTATACTGTCTATTCTGGGACTATGTCCACCACCTGCCCACTTACCCACTCAGAATGACCTCTGTGGATTGCATGTGTAACTCATAACATCAGCTGAGCTTGGATCCCATGCAAAAGGAGATCCAACAGCATGGAATCGAAAACCGGAAGTAGGAAACCGGAAACCGGAAGTAGACGGCCGGAACCGGAAGTGATCCGACGCGCGCGTTTCGCGCCAGCTTCAACAGGGATCGTGACGATGAAGGCGGCGCTCCACTATTTAAAGGTAAGTGATTGTCTTTATCCACATCAGATGTGTAAATCAATCCTCAATAAGCCAGGATCAAAGGGAGTTTAATGAATCAGACCTCAAAGGAAGAGGAACAAGTGATTAGCTTATGTATTATTACCAAATGACATGTATTTGTGCTTTGGGCATACAGAAATAATTTCAATATTAGCATCATATCACATAGTCTTATTATATCACATATTATCATCACTTTGTCCAATATCCTCATTAAACAATATATAATTAATATTTAAATGGATCAGAACAGAGGATCCTATGATTATCATAGTATTGGATAAAACTGGGCTCACCAAAACCAACTTCAAAGACATTGGTCCTACAGGCAAAATTAGTTACACAGTTATCTCTAGGCATACTGTGTAATCAAATCAATAGACAGCACAGACGAACATCCTTGTTGGATACTGAAAAATGAAACCGTGGTTGTTAACTTGAAGAGTTCCAATAATTATTATTAGATTTGTAATGATCTAATTTCATCTGCACAGAATCAAAAAAACTTTAAAAAAACTTTAAACATATGACTGATACTGAAGGAAAACTCAATATTGTGGACAAGATAATATCTGAGTAAAGATTAATAATCTTTGTTAAGTAACTAGTGAGATATCACTAGAATAATGATAATGATATTAGCCTTATAAAAAGACACTAAAATTGTTGTTTTCATTCAGTCCACTAGGGACAACGGTATTGAGTAAAGATATCCATTTACTTTCTGCCTTTAGTAACTCCAATTCTAAGTTTCCTTTTCTAATTCCAAGACTGATTTTTTGTAGAATCCAACATCTTAAAGTAGATTTCGACTCGTGTTTCTCATGAAAATGTCTGGCTACTGATGTAAGTGTTTTTCCTTTTATGATATCACTAGCACTGTTACGGATGTTGCTCAAGTGTTCACCCAGCCTTTTTCGCAGTTCTCTGCTGGTGATCCCAACATATCTGAGAAAACATGGGCATTCCAGGCAATAAACCACGGCGGTTGTGCCGCAATTATATAGGCCTTTTAATTTGGTAACTTTTCCTGTTCTGTCACATATTTCTTCTTGTCTGAACATATACGGGCAGAATTTACAATGTCCACACCCTACAGTTCCATTCGATAGTGAATTAACTTTTCTTTTTCTACAGAAGTGGCTTCGTACTAGTTGGTCTCGAATATTGCTGGATCGTCGCCAACCAATGGTTATCTTATTGTCAATCATTGTCTCTATCTGAGGATCTGTCTTTAAGATGTTGATATGTTTATTAAGGATGTTTTCTATCCGTTTCCAATCCTCATTGTAGGTTGTAATAAAACGTACGTTTTCATCCTTATTTGTTCTTACCTTCGGAGATAATAGTTCTTCTCTTGGAGTATGTAATGCTTGTTGATATCCCTTTTTGATACAGTTGTTGCTGTATCCCCTCATCTTTAAACGTTCACGCAATTCTTTCGCTCTCTCAACAAATAGATCTGAGGTTGAGCAGTTCCTTCTGATCCGTAAGAATTCACCTGTCGGAATCGATTTAATTGTTGATGGAAAGTGTGAACTGGAATGATGCAAGGTACTGTTTGTGGCCGTTGGTTTGCGAAATAAATCGGTTGTAATATTACCACTACCATCTTTACAAATGGATATATCCAAAAAATCTATTTTACATCGATCATAAGTGTGTGTCAGCCTAAGGTTGAGGTCATTGACATTCAGTCGATTAATAAACTGGTTTAAACTTTCTTCAGGACCATCCCAAATGAACATGATATCGTCAATGTATCTCAGCCATATACTGATATGATCGGAAAACAGTAAGTTGGTATCATTGAAGACACATTCTTTTTCCCACCATCCTAAGTAGATGTTGGCATACGTGGGTGCACAAGAAGATCCCATAGCTGTTCCTCTTTTTTGCAGGTAGAAGACGTCATTAAACACAAAATAATTGTGATTTAGAATGAATCGCAGTAATTTTAACAGGAAATTATTCATGGGGATCTTAGTGTTGGTTTGCATTTTCAGAAAGTATTCCACAGCTTGACAGCCTGCTTCGTGTTTAATAGAGGTGTATAGACTTTCCACGTCACACGTTACTAGAAAAGTTTCCGGATTAGTAGTGATGTCATTTAATCTATTTAGAACATCCATTGTGTCCCTCACATATGACGGTAAGCTCAATACAAAAGGGCGTAAGTGAATATCAATAAACTTACTGGCATTCCCACCAAGACTCCCATTGCCTGATATGATCGGTCTACCTGGAGGTGTTGTAACATTCTTATGGACCTTGGGTAACATGTAGAGGGTTGCCGTCCTCGGTTTATTTGAGATTAGAAATTCATGCTCTTTCTTATCAATTATCAGGTCATCCCTGGCTTTGTTGATTATTTTGTCATATATTTCCACAAAATCATGAGTAGGATCGCCCAGTAATTTTTTATAGCAGTCTTTGTCATTTAACTGTCTTAGGGCTTCATGTATATACATCTCATTTGGCCAGAGAACTATGTTCCCTCCTTTGTCCGAAGGTTTGATCGTAATATCAGTCCACTGCCCAATTTCTTTTAAAGCTTTGCTTTCATCTCTACCAAGGTTGTATGTTATTGAAGACTGTAGTCTCTCAATATCTTGTGTCACCGCTTTTACATAGACGTCCACTGCCGAGCAACTAGATAATGTTGGATTGAATCGAGATTTAGTTTTAATTTTATGAGCAATAGAGGTTGAGGTGGTTGGTTCATCTGACATAACTATAGGTTCTGTCAGTTCGCTCGAAATAGTTCTATTCAAGAAGAATTTTTTTACCATTAGTTTGCGAGCAAACAGATTGAGATCTTTATACACCTCAAAAAATTCAAATTTCTTACTTGGAGAGAAGGATAAACCTTTCTGCAATAGTACTGTTTGTGCTTTAGTCAGTACTCTCTCAGACAGATTAATAATCTGCATCTTGTCCGTGGTTACCTTCTTGGTTTCCTCTCCCAATTCGCCTTCTGGGTGTTGGATGAGCCTCTGTATCCCCACTGTCTGCGATCTCTCAGATTCCTCACTGGATCCCAAGTCTCTTCCTGAGGTTGTCTCGGGTTCCTCTCTATCCTCGATAGAGGGCCCTGATCTAAAAAAGAAACCAATGGCTTCTGTCTTCGTCCTCCAGGAATCAGTCTCATATCATCATCGTCAGTTTGTGAGGAGTCTAATTCAGTATCTGAATTATGGTATCTTCTGATTGGATCAACTCTCGGGCGTAATTTCCTCCTACTGTTATTCCTGTGTGTCCAGTTAAAGATGTTGCCACTTTCGAAGTCCTGTAGATCTCTGTTATACTTTTGTTTTTTCAGAGATACAATTTCATTTTCTCTTCTATCCAAATCAGCCTGTATTCTTTTATATGTGCTCTTAAAATCTTCTAATGTTTCAAATTGTTTCAAAGTTTTATTAAGTTGAGTAATTTCCTTATCAAGTTCTGTTTGTATTTCTTGTTCATAATCGGCTAGTATTGCCAAGAGTGTCTCAGAACAGCTAGTTAGGGCTTGTTCCCATTTTTCTTTATAGTTATCCAAATGAAACGTAAACGATGGGAAGGTCTTGATCCTTAGTCCTCTAGGTATGAGGTGTTTGGCTAAGTATTTCTCATGGCTTACCTTGTTCCAGAATGAATTGAGTTGTTTCCTCAGTAGGCCTTCTAAGTTTTTAAGGCCTAATTCCCAGTCACCATTGATATTTTCAATGGTGCACTGTTCAAAAGCTCTATTAACTCCTTCAAGGCGTTTACTAGTCCTTGACTTATAGTCTGAATCTAAATCAATTTCAGCCATAACACTCTACAAACCTATTGTAATAGGATGATTACTCTTCAAGAAAAGGCTACTTGGTAACCAAAATAAATATATTGGAAAAAAAGGAAGAATAAAGAGTAATTATCCAGGGTATCTCTAGAAAACAAATATAATAATCGGATATGAACACATATCTCCTAAATTATGTAGTTATTGAGAAAATATCATTGGCAGTGTGAAAATTGACCATAGAAAGCAAAGAGAAAAAAGTACACCTTTAATTCCAATGATATTAAATACCCTAATAGAATGATCCTGCATATGTGGAAAAAGAATCTAAATCAAAATACCTTATTAAAATATGATTTTATTAATGTACAAATGTATAATGTATAAAAGAATACAGGCTGATTTGGATAGAAGAGAAAATGAAATTGTATCTCTGAAAAAACAAAAGTATAACAGAGATCTACAGGACTTCGAAAGTGGCAACATCTTTAACTGGACACACAGGAATAACAGTAGGAGGAAATTACGCCCGAGAGTTGATCCAATCAGAAGATACCATAATTCAGATACTGAATTAGACTCCTCACAAACTGACGATGATGATATGAGACTGATTCCTGGAGGACGAAGACAGAAGCCATTGGTTTCTTTTTTAGATCAGGGCCCTCTATCGAGGATAGAGAGGAACCCGAGACAACCTCAGGAAGAGACTTGGGATCCAGTGAGGAATCTGAGAGATCGCAGACAGTGGGGATACAGAGGCTCATCCAACACCCAGAAGGCGAATTGGGAGAGGAAACCAAGAAGGTAACCACGGACAAGATGCAGATTATTAATCTGTCTGAGAGAGTACTGACTAAAGCACAAACAGTACTATTGCAGAAAGGTTTATCCTTCTCTCCAAGTAAGAAATTTGAATTTTTTGAGGTGTATAAAGATCTCAATCTGTTTGCTCGCAAACTAATGGTAAAAAAATTCTTCTTGAATAGAACTATTTCGAGCGAACTGACAGAACCTATAGTTATGTCAGATGAACCAACCACCTCAACCTCTATTGCTCATAAAATTAAAACTAAATCTCGATTCAATCCAACATTATCTAGTTGCTCGGCAGTGGACGTCTATGTAAAAGCGGTGACACAAGATATTGAGAGACTACAGTCTTCAATAACATACAACCTTGGTAGAGATGAAAGCAAAGCTTTAAAAGAAATTGGGCAGTGGACTGATATTACGATCAAACCTTCGGACAAAGGAGGGAACATAGTTCTCTGGCCAAATGAGATGTATATACATGAAGCCCTAAGACAGTTAAATGACAAAGACTGCTATAAAAAATTACTGGGCGATCCTACTCATGATTTTGTGGAAATATATGACAAAATAATCAACAAAGCCAGGGATGACCTGATAATTGATAAGAAAGAGCATGAATTTCTAATCTCAAATAAACCGAGGACAGCAACCCTCTACATGTTACCCAAGGTCCATAAGAATGTTACAACACCTCCAGGTAGACCGATCATATCAGGCAATGGGAGTCTTGGTGAGAATGCCAGTAAGTTTATTGATATTCACTTACGCCCTTTTGTATTGAGCTTACCGTCATATGTGAGGGACACAATGGATGTTCTAAATAGATTAAATGACATCACTACTAATCCGGAAACTTTTCTAGTAACGTGTGACGTGGAAAGCCTATACACCTCTATTAAACACGAAGCAGGCTGTCAAGCTGTGGAATACTTTCTGAAAATGCAAACCAACACTAAGATCCCCATGAATAATTTCCTGTTAAAATTACTGCGATTCATTCTAAATCACAATTATTTTGTGTTTAATGACGTCTTCTACCTGCAAAAAAGAGGAACAGCTATGGGATCTTCTTGTGCACCCACGTATGCCAACATCTACTTAGGATGGTGGGAAAAAGAATGTGTCTTCAATGATACCAACTTACTGTTTTCCGATCATATCAGTATATGGCTGAGATACATTGACGATATCATGTTCATTTGGGATGGTCCTGAAGAAAGTTTAAACCAGTTTATTAATCGACTGAATGTCAATGACCTCAACCTTAGGCTGACACACACTTATGATCGATGTAAAATAGATTTTTTGGATATATCCATTTGTAAAGATGGTAGTGGTAATATTACAACCGATTTATTTCGCAAACCAACGGCCACAAACAGTACCTTGCATCATTCCAGTTCACACTTTCCATCAACAATTAAATCGATTCCGACAGGTGAATTCTTACGGATCAGAAGGAACTGCTCAACCTCAGATCTATTTGTTGAGAGAGCGAAAGAATTGCGTGAACGTTTAAAGATGAGGGGATACAGCAACAACTGTATCAAAAAGGGATATCAACAAGCATTACATACTCCAAGAGAAGAACTATTATCTCCGAAGGTAAGAACAAATAAGGATGAAAACGTACGTTTTATTACAACCTACAATGAGGATTGGAAACGGATAGAAAACATCCTTAATAAACATATCAACATCTTAAAGACAGATCCTCAGATAGAGACAATGATTGACAATAAGATAACCATTGGTTGGCGACGATCCAGCAATATTCGAGACCAACTAGTACGAAGCCACTTCTGTAGAAAAAGAAAAGTTAATTCACTATCGAATGGAACTGTAGGGTGTGGACATTGTAAATTCTGCCCGTATATGTTCAGACAAGAAGAAATATGTGACAGAACAGGAAAAGTTACCAAATTAAAAGGCCTATATAATTGCGGCACAACCGCCGTGGTTTATTGCCTGGAATGCCCATGTTTTCTCAGATATGTTGGGATCACCAGCAGAGAACTGCGAAAAAGGCTGGGTGAACACTTGAGCAACATCCGTAACAGTGCTAGTGATATCATAAAAGGAAAAACACTTACATCAGTAGCCAGACATTTTCATGAGAAACACGAGTCGAAATCTACTTTAAGATGTTGGATTCTACAAAAAATCAGTCTTGGAATTAGAAAAGGAAACTTAGAATTGGAGTTACTAAAGGCAGAAAGTAAATGGATATCTTTACTCAATACCGTTGTCCCTAGTGGACTGAATGAAAACAACAATTTTAGTGTCTTTTTATAAGGCTAATATCATTATCATTATTCTAGTGATATCTCACTAGTTACTTAACAAAGATTATTAATCTTTACTCAGATATTATCTTGTCCACAATATTGAGTTTTCCTTCAGTATCAGTCATATGTTTAAAGTTTTTTTAAAGTTTTTTTGATTCTGTGCAGATGAAATTAGATCATTACAAATCTAATAATAATTATTGGAACTCTTCAAGTTAACAACCACGGTTTCATTTTTCAGTATCCAACAAGGATGTTCGTCTGTGCTGTCTATTGATTTGATTACACAGTATGCCTAGAGATAACTGTGTAACTAATTTTGCCTGTAGGACCAATGTCTTTGAAGTTGGTTTTGGTGAGCCCAGTTTTATCCAATACTATGATAATCATAGGATCCTCTGTTCTGATCCATTTAAATATTAATTATATATTGTTTAATGAGGATATTGGACAAAGTGATGATAATATGTGATATAATAAGACTATGTGATATGATGCTAATATTGAAATTATTTCTGTATGCCCAAAGCACAAATACATGTCATTTGGTAATAATACATAAGCTAATCACTTGTTCCTCTTCCTTTGAGGTCTGATTCATTAAACTCCCTTTGATCCTGGCTTATTGAGGATTGATATACACATCTGATGTGGATAAAGACAATCACTTACCTTTAAATAGTGGAGCGCCGCCTTCATCGTCACGATCCCTGTTAAAGCTGGCGCGAAACGCGTGCGTCGGATCACTTCCGGTTCCGGCCGTCTACTTCCGGTTTCCAGTTTCCTACTTCCGGTTTTCGATTCCATGCTGTTGGATCTCCTTTTGCATGGGATCCAAGCTCAGCTGATGTTATGAGTTACACATGCAATCCACAGAGGTCATTCTGAGTGGGTAAGTGGGCAGGTGGTGGGCATAGTCCCAGAATAGACAGTATAGCTATTATTTATACAGGCAGTCAGGGAGGTAACTAGCGGGCCTCCATATACTTCTACTGCTAGTGTATTTTCAGAGAGGGCCACAGTGGTACAACTATAGTCTCCCCTACCTGCCTATACACTCCCCACTATAGAATGAAGGTGGCACTTGCATTATGAATGTATAAATCAAGGACACATATGCAACCTAGATACTGTATACTTATGTTCTACTGTATGAATTTCTAACTAACTATATAGATTTGTATCTACTAGCCCATTGTGGAATTTATCTCTATTTCTGATTTAATCTGTATAGACTCATATCATATTCTATATAGATGTACAGTTGGATTAATTCACTTATCATTTAGGATTTGCATCTATGTAATGTAATTTTGTAGATGGCCGGACTACCGTGTTTTTAGTTATTTTACTGTTTTGTGTATATTGTGTACATTAATAAAATCATATTTTAATAAGGTATTTTGATTTAGATTCTTTTTCCACATATGCAGGATCATTCTATTAGGGTATTTAATATCATTGGAATTAAAGGTGTACTTTTTTCTCTTTGCTTTCTATGATAATATATTTGAAGACAGGACCCTATGATGTCTACCCGGGCAGTATAAATTCCATACATCTCTATTTTTTGGTGGATTTTAAAAAAGGACACGTTTTGTTCATCCTGTAAAAGCTTCTCATATTCTTATAAAGGTAAATTGTCTTCAAAATTTAAAATATGTAGCCTACATCACTTTTCAGGCAGCAACTTCTCTTTAATGGCTTGCTCAAGCTTCTTCACAAAGTGCTTTTCCCTATCAATAGAAAAAGAAAAGAAAACAGAGACATATCTTGAAGATGTTGTCAGATCTCCATGTCTATAACCATAAAGCTCTTCTGGCAGCAACAACAAAGGAAATTATACAGCTGTGCAGTCTAGTCTGATCCTACCCTAAATTACTATGGGCCTCATTCTATTAGCGGCCGCAGCCGTTGCGGGGCCGCAAGGACCGGCCGCAAGCTATTCGGCTATTCTATTCCCTTACGGCCGGGGGCTCCGGCAGGCTTGCGGCCGGTGCCTTGCTATCTCTTGCGGCCGCTCGCGCCAGAGGAAAGCCTTTGATCTTAAACGGCCGCAAGAGTTTCGGACGTAAGAAATTCCTATTTGCAATTCAATTGCTCCGGGAAACCTCTCTGCAAGGCTAAAAGCGAGCCGCAGCTTACTTGCAGGAAAGAGGTCCTGCTAGCACCAATTAAGCACATAAAATAGCCCAAATAAAGCCATCCTGCACTTTGAGAAGACTATAAAGGGATTTTAGGTGTTAGAAAAAATAGCACATAATTATCCTATACTCAAATCTGTAAAATATTTTATTTTTAATATCCGTAAAATATCCATGTAAAAAGTCCAGAGTGCTTGGAGCACTTCAGACTCGCCCACGCAGCAGCCGGAAAATAAACAGTTAATTTGAACTCGGGTTTGGGCTGATGTGCAAGCTTGAGAGAGCTGTACAGTGCAGGCTTGAATTTATTTTTGCGTTTTTAGATTTCACAGCTTACGGCCGGTTTCAAGATATGCGGCCGGCCGTAAGGGGAGATCCTTGCGGGGCCGTATAATAGAATCGCGAGTTAACAAAACCCCTGCAAGGAATCGCAGCCTTACGGCCGATTTACGGCCGGTAATAGAATGAGGCCCTATGTAACTATGTAACTGTGTAAGTAAATGCACAGAATAAACGGAGTTCAAACAGAGCTAGTTAAAAAAAAACTGATATGCTGTGGAAACCAAACAATTTTGGCGCCTGAAGTCATCAAAACTCTTGTTCATGACCAATCATCTCTCTTTTAAAAAAAAATTGCTAACTAAGAGCTTTCATGGCAAAAAAAGATCAAACCAATCAGAGCTCAGATTACAGTGTTTAATAATCCTGTAAAAATGCCTAAAGCAACAGGAAAGACACAGAAAACATTTACAAAGGAGTTACACAGGGTATTCCCAATTCAGCAAAAATTAACCAGCCATTCCTCTTCAAATTGAGAAAGCTTGGTTAACCAAAACATCAGATCTGTAATGAGATGCCATGAAATCATATTTAAATGCAGAATAATATGTTTGATATAGCGCCAATTTGTAATTGTATAAAGGTACGTAGACTTATAAAGCCATCATTTATGAGGGATTTCACCTCAACATACCTTAGTGGTTTTAGTCCTTGTCACTAAAAACAAAAGGACCACATACATTCAATAGGTCTAGGATGGCCTCATACCAGGAATAGAGATTGGCCCATACCAGGATTGCCCCATACCAAGAAAAGAGAGGGTATCTCTCTCTGAAAAGGCCCTACTCAACAAGGGGTACAATATATATATATATATATTTATCTATCTGTATATATCTATATATATATATATATATATATAAATGTTTTACTATAATTAGTTGTTTTTAAATAAAGAACATATTATTGGAAATTTACTGTTTTTGTTTGAGAGATTCTTTTCCCCAATCTTTAATTTCAGCACATTGACTTATGTACTTTATGTAGTTTAGCAAGCAATGAGTAAGAGTTATTAATCTGAAAGTAAATAATCACTCTACTGCAAATAACTATTGGAGAATAAAATCTGTTTTTTAAAGTACACTGAAATCCTTCAACAATTATTCAGAATACATAAATATCATAAACTGGATTCCAATATTAAAAGAAAAGTCTGCAACCATTTTACATATTCATTTTTAATGCCCCGTACTTCTTAATATCACATGCAATAGAATTGTCCCAATTATATTTTTTATGAAAAAGATTTTGAAATAATTTAATAGTGCCTGACAATTATATTTTTACTTAATAGGTTTTCATCAACTGCTTAAATCAAATCAAGTACATTTTAATTTGCATTCCTTGCTATCTTCCTTCCATTAAGGTTTAAATAAAAAGTGATTTTTTTCATTTTTCATTATGTCCCTTATTATTAATTTAATAAAATGATACCACTATGCTAATATTTCTGTTAATAGTCAGCTTATTAAATTACATATTTTTAATGTAGCACACTTGGAGATGCCATTATTTCCTGAGGCTCATTTTCATTAGCTTGAAAAGCGCTTTCACTTCAGCTTCTGCATTTATTTACAATACAATTTAGTTCCGGCTTCAGTTGGACTTTACAAACAATATACTAAATGACAAAAGCATTGAAGAGCATCAACATTTTATTTTTCATGCAGCCATTCCACAAAAATGAATCTCCATAATAAAAGCAGACAATTAATCATCTCCTATTGAATTTTTTTTGCAATGGAATTACTATTTTGGTTTCTGAAAAAGAAAAATGCTTTAGTAACAAAACCATTCTTGCATGTACACAACAATAAATTGACTAGACTTCAAAAAGTCTTTACCCAATAATTTGTCAATGGAGTTGTATATAAGTAGTGTACAGTAGGGATGTAAGTGATATTGATTCTAAATTTTCATTACAATTTTGGTTATTCAGTTTTCCCATCATTGGTTTCCTTTTGCAAATAATAGTGAAAATAAATTTTTACATGTTTAAGCGCAGTGTTTAGCTTGTATAGTGACACACAGGTGACAGATCCTAGAAATAAAAATTACCTTACCAAGCTTTACAGATGAGAAACGGCTCTAGGAACCAATAGAAAATGAGAATGTCATCTTGTCATGAGAACAAGCAACGTAACTGCTGCAAGAAACCAATATAAATTTTTATTTATAATTTTTATATATATTTAAATTAAACAGATGTGGCAATTGTATTTATAGATTTAATATATACAATTGTGCTTATTTTATGTATATATAATATATATATATATATATATATATATATATATATATATATATATATATATATATATATATATATATATATATATATGTAGACAATGAATTAGGGCATTTGTTCCTAGTCCACTTGGTTTCCTGATATATATTAAGCAGGGGCGGCTGGTGCATAGGGGCAAATGGGTAACCACCCTCCCAAAATTATTGCACTTAGTTAATCCCCCAATCACTTACTTAATTGTATAATTTATATAATAAAACATGAAAAAAAAATGTTTTATCATGTTCAATATTCTGTTTGTTTTTTTAAAAGCTGCTGCTGTCACTTTTTTAATTTAAAAACCCTCTGTACTGTAGTAAAACACACTGACTTATCACATCTAGCGCCCTGCTGTTGACTTGCCTAAACTGTTTGGGTCTCTGTCCAAACTGTGCTATAACAGATAGAGCTGAACCTGTCTGTCAAACACAGCATTATACAATCAAAATGGCCGGGAGGGAAAAGTCCCATATAATACAGAAACTGCAGCGCTCACAGTTCCACCGAAAGTAAATACATTGGTGCAATCTCAATTAAGTTTATTGGAAAAAAAAATAACTCCCAGCTCACAGTGCATGTAGATAGAGGAAGCTGAGTGTAAAGCTTCAGTTTTCTCAATTCTCTGATGCTCTTATTGACTCTGACTACGCTGCTCCACACACCAAGCTTGTGACCTGTCTGTCAGCACCCCAGCCTATACCAGAGAGAAGCAGTTGCAGAGCTCAAGTGAGTCCATATCCCTCAATGTGTCTTGCTGATGTTGTTCTGTCCTTCAGTCATGTCTGACTCTCAGTGACCAAGCATACCAAGTACATCTGGCTATGTTTCTGATTGTGCTTATGCATATGGTTTTCATGGCAAATATACTGGAGTGGGTTACCAGTTCCTACTCCAGTGGACTACATTTTCTCTGACCTCTATAAAATGACCTGCCCATCTCGGGTGACCCTTCATGATATAGCTCACAGCTTCATTAAGGTATCAAGCCCCGTCAACATGAAAAGGTAGCGATCCGTAAGAGGTCCTGTGTCTTAGTCTCTCTCTCTCTCTACGGCCATATGTATCTATAAGGTGAGGGTATACTTACTTTTGGGGGAGATCTCTTATTGCATGTGTAAGATATATATAAGCAGAGTAGAGGTGCTCATCTGAGAATGAAAAATACCTCAGTGTTTATTTTCTAAAGGTCTGGTTACCTACTCAGAGAGCAGCCTCTTTTAGCTCATTTGTGTTCTTCACAGGGAGAAATATCCTGTAGTATATCAGTGTGGTCTCACTCAAAAGAATGACCCAGCCCAGAAATACCAGGCAATTCTACCCTGTGGGCCTCGTTGGTGAGGTGCAGCTGTACTCCCTAAGGCACAGTGAGTGAGGAGGGTAATAGTGGGAACAAGACATTGACTCCTCGCTCACTGTGTCTTAGGGAGTAAAGCTGCATCTCACTGACGAGGCCCATAGAGGTTAAAACGGTGGGGGAGGCTTTTGGCTCAATTCTTGGTGTTGCAAGCTCAAGGTCCTTCGGCTTGGGGCATCGGTCTCCTCCTTGTGGGGGGATTTTTAGCCCCATGCTGCTATAGGGGGACTGCGGCAAGCGATAGGGGGACTGCGGAGGCGATCCCAGCCCAGTGTGTAGGGCTGTAATTGCTTTTGAATTTATTCACTAGGAAATCACACAGTGAAAATTCAGAGTCTTGGAGTGGCTGGAGTGGGGCACTACTGCTAGTCTCGGAGGAACGTAGGTCCCAGGTATTGGTACGATATATTGTGGAGAGGATCCTGGAGGAGCTGCTGGAGTTTTCACCTAAAAAAGTGTTGTGCATGCAAGATTCACAGTGGATGGGTCTGTATGATCTGACTTTCTACAGTAGCGGGAGTTGTTACAATTTTTGCCACCGGTTTAAAGAAAACAAGCGTCATCCAATTTTAGAGGACATTAAGTTAGAACTGTTGTACGCAAGGGAGGAAATCTCTCTTGTTGTACACATGTACAATCATTTGTAGATGACTCAACGGTGGAATGCTTCCTGGGTAGATATTGTAGAACTGTGAGGTTGGTCCGTATGTTTCAGAACCAATTTGGGGTTTGGAATGGAAAGAGGCAGCATCTTTTGACTCTTAAAGAGGATCTGGATAGTCACGGTGGGATGAAAACTCACCATGACTCCTTTACATTAGGAAGTGATAAAGGGTACCTTAGATTCACCGGACAACCAATCTTTTGCAGAAAATGTTTGTCATATGGTCATGCTTATGATGAGTGTCCTTGTCCCAGATGTAGATATAGTAGCAGTCCAGATCATCAGGCATTTGACTGCAACAACAGAAGATGTGACCTCTGCGGGAACTCTCATCTGAGTCTCATCTGTTCGGCAAATATCCCATGAAAAATATATGTATCGCCCAGGAAGCACACATGCACAACAACCCAGATCCCATTCCAGAGGAGATGAAAGTGCTGATACTTCCAAGGGTGAAGAGCAGCAGACAGATTTTGTCCCTGGTCCCAGTGAGATTAGACCCCATAGTGGTGAGAGGGACCATTTGGGGCCCACCAAAGTAGTCCCCAGTCAAGCAGCCTTGGTGAAAGAAGGTGACGATGGGGCAAACAGTTCGATCGGGGCTGCTGAAAAGATGATCCCCAATCCAGGGGCCATGGGAAGGCATAAAGGAATTGACGGTGGTGGACAGTCGCTAGGTCCAAGAGAGAGTTCTAGCCTCTCTGGGAGGAAGAAATCAGATGACAGACTCCCGGTACCCAAGAGGATCATGGCCGGCGGTCCCAGGGAAGTGCCAGGGAGCTTGCTCACTGGTCTGGAGGGAAAAGGGCGTACTAGAGATGGTACAGAGGTAAAGGGTCACATGGGTTTAGGTTCTGGTAGTGCGTACATTTCAATACATACATATCCCCGGTATCACAGTCTGAAAATGTTGTTAGTAGTGCTTTGAGTTATAAGCAGGCTTTGTAAAGGTGCACCATACTGGACCGTGGATTTTGTACCAGTTGATCCTCGACTGCATGCAAGATCAGCTTCTGTGATCAATTTGTTTCCCCTCCAAGGTAATGAACCACCCCCCATATGAAGAGTCGATGACTGGTTCAAGTTCCATCTGTGTTTTGGAATCGACAACCTATACTGGGTCCCCAGGAGATTCCGAGGATGAGACTCCTCTAAGAAGGTCGAAGGGGTTTTGGAAGGAGGTCCGATCCAAGGCCAAAAAGGTGAGGTAAGATGTACCACAACAGATGGAATTGGACAGTACAAAAAAGAAGTGTTTTCGAGAGAGGTACAGAGGAATGTGGGAAAGTGAAAAGGAGGACACCAGAGCACTTGTCAGGGACCCCCTCTTTGACCTTTGCTGCAACACCTACGAGTTCCAGAGATCAGGTGGAGGACGATCGGTTAGAAGAATCAATGGAGGAGGAAGGGTTGGATGCATAGTAAAAAGGTTTAGCCGATGCAAATACGTTTGCCATTCTACCTTCTGATGTTGGTGACTGATGTCCTCCTTTAAATGTCTATCAAAAAATGGTAGAAGTGTAAAGTCGAAGGCACATAGAGTGGCCTTTTTAGATTACTTAAACAGTTTTAATGCTGATGTTTTAAGTTGACAAGAATGTGCAATTGCACATGAAGCAAGTTATGAGCTCTTTGAAAGAGATTTGTGTGGGCCTTCAGCCTGGTCTGGGGGGGGGGGGCGGGACAGTCAACAAATGTTCTAATGTTGCTGTTCTCTTCAGGCCAGGTTGGGCTATCGAGCAGGTAAGTGAAATTATCCCAAGCAAAGTTTTAATGGCTAAAGCAAAAAAAATCTTTTAGAACTACATTTTTGTTTAATATATATACACCACCTGCTATAAATAAGAGATATGAGGTGTTGGAGACTTTACAAATGTTTTTATCTGAGTCAGATCATACAGTTTTAATGGGAGATTTTAATTACATTTTAGATTCTGGTGGGAGGAAAAGGAAAAAAGTAATTTTAGATAAAACATCAAAACTTTGAAATAACATTGTCTCTGATATTTTTTTAAAAGGATGATGGTTTTAGTTGGGAAAATCCACAGGCATGTTCCCAAATAGATTTTTTATTTCACTCCCAATTTTTAAATGCAATTGACATGTTTTTAATCTGTAATGTATTTTCTGATCAAAAGGTATTAAAAGCTACTTTTAATTGCTTGGAAATATAAGCAGAAAGAAAATGGTTTTGGAAGCTTAATGTGTCGCTTTTAGAAAATGAAGAGGTTTTAAGAAATGTAAAACAATTGTATGCATCCTTACAAAGAAAACGTTCTTATTTTCAAGATATTCTTTTATAGTGGGAAATGGTGAAAGCTAAATGTAAATTCTTTTTTATTAAATGGGGAATTAAATTGGCTAAAAGGAAATGGGAAAAATATGACTTTTAAAAAAAAAGATGCAATGGCTTTTAAAATATGAGGAAACTTGGTTTTAATGTTGATAAAGACACTGAAAGCACTAAATATGATATCAAACATTTTTTAGAGGAGAAAGGTAAGACCATTATCTTCAAAACCAGAGTTAAACATATGGAGGAGGATGAAAAATGTAATAGATATTTAAAAAAAAAGCTTTTAAAAGTCAGAAATGAATATTTTAGAACATAATGGAGTGAGATATAAAAAAACAGCAGATATTGTAACAGTCACTTCAAAGTTTTATGCTGACTTACATCAGAAGAAATGGGTTGATGAGTAGTGCAAAAATGAAATTTTAGACGGTATACAGATAGTTTTAAATGAAGTTGATGGTGGTGTTTTAACGAAGGATCTTAATATGGATGAGCTTTTTAACATAATCAACAGTTTTAAGAAGGGGAAAACCCCTGGACAGGATGGCCTTCCATGTGAATTTTACCAGAAATGTTGGGATTTTTATAAAGAAGAATTTTTATTAGTGTGCAGAACTTGTTTGAAGAGGGAAATGTTACCACCCTCTATGTGGAATGGAATAATGGTTTTGCTTTACAAAAAAAGGAGACTGTAAAGACATAAATAGAAACTGGAGGCCTATTATGCTTTTAACTTTTGATTATAAAGTTTTAGCCAAGTATTTAGCTAATAGACTAAAGAAAGTCATTAATATTTTAATAAGGAATGATCAGAAGTGTGCAGTACCTTGGAGATGTATTACAGACAGTTTGCTTTTAATGAGAAACGTTTTAACCTACATTAAAGAAAGAGGGATTACGACAGTGGTGGTAAGTACGGATTTCGAAATGGCCTTTGATTCAGTATCCCATTTCTTCCTATTCCAGGTTCTGGGAAAGATGGGTTTACCTGAGGCATTCCAGAACCAGTTTAGGAATGTTTTTAGTAATATTATTTTTAAAGGTCATAGTGGGGTCCCTTTTAATATTAAATCAGGTGTCAGGCAAGATCGTCCCTTATCTCCCATTCTTTTTATCTGTGTGGTTGAACCATTTTTAGAAAAGATAAGGAAGGACAAAATTATCAGAGGTATTAATGTACCCATGGGTGGAGGTGAGTAATTGAAGTGCATAGGGTACATGGATGACCTAAGTGTGGTGTGTACTTCAAATGCTTGAATTAATCGTATTGCTTTATGGACAGATATTTTTGCACAGGTCTCTTCACTTTAAAAGTTAGTTAAATGTTAAAAAGAGTATCTGTATGTTGTCCAGTAATTGGACCAAAGAAGTCACAGGTCCAATAGAAACAACAAGAACTCATTTTAACTCATTTATTTTAGGAGTTACAGTATTTTTAATAAATTATTGTCTGGCTTTGAAAACTGTGTTTTAGTTATAAAGAAAATTCAAGTCAAAATAAATTTCTGAAAGTTGAGAAATGTATCACTTGAAGGAAAGATTTTAATAATTAAGGCAATTTTATTACCAATTATTCTTTTTAGTTGTTTTATCTTTCTCCCAACTCTTTATGGTTCAAAAGAATCAACAACATATTGGTTTCCTTCTTATGGTCCTCAAAAATGGAAAAGTTGGCTAGGGTAAAAATTTGTAGGACAAATGAGCTGCAGGGAAAAATCTCCCCAATATTGATAAGTTTTTATTTTTAAAAATGTTAGCATATTGTGTAAGAAAATTTGAGGAGGCAGATAAAATAGCAGCCTTTATTACATTTTATGCAAGGAGAATATTCTAGAAGTTTAAGTGGTTGTCTTTATCTTTATTAAACCCTTTATGCTTTTAGCCCACCTAAGTTTTACATTGATTTAAATAAATGTATATGTAAATATGAGGTACATCTTTTAACTATTGATATTGTAAAGGATCAAAAAAAAGTTAACAAAAACAGTTGAACAAAACATGAAGGTGATTCAAATAGAACGGTTTTCTGCAAAGACATTTGGAAATTAGTATTGTGTAAGAATTTAACAGATTTCCAAAGAGACTTAGTCTGGGCGGTGGTGCATGGGGGCATCTCAACCAGGGCATTCCAGTATAGACGAGGTCTCCTGAGAAGTGAAGTCTGTCCACAAGAGAGGTGTGTAGAATGTGAAACAGTCAGACATTTATTATGGGGTTGTTCCTTTGCCCAAGAAATTTGGGGAAAAAAATCACAAATTTTAAGTAAAGTCTATTTTATGTATTTGCATAGCCCATCTGTATTTCAGCTTTTCTCTCCTCAAAGCTTTCGTAATAATGGAGAACTCCTTTCTTTTTTTTAATGTATATGCTGAGATGTCCGAGAAGATTTTTATATTTTCATATGGTTCCGAAAACCCCTACGCCCGTAGGCTTGTTTTACTTATAGCATCTCTCATTGATAGATGATGTAGCCTAACAATTACATCTCTAGGGATTTTATTTTCCATAAATTTAGGGATCAGAATCCTAAAAAAGAAGTCAAATCTATTTTCAACTTGGGAAAATCCTGGAACCAGAGACGAGAATAACTTTGTTAGATATTTCTCCAAGCCAGCATCTGTAATGGTTTGCTAAATTCCTCTAATAAGAAGATTATTTTTCCTCCATTTATCATCTAGAGTTGCAACTTCATGGCTCAGTGTTATTACCTTCTCTTCTAATTCTAAATTCTTTTTTTGTAGTATGTTAAAGTCCAGTATTACCTTTTCCAGTTTTCCCTCAATCTCCAAAGTTTTAATATTTACTGCATTGATTTCCTTTACATTCTCTAGAATTTGAGTTTTAATATCCGACATAAAGTTTATTTGAAACTCTTGTAATAATATTTTCATCTTTGCCACCGTGAGTATTTCATCTTCATGTAAAATGGATTCCTTACTGATCTTACTTTCATTTAAGCTCTCAATACTATGGCTTAAATTATGTTCCATATCTGGTGAAATTGGTAGAGGGATTTCCTGAGGTTTCCCTTTATCTTTTGGTAAAAAAAAAGTACTTGATTTTTGATGGATGGACTTTTTGTCCTTATTTTTTACTCTTGCTGGCATACTAAAAATGTTTCACTTCGACTTCTAGACTTTCCGTGCAAAGGAATATTTAAACTGTTTTTATTCTTCTTTTATAATTGATCTTATCCTTGATTTCCTTTATAATTTTCCCCTCCCTTTCTCTTTCTCTTCCTTTCTTTTTCCTTTTTTTTCCCCCTCTCTTTCCCCTTCTGAAAGGATCTTCAGTAAGTGAACCTAGATATTTCAAATAAAGGGAAAGTAAAGAATGTGTATATAAACCATATTAGGACTTCCGTCCTAAACTTCTACAACTCTATAATTTAGTTCTTCCACAGTTTTCGTTAGGGGTCTTTCAGTCCATTCATGGTATTCCTTTTTGTAAATTCCCTTCTCTTAATTCTCTAACACTATGTATCAGACACATTCCTTATCTGCTTCCTTAGCACGTTCTCCTTCTCAGGTTTATTTCATATTCCCCTAAATCCTAGGGCTATATTGAGCGTTCTGCCCCTTATTTATAGACTGACATAGAGTTGTCCAGCGATCTGATATAGGATTATAGGAGATTTCCAGAGAAAAAGTCAGTTCCTTGTAATTATGCCATCTCCTTCTCCCATTTTTCTTCTATCCGTATATACAATATTTATACATTATTTGTGGTTTACAAGCTTTCACCACCTTATTATCCGCATCTTTTACCCTAAAGGGAAATTTTTAGTGGGCTTTACACCAGTCTGCTGTGTTTTATCTACCCCTTCTTCACTCACCCCCTGCAACTTCCTCTGGGTCTACCATACACTTCGTGGTATCTGATCTTCCACCTGTCTTCCCATCAGCCTACTGCGCCATTACTCACAGTTCTATGCAGATCTGATCTGGTGGCACTCCCCACTCAGTGAGACCTCCACCTTCCAGGCGTTTTATGGTCTCCGGTATCTGGATGGAGTCTTACTTGCGCCTGGCCTTGGGGCTCTTAAGACAGGACTCGTGATGCCTCCACGGGCTCCTTGACTCCCAGAGACAAAATGTTCTCCTCACCCAGGTATGTCCTCCGGGTATTTGCAAGGGGTGGCAGGGGGACTAGCGTCAGCAGCTTCCAGCACTCTGCATCTTGCTGCCGTACCACTCCAGCCACAAAACTCCGCTCTCAAACGGCGCAAATCCCCATTTCCAGTCACGCCCCCACCTTTGATGTTGTATAATGATATGGATATGGACATAATTAAATACCATTTATTTTAATACTACATATGTTAAGTGTCAAATAATGATGCACATTCATAATTTTCTATTGTTTTACTTCCTCTTTAACTGCTGCTGTGGCCCTCCACAATGGTTTTAAAATAATTTGTGAGTGGTATTCTTAATATTGTTTTCAGTTTTGTGATGTTAAGGTACTGCCCTTTTTTGAAAGTCTTATTAGCATAGGGTTTTGGTGTAAAAGTCGTAATCTTTTGTCAGTGGAAAAATCAATGGAAAAGTTTGCTATTATTTGCGGCTTAGTCTTGCCACAGTCACTCGTAGCAGATATCTTGCAGTGTTTCTGGGATTGGTGATTAACATAGCTAGGTAGTTTTACTTTGCTCTGAAACTTGGTGTAATTTGTGATATAGGGGATTTCCATAGAGGCCTATCTTTGTACTTGTATAGCAATCAAGTGACATGATACATACATACATACATAACCATATAATATTTTCAACAAAGGCAGGAGTAAACACATTCTTCAAATATCATTCCACAAATGTATTTATATAGTTACATTAGATGACCTACATTATTTATAACATTATAAATGTCTTTAAATATTCAATGTTTTATTGATTATTTAAATGTTACATTCAAGTGTTGTTAATTTAAATCCTTTTTGTAAAAATACTTCCAAAATGCTGCAGATCAATATACTTTACCTACTGTAATATATAAAATCCTAAAATTTGAAGTCTTGCAGAATATAAATATTACTACATAAGCCCTAAATTATAACAGATCTAGATCTCTACCACACTTTTCCTTATAGTAAATCAGATTTACATGGTTTAATTTCTCCTTCTTCTCATTTTTCATTTTCACCATTTGTTAGATAACAATTTGCCTCTTCCATCACCATTGCTTAATACATTGTTGTTGGGCCATTACCTCATAGTGTGGATCTTTTTTGTTAATTTATACACAGAACAACTAACTATATTTCAGTTTGAAGGCATCTACTTGTTTAATAACAACTAGTTGTAGTTATTATTTTTCAGTTCTTCAATAAATGGGTCTCTGTGTTGCTTTAAGCTCAGTGCATAATTAATTGATTGGATGGGTCCAATTATGAAAGGTCTTTGCATCCTTACTTTCACCTTTACATTTCTACTTTCACAAGGTCAAGGATATAGTGGGATGCTATTGGTATCAATGCATACATAGTCATTTGGAATCTCTCTAAAAAAACATCAAAAATACTATAAGATAACATTTTACTTAAAATATTTATTGTTCATGATCTATCTTTATTGATCAGCTGTATATTATGTAACAGCAACTTATATTGCGGCTGTTCTGGCCGCAATCACAATGATCCACATCAAAGAATATGATATACTGTAGGTTTAGGTGAAGATGAGATCGCTAATGATACTAAAGTTTTGATGGAGCATGTAATTGATGACAAAAGTGTATAACACTGATAATAGTGTATTTAGAAATTAATTTCCTTATTTACCGTATATACTCGAGTATAAGCCGACCCGAGTATAAGCCGAGGCACCTATTTTACAACAAAATACTGGAAAAAATGAGTGACTCGAGTATAAGCCGAGGGTGGGAAATGTGCTGCCCCCTGTGTCCCTCTTGTGCCCCCCTCTTGTGTGCCCTTTTTTTGTGTCCCCCTCTCTCTCCCCTGTGTCTCTTCTCCCCTCTCCCTCCCCTGTGTCTCTTCCCCCCTCTCTCTTCCCTGTGCCTCTTCCCCCCTCCCTTATCACCCTCCTCAACTCCCCTCCTCATTTTCAACCCCCCTCCTCATCCTCAACCCCCATCCTCATCCTCAACCCACTTTCCTCATCCTCAACCTCCCTCCTCAACCCCCCTCCTCAACCCCCCTCCTCAACCTTAACCCCCATCCTCATCCTCAACCCCTCCTCATTCTAAACCCCCTCCTCAACCTCCCTCCTCAACGTCCTTCCTCAACCTCAACCTCCCTCCTCAACCCCCTTCCTCAACCTCCCTCCTCAACGTCCTTCCTCAATCCGCACTCCTCAACCCCCCATCCTTAACCCCCCTCCTCATCCTAAACCCCCCTCCTCAATCCCCCCATCCTCAAACCCCCTCCTCATCCTAAACCCCCCTCTTCAACCTCCCTCCTCAACCTCTCTCCTCAGCCCCCCTCCAAAACCTCTCTCCACAGCCCCCCTCCTCAACCCCTCTCCTCAACCCCCCACCTCAACCTCAACCCCCATCCTCATCCTCAAACCCCCATCCTCATCCTAAACCCTCCCCATCCTCATCCTAAAGCCCTCATCCTCAACCCCCCATCTTCATCCTAAACCCTCCCCATCCTCTTTCAAACCCCCATCCTCATCCTAAACCCCACCATCCTCATCCTAAACCCTCCCCATCCTCATCCTAAACCCCCCCATCCTCATCCTGACCCCCCCATCCTCATCCTAAACCCTCCCCATCCTCATCATAAACCCCCCTATCCTCATCCTAACCCTCCCATCCTCATCCTAAAACCCCCTCCTCACTTTACCCCTCCTCATCCTAAACCCACCTCCTCACTTTACCCCTCTAAATACCTCCCCTTCTCCCTTTGGCCTCACTTGCCTCAATCTGCAGCTTCTCTTCCGTTCCTCCACGCTCCTTCCGGCACCTTGACCCGGCCAATGCTGATGACGTGGCGCGCATGTGACGTCACGTCTTTAGCATATGCCAGGTCCCGACGTAGGAAGGAGCTTGGAGAGCGGAGGAGCAGATGGAGGTAATTGAGGGGAAATGGTGAGGTATTTAGAGGGGTAATGTGAGGAGGGGGTTTAGAATGAGGAGTGGGGAGGGAAAGAGACACAGGGGAGGGTTAGAGAGACACGGGGGAGGGTTAGAGAGACACGGTGGGGAGGGTTAGAGAGACACAGGGTTTAGAGAGACATGGGGGTTTAGAGAGACACAGGGGGTTAGAGAGACACGGAGGGGGGGGGAGAGTGACTCGAGTATAAGCTGAGGGGGCCCTTTTCAGCCTTAAAAAAAAGGCTGAAAAACTCGACTTATACTCAAGTATATATGGTACTTTCTTTCCCAGGCTTCATGTCACATATTTTTTTTTGTCCAATGGATTATTAACACAGAACACTTCCTTATTTACTTATTTTTCCGGGCTTTATGTCACATGTTCTCTTTTGTCCAACGGATTAATCAGAGGATCAAACACAAAGTGATCACATGAACATATTTAGCCAATCACTATTCCACTTTGATTGGTTAGGTTTATTATAAAAGACTATTCCATGCATAGGATACCCACTCTTGAAAAATAAAAGTTAATTAAAAATGTGTTAAGTAGATTAGTTTTTTTTAATGTAATTACCCTAATACTATTTTGTCCAATCTGAAGGCCCTAAAATACTTAGATTAACAATTGCAAAAAATAATGACATCAAGATTATAATATATCTAAATACAAGAGCATTAAGAATTTCTGATAACATCATAAGACAATTATTTCAAGAGATAAAATTACAATATATTTACTATGGGAAGCTTTAGATTGGTATATTATAAGGGTTTTGCCAAGATATATAACTTGGTGTGTAATTCTGTAAATAAATGATGGGTACAAAGAGGATAGCTTTGTAAAAATAAATATTTCTACCTCTTTGGACAAATCAGTCCATTTTTTAACAAATTATTTTTGTCTATGTCCTTGGTCTAATGTCGTTTTAAAAAAAAATGTAATAAAAGTCAAGTTTGAATAATTATGAGTGCAAGATAAAAATTGTGATTCTCTTCTTCAAAAAATTATGAATCAATAAATAAGTCACAAATCTTAGCATCTTATTAAGAAAGAAATATTAAAGGGCTCTTTATAAGAAAATAAACTATTACTAATTTCTGTGCAACAGTAGAAATTGTACATAAAAACTATTACAAGAATGCAGAGGAAATGCATAGTTGTTCCCTGATCAGAAGAGGGCTCTGTATATATGGGGTCCTGATGTAGCTCTGAAAAATGTATCGCATCTATTATTATTTAATTTGCAGTATAAGGGCTTGATTCAATTGCCCAATTTGTAAATTTATACACACTTAAAATTACTCTTAATTTGCTACATATTCAGCAAATATTACTTATTGGCAGTAATGAATTATTAAGTCAATAGAATGCATATAAACATTTATAAATAAAACACCCAAAGCCAAATTTATGAGTACAAGTCATTTGCAAGTAGCTAATAGAATAAGGCTACATATGTATTAGTAATTTAAATCTATAGGCCTTGTAAGTTCAACGTGTAGCATGTAAGGGCTGCATGCCTCAAATTTTATGTCGCTATTAAATTAGAAAGAGCTGAGAGCTACGAGAGAGAGAAGCTATTTCGTAAACCAATTCTTGGCCATAGGATGTTGTGTGCTCGTACGCAAACAATTAAGCAGATGGAGCCAATGGGAAAAGAGATTGTTAGCGTTACGTCACTAAAAAAGGGGAGGGTAGATTTTGAAGTCCTACGTGCTTTAATACAGTTTGCGATCGGACCCACAGTCCAGATATAATGCAATAATAACAAAGCAGTAAATATGACATTCTATTACATGTGAGTTACAGTATGTCTTAAAACATTGATTACAGCGATCGATATAACACAAAATATAGTCAATTCGGGGACGATTTGAGGGCTTGAGAATGTTGTGCTATTAATTCTAAGGCCTAACATCACTTTCCCTTATAATAAATGTACAGTAGAGTGATGTTATTTGCATTATAAGTGCTACGTATTTTACTTTACCCCCCTTGCGGGTGCTCTCGAGCACACATTGGCCTTTGGGCTCCATTTGAGTGTTACGTGCTTGTTCGCAAGTGACCACGTTGCAATTTAATAGCTGAATTGAACAAGTAGCGGTTACAGGCATGACAGAACAAAGGATTTACGTGCACTAAGTTGAACGATGCTCACCATAGTTATGAGCTACATTTAACAGGGCTGTTTATTAGTTAAATGTTATTCAAAACATTGCCTTATGTTAAAGTAAATTTGAATTGAACCCTGAAATGTTTACCTGATCAGCCTTTTTTGATTCAAACACTTAGCACTCCTATTCAATAAAGCAATTGTTGGTTACTGGAGCTTGTAATGTAGCCCGTAAACTAACTTGTTATTCAATTGGTGTCTTTTAGCGAGCCTCAAATAATCTACGGGTTAGAAGCTGAAAATCACTGCGGTTGCCAAAATCGTAACTTACAACCCATCTAAGCCTTTGATCTGTCAAGGCCGCAAATGTTGAAATCGCTCTATAGCAGGGATGAATTGCACCTTAATGATGAGGGAGCTTTTGTGTTAGGGGATAGGATAGTAGAAAGGCTGGAGGAGTTTTTGAACTAGTAGGTGGGGGGAGGGACTAGATGAATGTAATGAGGTAGAAAGTGTAGAGGGGATAAGGGATCAATAAACTACTCATGGGGAGGCGATGGGGGGAGGATTAGTATAGTCAATAGGGAGGTATTACTAAGTAACTCAAGTACAGAGGCAGGCACCTAAAAACTACAAACTCATAACATTAGATGTATGCTTGCTAATGAGGGAAGCTAGCCAGGAAAAATGGGAGAGTTAGAATTATTGGCAATTAATGAAAAATGGGATTTAATAGGCATTACCAAAACATGGTGGGATGAATCTCATAACTGGACTGTTAATCTGAATGGTTATAACCTATTTAGGAAAGATTGGGGCAATGGTCAAAGAGGAGGAGGGATTTGTCTGTATGTTAAGCCTGAATTTAAGTCTATAGTCAGAGAAGATATTTATGGCGAAACTGGCGGTAATGTTGAATGTTTGTGGGTAGAGTTAAATAGCGGAGCAGCAAATTCCAAAATAATATTTTTTGGGAGTATGCTATAAACCCCCAAATATATATACAGATTGGAAATGCAGCTAAGCATGGGCAACTTCTAATAATGGGAGATTTTAATTACCCTGAAATAAACTGGATAAATGAGACCAGCAGTTCAGCTAAGGGGAGCAGGTTCTTGAGTACACTCAGGGATCATTATCTGGACCAGGTTATACAAGAACCTACTAGAAATTAAGCTATCTTGGATTTAATTATCATAAATAATAATTATATGGTATCAAATGTTGAAATAGGGCAACCATTGATCACTACACAGTCTCATTTGAGATGTAATTAAAAAAACAAAACTGTAAGGGGCCCACAAAAACTCTTAATTTTAAAAGGGAAGATTTTAACAGTCTAAGTGCAGCAATACAAAGTATAGACTGGACAGAGAACTGGCAGGTGGACAACATTTACATCCTTACTAAATATACATATGTATCACCATATACCATGTGGGAATAAAAGTAAAAGGAGTAAAACACATCCAACATGGCTTAACAATGATTTAAAGATCAATATACGGAGTAAAAAACAAGCATTTAAATTATACAAAAAAAAAGGGACAGAGACTGCTATACGTGAGTACAAGGAAATCAACCAGGCTTGTAAAAGGGCTATTAGACTGTCTAAAATAGAAAATTAAGAATGTGTTGCAAAAGAGACTAAGACTAACCCTAAAATATTTTTTTATATATTAATGGAAAGAAGGCGAGGAAGGAAGCTATAGGAACATTACAACGTGACACAGGCCGTCTGATAATTAGTCATCAGGAAAAGGCTGATGAGCTAAATAGGTTCTTTTCTTCTGTACCAGTGGTTGGAACACTGCAACATAATGGGGCTACACTACCTTCACCAAATAACTGGTTATCGCAGGAATAAATCCAAAAGAGTTTAGAAAAAATAATGTTAATAAAGCCCCAGGTCCTGATGGAATACATTCAAGGGTACTGACGAAACTGGGTTCTGTAATAGCCAAACCATTATATTTAATTTTTCAAAATTCACTCAACACTGAGTCGCTACAGGATGACTGGCAAAAAGCAGAGGTGATACCTATATTTAAGAAGTGAGCAAGATCAAATTCGGGGGAATTAGAGACCAGTGAGCCTCACTTCTGTATTGGGAAAGCTTTCAGAAGGATTAATAAGGCATAATATACAAGAGTATGTCTGTTTAAACATGATTATAAGTGGGAGTCAACATGGATTTAAGAGGGATTAGTCATGTCAAACAAATCTAATTAGTTTCTATGAGGAGGTTAGTAGGAACCTGGATCAAGGCAACTCAGTGGATGTAGTCTTTTTGGATTTTGCAAAGGCTCTTGATACAGTGCCACATGGGGGACTATTGTGCAAACTAAGGGATACAGGAATGTCAGTAAATATCTTCTCATGGATCGAGAGCTGGCTAAAAGACAGGAAGCAGAGGGTTGTTGTAAATGGAGCATACTCCGATTGGACTAATGTGGTAAGTGGGGTTCCTCAGGGTTCAGTATTAGGTCCTCTCCTTTTTAACATATTTATTAATGACTTGAGGTGGGACTGGAAAGTAGTGTCTCGATTTTTGCTGATGACAAGAAGTTGTGCAAGGTAATTAAATCAAATAATGATGTACTTTCCCTCCAAAGGGATTTACATAAAATTGAGGAATGGGCATCTAAATGACAGATGAGATTTAATATGAATAAATGTAAACTTATGCATCTGGGAAGGAAAAATAGCCATGCATTTTATAATCCTAATGGAGCAAATATAGGGGTATCAGATATTAAAAGGGATATGAGAGTATACTTGTGGAAAACCACCTAGGTAACAGTGCTCAATGCCAAGCAGCAGCTGCAAAGGCACGAAAAATATTAGCATGTATTAAGAAGGGTATAGAAGCAAGGGAAGCAAATATAATTCTGCCACTATACAGATCCCTAGTACGCCCTGTCGGGATTAATACGTATTCGACATATTATTTTCTAAATAATATAGAATAATAAATTTGAAAAAATGAGTTCAGAATCAATTTATAGACACATATTCCTTTTTATAAAATAACACTTATTGACAATAACAAAATCAACTAGTCTAATGATAAAAATGTAATGTATCAAATCAAATGCAAATAAAACAAAATATAACCAGCCAGATATTAAAAGAAAATTAATTCATCATATTGTATAACTTATTATTTTATAACATCTTCTATACAATCCTTAAATCTCAATATAAAAGTTTATCTCAATCACATGTACAATTAAACCTGGAATAGCAACCCAAAGAATAAAACCAGATAAATCAATTAATAAAAATTCACCCAAAATAACGTTTAACATGTACTAATAATGTCTAATTATAGTATAATATAACTATACAGGAATGTATTAAATATAACACAATTATGGTAAAGTATTTTATAATATAATTGATAAGTTAGCTAAGTAAAATTAATTTATCTGTATTGGTCAAAAAAAAAAATGAGATGTCAAATTTTGTACTAAAATTTATATCCGGATTTATAAATTTCAATGGCAAAATGAAATCTAAATAACTTTTTGATACGAAATAAACCAAACAGAGAAATTATGGTAATGGTTTTCAATTATATCAGAAAATAAAATAATTCAATTTATACATTACAAATTATGACAAGATTCCACTGGTCAATTCCAAAATTGTCTGGCCTTTTCCACAGGATCAAAGTTTTCCTCTAGCTCTTGCTTTCTTTTTCTCTCCAGCCCCTCCTCCCCAGATACTGTTTCTATCCATAATTATATCTCCAACTTAATTTGCCTATCAGAATCCCAAATCAGTTAAAGTATCTAGTAACCAATAGAATCTCTCATGATGTCCTCACATATTTAAATTTTTATAGTGAATATATTTTTCTATAGAGACATTTATTCCTTGAACCATAAGATGGCGCTCTCGGATCTTTGAATTTTCATACCTTTAATTAACTAATGACCCCTTTGACCCACAACCTAGATAGGGTCATAATGGTTATCAGTTAAATACCCCTTAACAGATGTATTATTCTGGGAAAGAGACTGAGGGCCCTATTAAATTCCAGCCTCGTAAATAAGAGGCTTCTCATTAAGCCCTACGTACTGCAAAGTTTCTCTAAGTTCCAATGCTATTAAATTAGCCCTGCTGCGAGCAACGTATGAGCTACGCAGCAGGACCATACATATCAACACTGCGTAAATGTACATGTGGAGTGACAGCCTGCGATATGATATCGCAGGCTCCCACTCCTCATCAATTGCTGCGGGTATCCTAAACAAGACCTCCGCGGCAGTCCCCCACATAAGCCCTGCCAAGGGGGGTACTCCAACTACCCCCCCGGCACCTAAAATTAACCCCCCTCTATGCAAGGGTCCCCATCGGGACCCCCGAAGTGTCCTCACATTAACACCTTGCTGCCAGGGTCCATAGGGTTAATTAAGGCCTTATGGGGTCTGTATTGACCACCATGAGTTATAGGGTTAATTAAGGACTTATGGGGGTCTGTATTGACCACCATGAGTTATAGGGTTAATTAAGGCCTTATGGGGGTCTGTATTGACCTTCCTGAGTGATAGGGTTAATTATAGTTTCCTGGGGTTAATATTTTTAGTGCAAGTCCTTTCAGGACCTTTACGGTCCTTTAAGGACCCGCAAGGCGGGACATTTAAAATTGAAATGCAGCAGGGTCACAATCTGTGCCGAACGGGGACCCCCGCTGCAAGGGGTTAATATGTGGGGGCTGCGGGGGTCCCCGTTCGTTGGCAATGGCAGCTTGTGATTGGCTGAAAAAGCTGTCAGCCAATCAGAAGTCGTCAATGTATGAGCCAATCAGGATGCGCAGATGTCTTCTACCAATCACTCCGTGGGGGTGTATCCCATAGTGATTGGCTGAAGGCATCTGAGCCTTGTGATTGGTTCCCAGAAAGAAGTGTTTTAGCCAATCAGGGTGAGATATTGGGGTGTATCCCATCCTGATTGGCTCACACATTGACGACTTCTGATTGGCTGAAATTGATAGACAGCTTTTTCAGCCAATCACAAGCCGCCTTTGCCAATTTCCTCCCGGAAAAGACTCCTGGAGGCTCATTAGCATCGGGGAGGTCTGCGAGTGCAGATCTCTGTTAGTTTTATTTTATTTATTTTTTTAGAGCGCAGATGGTTCCGGGGCCCAGCCGGGGCTGAAGGGGAGGAGGCCGAGGACATTGCGAGAAGGTAAGTTAAATGTATATTTAGATGTTTATATGTTTATTTTATTTGTTGTATGTATCTTGTATTAATGTATTAATGTATTGTGTTTTTTTAACAGGGCCGCGCCGGAAGAGCTGAACAATGACGGGACATGCTGGAAAGGTGAGTAGAATATTTAGAATGTATATAATGTTTATTTATTTCATGTTAATTTTTTCTACTAATTATTTTGTTTTGTTTTACCCCTAGGTCAGTGATCTGAAGCAACATCCTAAAGGTAAGTGATCTTAATTATTTTATTTTAGCTTAGAATTAGGGTCTGTGTATGTAGTTAGGATTTATTGTAGATCAGATAGATAGGGGGATGTATTTGATATAGTTAGGATTTATTTTATATTAAATAGATTGTATGTTAGATAGATAGGGGGTATTTAATTTGTATTATATGTAATATATTATATGTAATGTATGTAATGTAATGTATTGTATGTAATGTATTATATGTAATATATTATATGTAATATATGTAATGTATGTAATGTATTATATGTAATTTATTATATGTAATATATTATATGTAATATATGTGATGTATTGTATGTAATGTATTGTATGTAATGTATTATATGTAATATATTATATGTAATATATGTAATGTATGTAATGTAATGTATTGTATGTAATATATGTAATGTATATGTATTTAATGTATTGTGTATATCTGTCTTTCCTTTTCAGGTGTGTAATTTTTTTATTTTCTGTAGTGGGGGGGCGGGTTGTAATGTATTTGTTTTTTTTCTGTACTGTAGGTTTTTTTTTCTGTACTGTAGGTTCTTTTTTTCTGTACTGTAGGTTTTTTTTTTTTCGGTACTTTATTTTTTATTTTTTATGTACTGTAGGTTTTTTTTTTCTGTAAGGTAGGTTTTTTTATTTTTTGTAAGGTAGTTTTTTTTTATTTTTGTAATTAGAGTGTTGGGGAGGTTTATTAGGGGGTAGGTAGTGTAGGTAGTGTAAGTGTTAATAGATTAGTATAGAGGGGGGTTAGTTTAGTTTAAATGGTTTATTGGGGGTTATAGTGTAGTGTTTGTAGTTAGTGTCATGATGGTCCTTGAGGACCGTCATGGCACTTATGTGGTTAATGTTGGGTTGTAACAGGCCCATAATGGTAATAATATACCCTTATGGGACAGATGGGGTTAAATAGAGGCTTATGGGGGTCTGTATTGACCTTCATGAGTGACGGGGTTAATTAAGTGCTTATGGGGGTCTGTATTGACCACCATGAGTTATAGGGTTAATTAAGCCCTTATGGGCTTCTGTATTGACCACCATGAGTTATAGGGTTAATGAAGGCCTTATGGGGATCTGTATTGACCACCATGAGTTATAGGGTTAATTAAGGTCTTATGGGGGTCTGTATTTACCACCATGATTTATAGGGTTAATTAAGGCCTTATGGGGGTCTGTATTGACCACCATTATTATTATTATTATTATTATCGTTTATTTGTAACGCGCCAACATATTCCGTAGCTCTATACATAAGTTAAGTTACAGGCAATGACAAGTTAAAGATTTACACATTGCAAAGAGTGTATGGCCCTGTCTTTGAACTTGGAATCCGGTGTCCATAGCGCTTTCCCTAAAGCACTGCACAGGACCGAAACTCGCAGACTTACAACACCATGAGTTATAGGGTTAATTATAGTTGCCTGGGGTTAATATTTTTAGTGCGAGTCCTTTCAGGACCTTTACGGACCTTTAAGGACCCGCGAGGCGGGAAATTATAAAATTGAAATGCAGCAGGGTCACGATTGGGGACCCCCGCTGCAGGGGGTTAATGTGGGGGGGCTGCGGGGGTCCCTATGGACCCCTGCAGCAAGGGGTTTATGTGGGTACACTTCGGGGGTCCCGATGGGGACCCCCAGCAAAGAGGGGGGTTAATTTTTGGGGCCGCGGCCAGGATTGGCAATTAGTGTGCCGCGGCCCCTTTAAGGAGCTGCGGCGGGGAATTTAAAACTTTTAAATGCAGCGGGGGGCCTGATCTATGCAGATCGGGGACCCCCCCTGCAATGGGTTTATGTGGGGAAACTTCGGGGGTCCCGATGGGGACCCCCAGCATAAAAGGGGGGTTAATTGTAGGTGCCGCGGTCGGGTTTGGGTAATAGTGTGCCGCGGCCCCTTTAAGGAGCCTCGGCGGGGAATTTAAAACTTTTAAATGCAGCGGGGGGCCTGATCTATGCAGATCGGGGACCCCCCCTGCAATGGGTTTATGTGGGGACACTTTGGGGGTCCCGATGGGGACCCCCAGCATAGAGGGGATTAATTTTTTTGGCCGCGGCCAGGATTGGCAATAAGTGTGCCGCAGCCCCTTTAAGGAGCCGCGGCGGGGAATTTAAAACTTTTAAATGCAGCGGGGGCCTGATCGGTGCCGATCAGGGACCCCCGCTGCAAGGGGTTAATGTGGGGGTGCTGCAGGGGTCCCGATAGAGACCCCTGCAGCATGGGGATGTGTATAGGGAGCAGGGGGGAGCCTCACACTGCTGTCTCGGGTTGCTCCGAGGCAGCACGTAGAGGCTTTAGGATCCCTTGCGGGCACTTTTTGTGCCTGTAGGGATTCTTACGATATGCGATAATCATGCATAGATTTAAGGCTGCGTGTGACTACGTAGCTCTCTCGGAGCCTTTTCTCAGCCATTTTTTTGTAGTCATATTGCAAAGCAGGCTGCAAGAGATTCGGTACTCGCAAACAGCAGAAAAACTGCCTTTTGCGAGCACCGAGAGAACTACGAGGGATAATTTAATAGGGCCCTGAATGTCTAGTAACACATTCTTCACATGTGAAATTTTGGGGAGGATTCCATTATTTCTAAGAAACATATCCTTTATAGACCTTTATCAATTAGTTTAGGAATTCACTCAAATATTTGTCTCCACAGAACAAAGAACTATTTAAACATGAAGAACTCACTTGTGAGAAGCTGTGAAAACACATCTTTTACATAGATATATTCAAATAATGGAATTGCATGCATATATATATATATATATATATATATATATATATATATATATATATATAAATATATAAAGCATATAAAATATTAATACATTGGATATAAAATAATGGATAATAATTGGAATATCATATTATACTATAATATCCATAGAAGATAGAACTTTATTCATACAAAAGTTCTGACAGCCCTCATTTGGAATATGGAGTACAATTTTGGGCATCACTTCATAAAAATGACAATTTAGAGCTGGAAAAGGTACAGAGAAGGGCTACAAAACTAATAAGAGGAATGGAGGGGCTAAGTTATGAAGAAAGACTAAGCAAATTAAGCTTATTTTCGCTAGAAAAATAGGCATCTAAGAGGAGATATGATTACCTTATATAAATACATCCAGGGTCAGTATAAAGATTTTTTAAGTGAGCTTTTTGTGCCAGGTTTTCAGCTGACAAGAGGACATCCTTTGAGGTTAGAAGTAAAAATATTCCACCTTAAAGAAAGAAAAGGGTTCTTCACAGTAAGGGTGGTTAATCTGTTGAATTCTCTACCAAAGGAGGAGGTGACAGCAGATTTGATATATAACTTTAAATGGGAAATGGGTTTATTTCTAATTAAAAAGGGCATTCAGGGTTATCCTGGATAATTAGAGAGAGAGAGTATTGATCCAGGGAGGAATACAATCGCAAGTATTTGGGGTCAGGAAGGATTTTTTTCCCCTTTTAGACGATTAGCAACGTTTCACTTGTTTTTTTCTTTTTCTGTTTGCCTTTCTCTGGTTCAATTAATTAACAACTAATCCACACATTGCAGATCAGAGGAGATCTAAAAAGGTTGAACTTTATGGACTGAAAGTATTTTTTCAACTTCAATTACTATGTAACTATGTAACTACAGTGCCTTGCAAAAGTATTCACCCCCTTGACTTTTTACCTAATTTGTTACATTACAGCCTTTAGTTCAATGTTTTGTTAATGAATTTTATGTGATGGATCAGAACACAATAGTCTAATATATACATATAACTATTTTTTTAGAAATAGAAAACAGAAAGTTGCGTATGTATTCACCCCCTTTGTTATGAAGCCCAAAAAAAGCTCTGTTGAAATAATTACCTTCAGAAATCACATAATTAATGAAATGCTGTCCACCTCTGTGCAATCTAAGTGTCACATGATCTGTCATTACATATACACACCTTTTTTGAAAGGCCCCAGAGGCTGAAACACCTAAGCAAGAGGCACCACTACCCAAACACTGACATGAAGACCAAGGAACTCTCCAAACAAGTAGGGGACAATGTTGTTGAGAAGTACAAGTCAGGGTTAGGTTATAAAAAAGTATTCAAATCTTTGAGGATTCCCAGGAGCACCATCAATTCTATCAATATCAAAGGGAAAGAACATGGCACAACAGCAAACCTGCCAAGAGACGGACCTGGCAAGGAGGGCATTAATCAGAAAGACAGCACAGAGACCTAAGGTAACCCTGGAGGAGCTGCAGAATTCCACAGTAGAGACTGGAGTTTCTGTACATAAGACGACAATAAGCTGTACGCTCCATAGAGTTGGGCTTTATAGCAGAGTGGCCAGAAGAAAGCCATTACTTTCAGCAAAAAGCAAAATGGCAAGTTTTGAGTTTTTGAAAAGGCATGTGGGAGGCTCCCAAAATGTATGGAGGAAGGTGCTCTGGTCTGATAAGACTAAGATTGAACTTTTCGTCCATCAAAGAAAGTGCTATGTCTGGCGCAAACCCAACACATCACATCACCCCAGTGAAACATGGTGGTGGTAGCATCATGCTGTGGGGATGTTTTTCAGCAGCCGGGACTGAGAAACTAATCAGAGTTGAGGGAAAGATGGATGGTGCTACATACAGGCATATTCTTGAGCAAAACCTGTACCACTCTGTGCGTGATTTGAGGCTAGGACGGAGGTATTGCCAGTCATTTTTTATATTTTGTACATTGCCGGATTGCGAGTCTGATATGGGATCTCTAAACGCTAATTGATTGACGTGTAACCTCCATGTTTTACTGACATAATTATGCCGGTCTCATTTACTATTGGCTATTTCTAAATCTGTAGTTACGGCCTTGCTTAATTGATCATGACCATGTTCTGAAATACTACAGCCAATTGCATGGTTTACGGTTTTGGCTTTTGGCCCGTAAATTGCAGGCTTGTTAAATTGAACCACTCTGTAATGACAGCAAATTTTAAGCTGCAGACATATGGCCTGTATAACGTAATCTGCAGGCTTGCAATTTTATAAGGCTTTAAGTATCTCTTTTAAATTAGGTTAGTGCTGTCAATAATTATTAAATAACCACTGGGATTCTGGCTGTATTGTGTTCAGAGTAAAGCCACATAAAATTAAAAAGACTGGGCATTCTCAAATCCAAGAATTAACTAGACTGATTAGGCTAACAACAGTAGCAGTTTATTGCCAACAGTAATGAATGTGCACTTAAAAATGTAATTTCATATGATACTATTCTGACAGACAACATTCTTATGAAAATGTAATTTGCATCACATTCAAATTATGTTCTCTTTTTATACATTTTTGTCTGTATTTTTTTATATATATTTTGTTGTCTATATAAAAATAAAAACCTGTTTGCCCTATAAAAAAGGTTGATGAAAAGTTGTATTATCATTATTACACTAAGCTATTAAGACTGCAAGTCACTAAAAAAAGGATACATCTAAGTAATTTACTTTAATTGTATTTTGTTTTTTTCTGAATTAATTTGACCAAGCCATAACATGTGTCCCAAAATTTTATGTTTTCAGTAAAATGTAAGCTGAATTGCAAAATGTAAAATCCAGTTGATATTATTAATGATATCAGTAAACTTTGCAGATCATAGCTTTCAGATACATAAGTTAATCATATATAACTATACATTTTCCACATTATTACATTTTACAAATATGTCTGTTTTGAGAAATACAAATAAAAACATATTTTATTAAGGTTAAGACAAAAATCAATAACAAATAGTGAAGATACATATTTATAAAATATCATCATCAAACTGTGCTTTTGAAGATGATATCTTAGTATGGGTAACATATTACTAATTTAGAAAATACATTTATATGATATTGCTTTATTCATAGTATTGATTCAGTCTGGCTCTGCTTGTGTTGTAGAGACAGAAAGCAAGTTGAGTCATATAAAGAGATACTGTAGACTAATAAAAATTCAGCTGTTAAAATAAAAAGTGAAATTTGGAGAAAAAGAACATATGAGATCATTTAAAGTGAAAGGTACAGGAACCGAGACTGAGCCAGAGGAGCTATACCCTAAGATTTGCTTAGTTGCTCGGGGATTTAGAAGTTTACATAGTGAAGGTGATTTAAGAAAAGATTTGGACCCCCATCTATCTATTGACTACCCTTTTCATAGTCGATTGTAGGTACAGTAAGATGTAGGAGATATATATATAAAAAAAAGGTTCCACAGGGATCAAATAAAAATGAATTAAATATATAAGTTAATAAAAAAGTTTTATTGACATTTTTGCAGAAATATACCAATATTTTCTATTACCACTGTTAAAGAATTAGGGCCCCTATTCAATTGAACAATTGTCGGGTACTGGAGCCCGTAATGTAGCTGTAAACTAATTTGCTATTCAATTGGTGTCTTCTAGCGAGCTGCAAATGATGTGTGGCTTATAGGCTGAAAATCACGGCGGTTGCCAAAATCGTATCTTCCAACCCATCTAAGCCTTTGATCATTCAAGCCCGTAAGTGTTACAATTGCAAATAGCTATTTAATTACTACAATTCCTCAAGCCCGGGGGTTAAACACCTGTTCGTAGCACTGTAAATGCACATAAAAAAATCAATACTGCACTTTAGAAGACGGAGAAAGCCATGTAAGACATTCAAATTAATTGCAAAACAGTCTCAAGCTTGTGAGTCTGATCACAAATTAGACCTCTAAACACTAACTGATTGACATGTAACCTCCATGTTTTACTGACGTAATGATGACGTTCTCGTTTACTATTGACTGTTTCTAAATCGGTAGTTATGGCCTTGCTTAATTGATCATAATCACGCTCTGAACTGCTACTTACAATTGCATGGTTTACGGCTTTGACTTTCGGCCCTTAAATTGCGGGCTTGTTCAATTGAATTGCTCTGTAATTGTAGCAAATTTCAAGCCTGCAGATTTACGACCTGTATAACATAATCTGCGGGCTTGCAATTGAATAAGGCTCTAAGTGTAGTGTATACTATGAATTCCTTTATTCTAGTGGTTTCGTTCTTAGAGATGACATTATATTTGTAGTATTTGTATAAAAAGCAATATACTTACTTTTAAAATAGTAGCAGCTTGAAAGAATCACTTTCACTCTAACTTGCACTTGCTTATCAAAATACATAAAAAGCTGAACTTGCTGGTAGTCCTAATTAGAATAAGATGTGGAGGTTGTGGAAGGATTATTATTTTAGAATTAGTATTATATTAGCTCTATGTGAGTTATATTTTCAATGTTACCAAAGCATGCAATTTAGTACTGACATAGATTTTCAGGAAGGAGAAATCTTGAAAAGATTGAGATGATACAGGGAAAAAGGTAGGAAGCAGGAATACCAGAGAATAGGATATTGCAATAAATAAGGATATCCCATAAAAGTGGACCAAAATCAAGAAAGTTTGAAAGAAAGTTTGTAATAAAAATAAAATGTTAGAGAATAATGTTAGAAAAGAGCTTAGAAATACACCAAAATATTATGTATGTTATACTGCATTAATTATGGTGTCATGGACAACCACCTATGTAACAGTTCTCAATGCCAAGCAGCAGCAGCAAAGGCAAATAAACTATTAGCATGTATTAAGAAGGATATAGAAGCAAGGGAGGCAGATATAATTCTACCACTATAAAAATCCCTAGTACACCCTCATTATGAATATGGAGTACAGTTTTGGGCACCAATTCATCAAAAGGACATTTTAGAACTGGAAAAAGTACAGAGAAGGGCAACAAAACTAATAAGGGGAATGGAGGGGCTAAGTTATGAAGAAATACTAACCAAATTAATTATCTCTAGAAAAAAGGCGTCTAAGAGGAGATATGATTACTTTATATAAATACATCCAGGGTCAGTATAAATATTTGTCAAGGGAGCTTTTTGTGCCAAGAGGTTTTCAACTGACAAGAGGACTTTATTTGAGGTTAGAAGTAAAGAGATTCCACCTTAAAGAAAGAAAAGGGTCCTTCACAGTAAGGGTGGTTAATCTGTGGAATTTTCTACAAAGGGAGGTGGTGACAGTGTATTCGATAGATAACTTTAAAAAAGGTTTCGATATATTTTTAATTTAAAAAGGGCATTCAGGGTTATACTGGTTAGTTAGAGAGGGGGTATTGATCAAGGGAGGAATCCGATCGCCAGTATCTGGGGTCAGAGTCAACGTTTCACTGTTTTTTTTGTTTGCCTTCCTCTGGATCAATTAACAACTAATCCACATATTGCAGATCAGAAGAGATCTTAAAAGGTTGAACTTGATGAGCTAAACTTATTTTTTCAACCTCAATTACTATGTAACTATGTAAGCCTTTGATCTTTGAAACCTGTAATTGTTACAATCGCAAATTGCTATTATATTGCTACAATTCTCCAAGGACGCACTTGCGTTTAAACCCGTAAATGGCAAATGTTGCCAAAGATTCTACAGGTACTGGACCTGCAAGGGGGTTAAACTCCTGTCCGTAGCACTGTATAAGCAAATATAAACACACTACTGTATTTTAAATTACAGGAAAGCGATGAAAGGTATTAAAATTAATAGCACAATATTCTCAAGCTCGCAAATCTGCAACAAAAAATAATTTTATTTATGTTTAATTTCAGTGTTATATCGATCCCGACAATCAATGTGTTAATACATATAATAGAACTTGAGTGGACTAGAATATTATATATACTGATTTTTCCATATTACATTATTTCAGGAATGCGGGCCCGATCGCATCTCTGACTTCAAAACCGTAAGTGATTGAAATGTAACCTCCATGTTTATTACGTAATGATGACAGTCTCTTTTACTATTGTCTCTGTCTAAACCCGTACCTATGGGTTTGAATAATTTATCATGGTCACGCCTGGAACTGCTACGTGGCCAAGCATGGTTTACCGATTTGAATTTCGGACATGTAGTTGCGGCCTTTTCTAATTTAATCACTCTGTAACTCCTGCAAATTGAATTTAATAGGGCCCTTAAACATGCTGAAAATGTTAAGGCATTGGGCTTTCATCAAATATGCTGCTATAATCAGACACTTCATTAAATCGGTCTATATTGCAAATTTAAGATAAGGGTTCAAAAGGCATATTTAAGTATCATCCACACCGCAGTTGAGACAATAATATAATCAGCTCCCCTATGGAGAAGGTATAGAGAGAAGAGTAGCAAGCCCATGAGTGACTGTAGGATAGAGATCAATAGAAAATGAAATCTTAAATAGGAATCAATAGAAAATAAGGGGCTGCAGGAGATAATGCAAAAAATCTGTTTGGGGTTGACGTAGAGGGTAAAAAATAGAGATTAATTTTGAAGACTAGGGATACTACAGCGTTCTTGACTGAGAAGGTGCAGTTTGATGAAAGAAGTCTGATGATTAAAGTCAGGGAAGATCTATACTGAGCAATGGCAGAGCCACTGCTGGTGCAGCAAGTGTAAAGCACCAGGGCCCAAAACAAGTTAGGGGCTTTCTGCTAATATCAGTAAAGGAGGAATCTTGATTTATTAGATGAGATTGGCAGACAATTACTTTATAGAAAGGTGGTCTGATGCCCAAAAGGCTTAATCTCACCATCTGCATATACTTTTGGCTTTGTTACTGACCCCTATGAGGTGGATAGAGAAGTTGCAAAGGGGACCCAAATTATTTTCACTAGCTTCGCCACTGATACAGAGTTAGACTTACAGTATGTAAGAGTGCAGAAAGTATAACAAATTCTGTTTAGCTTGTCAGAGGGTAGATAAAAAAGGACAGGAGGCATTTGTAATGTGGGAATTCTTAACAAAACTGCATCCAGAACCACCCATCAGAAAAGATAAAAAGGTCAATCAGGGGTAATATACAGAAATGGATAACAGGATTTATCACTAATTGACAGTACTAATATGATATATTTAAATACAATTATATTTACATATTTAAGACTTCACTTGCTTTTCCATCATAATGACTACTCATTCCTTCTAACTAAATGAGTGAATAGTACTACAGTTATATTCACTAGTCAGCCCCAAAATAGGTATCCCTAGACACAGCCCATGATTAGTTTAAACCGCCAACTATTACTTTGCAAATGATGTAAAGGAAATAATGATGAAAGATAAAAGTAGTTAAAAGGAAGAATGTTAGATTATTTAAGGGACAGAATACAAATGTAAAAAGCCCTACACAAAGCAAATAATCCAGTGTACAGTATGTATCAGGTTTTGCAAGGCTACCGTAATCAACATCACACTAGATTTCCTGCAGCTATATCTAATTATATGCATGTGATTTTATTGAACCTTTGTGGACATTAAGAAACCCATGTTTGTTTTATGTGCTACTCTACACTCACAAATCAAAGCCTTGCAAGATCATAGCCATGTCTCCGTAACCTTAATTGGGAAAACTAGCCTTTAGGGTTTTGAAATGTCATGTTCAAATTAAACCCTTAGACTGACTAATTCTTTAATTAGTATACCCTATTCTCTTTCGTCTATTAACACAACAGCTATATTTTTTCATTATATAAAACTCAGCAATATATTTTAATAGGTTTAATTTATATTAAAGAAACAACATTTTGTAAGACTTCAATGGGAAGCTTATGTGTATAACTTACATATATTGTATAATAATGGAACACTTTTTACAAAACAGGATTTAAATACATTTACTTTAATTTATTTACCTTTTGATACAGTATCTCAAAAAAGTGAGTACACTCCTCACATTTTTGTAAATATTTTAATATATCTTTTCATGTGACAACACTGAAGAAATGACCCTCTGCTACAATGTAAAGTAGTAAGTGTACAGTCTGTATAACAGTGTAAATTTGCTGTCCCCTCAAAATAACTCAACACACAGCCATTAATGTCTAAACCGTTGGCAATAAAAGTGAGTACACCCCTAAGTGGAAATGTCCATATTGGGCCCAAAGTTTCAATATTTTGTGTGGCCACCATTATTTTTCAGCCCTGCCTTAACCCTCATGGGCAGGGAGTTCATCAGAGCTTCACAGGTTGCCACTGGAGTCCTCTTCCACTCCTCGGTGATGACATCACAGAGCTGGTGGATGTTAGATACCTTGCACTTCCCCACCTTTCATTCGAGGATGCCCCACCGAGGCTCAATAGGGTTTAGGTCTGGAGACATGCTTGGCCAGTCCATCACCTTTACCTTCAGCCCATCACCTTTACCAAAACAACAACAAAATGAGGAAGGAGCAGGAGGGTGAAGAGAAGCATGCAGAGTGGTTTGTTTCTAGCTAAAGTCTACTTGGGATGCTAGTGGTGTGGGAATATGATCTATTACACCAAAGTGGCAGTTTGGGATTTTCTGCCTAGGGGCTCAATATATGTAAATTCGTCTCTTCTTATACTCCTGCAATTGTTGCCAGCTGATGTACGAAAAACACTAGGAGGAATTTGGGAAAATCAGAATCGATTCCATTTTGATTGAAGAACCCAACATCAGTCCACAAAGGAAGTGAGGAGTGGAAGAGATAACAAGAGGACTTGCAGTTTGTGCATGTTAAGGCTGAAGGTGATAAGCATATTTGAAGCAAGTAGATTGTCTAACAGAGTGAGGCAACTAGTTTCACTATTGGTGCAGATTGAGAAAAGTCCTGAAAGTGAAAGTGAGAGGAGATGACAGGTGAGGAGGAAAAAAGAAGGTCATTAGCAGAGTGAAGAGGGCAATTGGGGAAGTATTTTTACATGACAGCAGAGATATAAGGGGGTGCAATGTTGTTAAGGACTTTATATGTTAAGGTTAGAATTTTAAACTTTATTCTGGATGCATTGTGACATCAGTGGAGTGACTGCTGCAGACATGGAACTTTGAGTGTAAGCGATGTGAATTATTGGACTGGAAAAATAATGGTGATAGGGAGGATAACAAGGAGCCAGTTACAGTAGCCAAGGTTAGATATGGTGAGGAAATGAATTGTAAATTTAGTGTTTTGTGTAAGATAGTGACATATTCTGGAGATGTTTTTAAATGAAAACAACATTATTTGGTTATTGATTGTATGTGAGGGCAGGGCCCAACAGAACACCAAGGCAATCAGCCTAAGAGGTAGGTGTGACAATGGCATTGTCAATAGTGAGGGATATTTGAGGAGTGACAGGTGTAGTAGAGGGTGGGAAGATTCAGAGCTCACTCTTGAAATGTTGAGTTTAAGTTGATGTGCGTGCATCCAAGAAGATATGCTTGAGAGACAGTTGGCAACATGTGCTAGAAGAGAGGGAGCTAAGTATGGCACTGAGAGATAGATTTGAGTGTCATCCACATATAGATGATACTGAAATTCAAACAATTGTATTAAGGTGCCAAAGGAGAATGTATTGATTTGAAGAAGAGGGGGCCTAGGACTGACACTTGGGGTACACCAACAGTCAAGGGCAAAAAGCTAAAAAGAGAGTATACTGTGAGGCGGCAGATATGAATTCAACATCTACCAATAACCATATTAATTAAATCTTTTTTTTATAAATAGTAATTTTTATTTTGATCACAAGACAAAACTGGAAATATTTATATAAGTTATATATTAGTTGTAAAGGTGTTATAAGAAGGCAATATAGATGTAGTAATGTTGAACAAGAAAAAGTTCTATATTTCTCATATTATTCTTTTTCACCAACACAAAGCATGTAAATATGTAGGCCAGTTGGTTGGTTGGGCAGTGAAATGGCAGATATAGTTTTTTTTTTTTTTATCAGAATTTTTATTTTGGTCACAAAATACAACATATATATGTGGCCAGATAAAGAATATTATCTGGCATTTGTGGGAGGGGCGCTCTCCCAACAGTCGAACGATCAGGGTAGCGATAAGAACTATGGCCCAGTAGCTATGGAATGCTCTGTCGGACAAGTGGAATAACGTAGCGAGGGGTAACCAAGAAGTGCCGGGTTACTACCAGACATCCGGCCTACTAAGGGGGCCAGATGAGTCCTTGCCGAAGCAAGGACTGCTAATACGCCTGGTAACAGCAGCGATAGCAGATGAAGTCGCTAGTGACCTGAAAGTGGGTCTCGGAGGGGAGTGAAGAACTGCTGGGGGACCGAAGTGCCACCTTGGACGTAGACAAGTGGCATAGACAAGTGGGTTCAGGCCCAGATCTATGGGACGAAAGCGTAAGGAAGTTGGGATAACTTACCTCGAGTGGAACCATCCCTCTCCAGCAATAAGTGTGCCCTTTCGGAAAAGAAAAGGAGCCAGAATCTCCACGGCAGGAGGCTCTGCATAGTATTTATAGAGGTGACAGAAGTGGTGCCTGGAGAAGGTAGATAAGAGAGCATAAGGAGGGTAGAAGTTTAGTAGATTTGTGCCGAAAACCATGTGAATGGGGTGTAGGGAAGCCAAAGTGGTATCTTGGTCGTAGACAAGGGCATAGGCAAATAGGTTCAGGCAAGATCCATAACAGGAAGTAAGGAAATCAGGATAACCTACCTCAAGGAGATATGGAACCATCGCTACGCAGCAATGAGAGTGCCCTTTCGGGCAAGAAAAGGAGCCAGAATCTACATGGCAGGAGGCTCTGCATAGTATTTATTAAGGAGACAGAAGTGGTGCCCAGAGCAGGCATATAAGAGAGTGTAAGAAGGGTAAAAGTTTAGTAAATTTGGGCCCGACACCACGTGAATTGGGCGTATGGAAGCCGAAGTGCTACCTTGGACATAGACAAGGGCATAGACAAGTAGGTTCAGGCCCAGATCCATAGCAGGAAAGAGGTCAGAATGAGCAGAGGTGCAAACAGCTCAAGTGCAAGATTAGAAAAAAGCCCAAAAAAAAACGAACGAAAGAGCTACAGACAGGTGCAGCATGACACAGAGCCGAGTGAGCTGTGGTGCAAACAAGAAGCTGCAGAGGTGGGAGAGAGAGGGACCGAAGCACAAATATATATATTCACATTTAAATGTCTAAAAAAAGTTAAAAAGCATGTTTTCAGATTTATATGTATATATATATATATATATATATATATATATATATATATATACTGTAATTTATTAACCTACATTTCTAAAAGATATGTTTTTACACACTTCACCAAATCTCCATCTAGAAAACAATGACTATATAAATCCATATAGCTAATGTTATTATATATGCAGTATATATCTTATTATATATGCAGTTTCTTGTGGGATATACAAACAATAACTTTAGATTATAATACAGTGAGGGAAAAGTATTTGATCCCCTGCTGATTTTGAACGTTTGTCTACTGACAAAGAAATGATCAGTCTATAATTTAAATAGTAGGTGTATTTTAACAGTGAGAGACACAATAACAAAAAATAAATCTAGAAAAATGCATGTCAAAAAAGTTATAAATTGATTTGAAGGTCAATGAGTAAACTAAGTAATTGACCCCTTCGACTTAGTACTTGGTGGCAAAATGTTTGTTGGCAATCACAGAGGTCTGACGATTCTTGTAGTTGGCCACCAGGTTTGCACACATCTCAGGAGGGATTTTGTCCCACTCCTCTGCAAACCTCTCCAAGTCATTAAGGTTTCGAGGCTGATGTTTGGTAACTCGAACCTTCAGTTCCCTCCTCTGGCTAGGCCACTCCAGGACCTTAATGTGCTTCTTCTTAAACCACTCTTTTGTTGCATTGGCTGTGTGTTTTAGGTCATTGTCATGCTGAAATACCCATCCACGATCCATTTTCAATGCTCTGGCTGAGGGAAGGAGGTTCTCACCCAAGATTTGATGGTACATAGCCCATCCATCGTCCCTTTGATGTGGTGCAGTTGTCCTGACCCCTTAGCAGAAAAACACAACCAAAGCATAATGTTTCAACCTCCATGTTTGACAGTGGAGATGGTGTTCTTGGGGTCATAGGCAGCATTACTCATCCTCCAAACACCGCAAGTTGAGTTGATGCCAAAGAGTTCAATTTTGGTCTCATCTGACCACAAAAACTTTCACCCAGGTATCCTCTGAATCATTCAGATGTTCATTATCAAGCTTCAGATGGGACTGTACATGTGCTTTCTTGTGCAGGGGGACCTATGGTTGGTGACTATGGTCCCAGCTGCCTTGAGATCATTAAGTAGTTCTGGGCTGATTCCTCACCGTTTTCATGATCATTGGAACTCCATGAGGTGAGATCTTGCATGGAGCACCAGACCAAGGAGACTGACAGTTATTTTGTGATTCTTCCATTTGCGAATAATCGCACCAACTGTTGTCACCTTCTCACCAAGCTGCTTGCCGATGGTCTTATAGCCCCTTCCAGCCCATTGCAGCCTATATTATTGTCCCTGACATCCTTGGACAGCTCTATGGTCTTGGCCATGGTGAAGAGTTTGGAATCTGATTAATTGATTGCTTCTGGGGACAGGTGTCTTTTATACAGGTAACAAGCTGAGATTAGGAGCATTAAGAGATGTTCTTTGATAATTGTGGTACTGTAATTGTGTGCTAAAACATAATCCACCAGTAGGAGGGCTTATCACATATAATAGTTGTGGATCTTATTAATGTTGGTCATGCAATGTTAAAAATTGCAGGCCTTGCAACTTATGGTTCTCATAGGACAAGCTGCATGAGCGCCAAAAAATATCGGCTAAGCGAGGAAAAAAATGGCTGCAGAAAAAACGTTAATTTTCTCAAACAGGATCAAATCGAGGCCAAAGCCAGTAACACTTAACCCAAGCCAGTAACACTTAACCCAAGCCAGTACCACTTAACCCAAGGCTGTAACACTTAACCCAAGCAAGTAACACTTAACCAAAGCCAATAGCACTTACCCGAAGCCAGTAACACTTAGTTGAACAACGCCAGGCATGCGGAACCTTGAGATGAGCAGTCGTGGCTCAGTGCATCGTGTCTAAATTACAGATAAATGTATAAGGCACAAAGAACACAAAAACACTGATAAGAGATGAAACCCTCAGTTTGAACATAAACAGCGATGCAGAGAGAGCGGAGGCAGCATCTGACAACATTAGGTAAATGCATATAGGGGGAATCAGCACAACATATTATTGAAAACATATATACACATAAAGATATATGTGTATATATGTTTGGTCTGGGCCTGCATGAGTGCTGACAGCACTGGGGAGCTACAGTTCATTGAGGGAACCATGAATGCCAACATGTACTGTGACATACTGAAGCAGAACATGATCCCCTCCCTTCGGAGACTGGGCCGCAAAGGAAGTATTCCAACATGATAACGACGCCAAACACACCTCCAAGATGACCACTGCCTTGCTAAAGAAGCTGAAGGTAAAGGTTATGGACTGGCCAAGCATGTCACCAGACCTAAACCCTATTGAGCATCTGTGGGGCATCCTCAAATGGAAGTTGGTGGAGTGCATGTTCTCCAACATCCACCTGCTTCATGATTTCATAAGAGAGTAGTGGAAGCAACTCCATTGGCAACCTGTGAAGCTCTGGTGAACTCCATGCCCATGAGGGTTATGCCAGTGCTGAAAAATAATGGTGGCCACACAAAATATTGACACTTTCAGCCCAATGTGGACATTTCCACTTAGGAGTGTACTCACTTTTGTTGCCAACGGTTTAGACATTAATAGCTGTGTGTTGAGTTATCTTGAGGGGACAGCAAATTTACACTGTTATACAGGCTATACACTTACTAATTTACATTGTAGCCGAGTGCCATTTCTTCAGTGTTGTCCCATGAAAATGCATAATAAAATATTTACAAAAATGTGAGGGGGTGTACTCACTTTTGTGAGATACTGTATATATATATATATATATATATATATATATATATATATATATACCGTATTTATCGGCATATAACACGCACCGGCGTATAGCACGCACCTCATTTTAAGAAAGGAATTTCAGGGGGAAAAAAATTCAAATAAAGAACTTTTGAAGCAAAATCCTCAACCTCAACCTCCTCCTCAACCTCCCTCCTCATCCTCCCTCCTCAACCCCCTCCTCAAAGCCCCCATCCTCAACCCCCTCCTCCACCCCCCCATCCTCATCCTCCTTCCTCAGCCCCCCTCCTCAACCTCCCTCCTCATCCTCATCCCCCCTCCTCATCCTCAACCCCCCTCCTCAACCTCCCTCCTCATCCTTCCTCCTCAACCCCCCATCCTCAACCCCCCATCCTCAACCCCCTCCTCAACCTCCCTCCTCAAACCCCCTCCTCAACCCCCCTATCCTCAACCCCCATCCTCAAATCCCCTCAACCCCACTCCTCAACCCCCCAATCCTCATCCTCCTTCCTCAACCCCCCTATCCTCAACCCCTCTCCTCAACCTCAACCCCCCTCCTCAACCTCAACTCCCCTCCTTAACCTCCCTCCTCATCCTCAACCCCCCTCCTCATCCTCAACCACCCTCCTCATCCTCAACCTCCCTCCTCATCCTCAACCCCCTCCTCAACCTCCCTCCTCATCCTCCCTCCTCAACCCCCCCATCCTCAACCTCCCTCCTCAACCCCCTATCCTCAAACCCCTCCTCAACCTCCCTCCTCAAACTTCCTCCTCAACCCCCCATCCTCAAACCCCCTCAACCCCCCTCCTCAACCCCCATCCTCATCCTCCCTCCTCAACCCCCCTATCCTCAACCCCCTCCTCAACCCCCCTCCTCAACCTCAACCCCCCTATCCTCAACCCCCCTCCTCAACCTCAACCCCCCTCCTCAACCTCCCTCCTCATCCTCAACCCCCCTCCTCATCCTCAACCGTCCTTCTCAACCTCAACCGCCCTCCTCAACCTCCCTCCTCAAATGCCCTCCTCAACCCCCCCATCCTGAGACATGAAGGGCAGGAGGTGGTGGAGGGCAGAGGAGAGTGTGGAATGTGGCAAACAAATGTTTGGAATTGGAGGCTAAATTGGATATTAGTGATGAGGAGTAGTTCTGTTTGGCAAGATTGAGGGCATAGTGAGAGGAGCGTAAGTGGACTTGTAGTGAAGGAAGTCTGCGGAAGTGTGAGACTTCCTCCAAAGTCGTTCAGCAGTGAGGGAGCATCTGTGTTTGTGTAGAATGCCATGGTTGTAAGCGAGAGAAAAGGCTAACCTGTGGTTATAGGAGCAAGAGTTTCAAAGCTGGAAGTTAGAGTCAAATTGTAATGTGTGTTGGCAATATCAGGGCAAGTGTGGGTGTTGAGCTCACAAAGAAGGGGCTGTAACACAGTGGAAATCTATTGTGGGTCAAGTGCTTGCAGGTTTCTGTGGGTTCTGTTTCTTTATGAAGGACATTACTCTGATGGAGAACAAGTGATTTTGCTAAAGGACCCCTGTAGATTAGCAAACAGTTCCCATGTTTAACGAACAACTAACAACATTAGCAGCTATGAAAAAAATCTTAATTTAAACTCTGCTAGAGAAAGAATGTCATGAATGTTGTCCTTCACATTCAAGACACCAGAGGGCTGTTACAGAGCATGCCAAGCAAGGATTAAAAATATACTTACACCCAGTCTTCAAGCCTGCAGGAAGTGTGGAAGACACAAACATTACTTCCATCAGGAACAAGCTATGCTTACAAAAATAAAGATTTTACTGAAAAATGTTTTTTTGTCAAATGTTTATATGGCTGTTTCAAGGGAGCCCAATGGTTATAAAAACTAACCTCTACTTTCATGGTGGTCTATATTTCGACCAAGCAGAAGCCGCCAAAAAAGTAGGAAATGCGTGGCAAAAATAATTTGCGACAGGGGATCTCTTCACAGGAGGAGCTCCATTAGAAAAACAATTCTAGAACATCTGTTTTTTTAGGTGGATGTCCCTTGCAACGGGCCAGAAGAAGAGGAGCACTGGCTTCAATTAAAATTACGCTCAATTAAATGAACGCTCAATTAATTGATACAGTCACAAAATTCTATTGTAGTGGGTCTAGAATGAGGTGAGATTTATAATAATTATACCAAATACTTCCTAGATATACAAATTAATCAATCCTACGACCAAGAACAAGGAAAGCACCATATAAAAACAAAAAGGTAATTTTTCAAATATAACTTTTTTTGACCTAATTTAAAAGATGAATGAGAATAAAATTAAAAACAAAAATTAAAAAAAACTTTGCATATATATATATATATATATATATATATATATATATATATATATATATATACACTCCTATGCATCAGTATATACGTGCATACTGTCAGGTTTGTTTTACATTCTAGCACCTGTCCATTAGGGGAACATATCATAGGATGTCACCTAGTAAGTATTTACAATATATATGACTATAACACATTGCCTTTTGAGCCACCATAGTCCTTTATTTGGCTAGGACTAATCACATCAATTATTTGTATCTCACCATTTTACACAGACAGGATCTCTTTCGTCTGGACCTTAGTGTATGTGTAGATATTTTTGCTTCCATTGAGTGCCCCTCCTTCTCAGGATACCCACAGCGCATCTTTGACAGAACTCCATTTATGGGGACTACTATATTCAATTATTTGAGCCAATTATAAATTGGTGGGGAATATTTGGGAAATTTGTTCCCTACATCAGCCTGATACTCACATGAGCAATCATCTAACCGTCTCTAGCACATTATATCTTTTTACTACTTCTTTAGTATTTTTGTTTTTCTTTCTCTTCCTTTCCCTTTTTTTCGGGTTACCGATATGTTATTTTAGAAAAAAGCACTATTGTTTTTATTTTATCTGGTCTAAATTGCCACTTTTTGGAAGCCTGCCATGATTTGAATGGTTTGGCCATTTGGTTTTGCTACCTGCATATTCCATAGGCCATTCTATGAGTGGACTCCAAAACTTATTGCACTATGTCCTTTAATGTAACCAAGTAAGGTCCTTTGTGTCCTATTCATCTTCTCCACCACCTTATGTTAATTACATTGATACATTTGTATTTGATCCGTGTTATAGTTGCCCTTAGAGTATATGTGCTTCCCTACCATCCCCTTTTTTCCTTATATATATATATATATATATATATATATATATATATACCAACAGATAGTAAAAGAATAATCAGGAATATGAAATGAAAAAGCCCCATAAGACTTAAGAATATCCTAAAAAAAAATAGAAAATATATATACAATGTTTAGCAGGGTTCTCTTATAGCAGGGGTGTCCAAACTCGGTGCTGTTGGGCCGCACACAGGCCTGGACTTGTGGATATCCCTGCAGCACCCAGGTGAGACTATTGCTTCTTCAGTCATCCTGATTGACTCACCTGTGCACAGAAAGGAAATCCTCAAATCCAGGCCTGTGTGCGGCCCAGCAGGACCGAGTTTGGACACCCTTGTCTTATAGCAACGACAACATTATTTGTTAACTAAACCCTTTAATTTTTTATACCCACTTATTCTGTTCATTCATTCCTTTTTGTAGAGATTTAGTTTGTACTAATACAGTATAATTCTCATAAGGTATTGTAAATAGGTAGAGAAAATCAAAAAAATATATATGAGTGGGTAGGTTTTCATCTCTGTGAAATAATTAATTTGTGTACTAGAGTCTACAATCTTTAATTACCCTGCTGAGTAAATAGATGCCATATAGTAAGCCTATAAGTAAGGTTTTATACAATAGTGCCCATATTTCCCTAAATTCTAATAATCTGAACACAATATAGAAAATATATAATATCCCTGATCCTACCTAAGAATAAGCACTCTCTTTACTTTTCTATTATGGAAGTGCAACCCTGCTGTGATCCAAACTTCAATAGTGAGCAACGTCCACACTCATGCGTGGCCTTCATAACATATTGTATATAGGTAAAGAAAATCTAAATATATGAATAGTTAAGGATAATAATTAATAGGTTTTTATCTATATATGAAATTATTGATTAATTTGAGTAATAGTGTCTACAAACTTCAATTACCCTGCTGAGTAAATAAATGGTATAAAGTAACCTTATAGGTCAGGCTTTATATAATAGTGCCCATATTTCGACAAATGTTAATAATCTGAACAAAATATGTAAAAAATTGGAAAAGTAGTGTGACAATGTTGTATAATGGCACATTATTTATTCAACATATATGCAAAAATCATTATTGCTGAAAGAAATACCAACAACCTCAGATAATACTCTGTTGGCTGAAAGTGAGGAGAAATTAAAGGACCTATTTATAAAGCTGAAAGAAGAAAAAGTGCAAAAGCTGGCCTGCTGCTCAATGTTAAAAATACAAAGATCATGGCAAACAGCAAACTGAGTTCCTGGCAAATAGATGGGGAAGAAGTGGAGGCAGTAACAGATTTTATTTTCGTGGGAGTATTATTATGCTATACATGGATTAGAATCAAGCCAAAACAATAGCTGTATTAACATGTTGCAAAGGATGGAGAGCCCTGTCTTTGAGCTTAGAATCCAGTGTACAACGAGCTTTCTCCAAAGCACCTTGCAAGATTGAAAACGTGCAAACTTACAGTCTATAGGGGGTACAGTAGAGTGAAAGATAAGTTGTGGAAGTTAAGGTGGAAGGCTTCTTTAACCAGATGCATTTTTAGTGAGGTTTTGAAGGTTTTGAGGCAGGGACATAATATAGTCGAGTGAAGCAAGGAGTTTCAGAGAATAGGGGCTGCATGAGAAAAGTCCTGAAGGCTGGCATGAGAGGAGGTGATAAGAGAGGTGGAAAGAAGAAGGTCATTAGCAGAATGAAGAGAGGGTGGTGGGGGAGTATTTGGAGATGAGAGCAGAGATATAAGGGGGTGCACTGTTCTTGAGGGTTTGTAAATTAGGGTCATGAAATAAAATGTTATTGTGGAGAGAACAGAAAGCCAGTGGAGTGATTGAAATAGAGGTACTGCAGACACTGAAATGTTGAGTACGGTAGATGAGACTAGGGGAAGAGTTCATTATGGATTGAAGTGGTGACAAGGGGGTGATGGGAAGGCCAACAAGAAGGGAGTTGCAGTAGTCAAGACGAGATAAGAGGAGAGAGTGTATTAGATACTTAGTTGTGTCTTGTGTGAGGTAATGACATATTTTAGAGATGTTTTTGAGATGAAGCATGAAGGCATGATTTTGTTAGTGATTGTATGTGAGGAATGAAAGATAGGGCAGGGTTTAATAGAACCCCAATACAATGGGCTTGGGAGGTGGGAGTGATGATGTAATTGTCGACAGTGAGAGAGATGTAAGGGATTGAAGCTAAAGAAGAGGGTGGGAAGATAAGGAATTCGGTCTTGGACATGTTGTGTTTGAGATGGTGGACGAACATCTAGGAGGATATACTTGAGAGGCAGTTGGAGACATGTGTTACAAGAGATATGGATAGATACGGTGTAGAGAGTTAGATTTGAATGTCATCTGCATACAGATAGATAGAGAAGAGGAGGGGGCCTAGGACAGAACCTTGGTTTACGCCAAAAGTCAGAGGATGAGGAGAAGAAGAGGTGCCAGAGAAGAGACTCTAAATGTTTGATCTTGGAGGTATGATTTGAACCATGAGAGAGCAGTGGCTCGGATGCCGAGAGAATAGAGGATTTGGATTAGAAGAGGGTGGTCCACTGTGTCAAAGGCAGCAGAGAGATCTAGAAGAAGCAGAATAGATAAGTGACCCTTTGACTTGGTGGTGAGCAAGGCATTAGTGACTTTTGTGAGAGCTGGTTCAGTGGAGTGTTGGGGCCAGATTGGAAGGTGTCAAGAAGGGAGTTGGAGGAAATAAATTGGCTAAAGCTGTTGTAGACGAGAGATCGAGTAATTTGGAAGCCAGGGGAAGTAGAGAGATAGGGCGATAGTTAGATGCAGAGAGCAGAATCAGATGAGGGTTCCTTAAGAATGGGTGTAATTATGGCATGTTTTAGAGAGGATGGAAATGTGCCAGTATTTAGGGAAAGGTTGAAGAGAAATGTGAGAGATGGGATTAGTGTGGTAGAGAGGGGAGGGATAAGCTGAGATGGAATAGGATCCAGAGGACAGGTAGTAAGGCGAGAGGTTGATAGTAGGCTGGAGACTTTGTTCTCAGTTACCATGTCAAAGGAGGGAATAGTGGCTGTGGGATTGGGGAAGGGAGAAGGGTGGGTGTTGTTGGTTAGTTGAGAGAATGGAATATGTATGTAAGGATGAGAGGATAATTTGTTGTGAATGTTTTCAATTTTATGCTTAAAATGGCTGGCAAAGTCTTCAGCCATGAGACAGGAAGGGACGGGAGGCGGTGGTGGGTGGAGGAGAGTTGAAAGTGGTGAACAAACTTTTGGGGTTCGAGGACAGAGTTGATATTAAATATGTTAAATAGTGGTGTTTGGCAAGTTTGAGGGCTGAGAAGTATGAGCACAGCATAAAATTGTATTGAAAGAAATCTTCGAGTGTGAGATTTCCTATTTAGTCGTTCAGCAGTACGCGAACACTACTGCATGTATCATGTTTGTGTGGTGTGCCATAGTTGTGGATGAGATCGAGCGCATCTACATGTGGTTATGGGGGCAAGGGTGTCAAAGGTAAAAGAAAGAGTCAAGTTGTAATATGAGGGGGCAGTGTCAGGGCAGTTGAGGTAGGTAATGGTGGTCAGAAGGGATTGTAGCACAGTGGAGAGCTGTTGTGGCTCAAGTGCTTGCAGATTTCTGTAGGTTATGGTGGCCAGGGATGAAAAAGGGGAGTCAGAGGAAGGTGTGGTGAGGTTGAAGGTCAGGAGGTGGTGGTAAGATAGAGGGATTGGATAGAAGAGTTGTTTAGAGGTGGAGCTGAAATTGGTGAAAATAAGGTCAAGGAGATATCCAGCATGATGAGCAGAGGATTATGTAAGTTGTGAGAGGCTGAGGGAAGAGGTGAGTGAGAGTAGTTTAGCTGCTGCTGGGGACGTAGGGGCGTCAATTACAATGTTGACGTCACAAAATAAAAGTGAAGGAAGTTTGGAGGAGAGAAAGTGCGGGAGCCAGATGTCAGATTTCAATGGTGGGTCCTCCAAGTGGTTATAAGTAGGTTATCACAGGCTGTAAATATGTGTCTTGTTCTGTGACTTGTTGCTGGAGGTTTGAAATGGCTTTTCAGAGGCTGTGGATATGTGTCCTGTTCTGTGGCTTGTTGCTGGAGGTTTGAAATGGCTTCTCAGAGGCTGTGGATATGTATCCTGTTCTGTGACTTGTTGCTGGAGGTTTTAACTGGCTTCTCAGAAGCTGTTGATATGTGTCCCGTTCTGTTCCTTGTTTCTGGAGGTTGTAAATGGCTTCTCAGAGGCTGTGGATATGTGTCCTATTCTGTGGCTTGTTGCTGGAGGTTTTGGGATAAAAGTTCTCTTCAGATGGTGACTGTAGCCATGACATAAAAATATATTTACTTATGGGTAGGAAAGCTAAGGCAAGTTTGGACACACAAATAAAGAGTAAAGATATTACTCTATCAACAAAGGTCCACATAGTTAGAACCAGCGGCGGCTTGTGATCTTCCAAGTTGGGTGGGGGGGGTCGGAAAACAGAGACATGGCCCCACCCATTACATTAACCCCACCCCTTAGTATAGACTCCTCCCCTTCACTCCAGGTTGACCCCTATGTATTCAAGCCAAAAATATATATAGGTCCTGCACACTGATACAGATTTAATCCACTTACCTGTTTTTTTTCCTGTTACTTTACTTATTGTCTTGATAAGGGTTACGTGGTGCTGGTGTTGCTCACTTTTCTGATGCTGGGAAGGGTGTCCAATTTCTTGATGAGGTGCTGGTTCTGCTCACAGAGTGCTAAAATTAAAAGAATACATTTTAGATCAAGACATTTGTTAGTGGCAGCTCATAGAAATAGACAAAAGTGATGTAATTTACTTTTAAATAAAATTCATTATACAGTATGTTGAATTGAGATAGAGAGATAGATAGATAAAGAGATAGATAGAAAGATAGATAGATAGATAGATAGATAGATAGATAGATAGATAGATAGGGGGAAATAGCCCTTTGTCTCCATCTTTCTATATATCAATCTCTTTATCCCTCTACCTCTCTATCCCTTTCCCTATACCTCTCTCCCTATCTCTTTTGACCTATCTCTCCCTATCTCACCCCATCTCTCTATGCCTCTCCCTCCCTTTCTATCTCTCTCCCTCCCCCATCTTTAGCCCTCCGCTTCCCTATCTCTCTCCCTCCCCCTCCCTATCTTTATCCCATTCCTATCTCTCTTCCTCTCCACCTATCCCTATCTCTCCCTCCATCCCTCTCCCTTCCCGTCTTATCGCTCTCTCCCCCCTCCCTGTCTCTCTCTCTATCCCCCTTGCTATCTTTCTCCTTCCTTAGCCCTCTCTATTCCTCTCTCTTCCTAACCTTCCCTATCTCTCTTCCTCTCTATGTCTTTCCCTCCTTATCTTTCTCCTCTCGCCCTATCTCTTTCCCTATCCCTCTCTCCATATCTCTCTTTCCGTATCTCCCCCCATCCCTCTCCCTATTGCGCCCTCCCTTATCCTCTAAATCTCTATCCATCCCCCTCACTATCTCTCTCTCTCTGCCCCTCCCTATCTTTCTCCCTCTCTATCTTTCTCCCTCTCTTCCTATCTCTTTCCCAACCTCCTATCCCCCTATCTCTCCCTCCCTCTTCCTATATCTCTCTCTCTCTCCCCTTCACTATGTATCTCCCTCCCAATCCCTCCCTCTCTCTCCCTCCCTTTCCCTCTCTCCATCCTTTTCTCTCTCCCTCCCTATATATCTCCCTCTCTCACTCCCTATATCTCTCTCATCTCTCATCTCACTCTTCCTCCCCTTCCCTATCTCTCTTGCTCCTTATTTCTCTCTCTCCCTATCTTTCTCCCTCCATATCTTTCCCTCCCTATGCCTCTCTCCCTATCTCCCCCTATCCCTCTCCCTATCTCTTTATCTCCCTCCATCCCTCTCTCTCTCTCCTTATCCCTCTCTCTCCCTCCTTATCCCTCTCTCTCCCTCTCTATCCCTCTCTCCCTCCCTATCCCTCTCTCCCTCCCTATCTCTTCCCCTCCATCACTCTCTCACCCTCCCTATCTCTCTCTCGTCTTCCATATCTCTCTCTCCCTCCTTTTCTCTTCCCCTCCCTATCCCTCTCCCGCTATATCTTTCCCTATCTTTCTCTCCCTATCTCTCTCTCCCTCCCTATCTCTCTCTGCCCCTTCCCTCCCTATCTTTCTCCCCTTCCCTATCTCTCTCCATATCCCTTTTCCCGATCTCCCTCTCTCCATCTCCCTCCCCTCTCTCCCTCCCTCTATACCTCTCCTTATCTCTCTCTCCCTCCCCTATCTATATCTTTCCCTCCCTATCACTCCATATCTATCCCTCCCTCTCTCTAATTTCTCTGCCCCTACATACAGTGCCTTGCAAAAGTATTCACCCCCCTTTACTTTTTACCTAATTTATTACATTACAGCCTTGAGTTCAATATTTTGTTAATCTGAATTGTATGTGATGGATATACACAATAGTCTAAGTTGGTGAAGTCAAATGAAAAAAATATATACATATATATACATAAAACTATTTTTTAGAAATAGAAAACAGAAAATTGGCATGTGCGTATGTATTCACCCCTTTTTGTAATGAAGGGCATAAAAAGCTCTGGCGCAACCAATTACCTTCAGAAGTCACATAATTAGTGAAATGATGTCCACCTGTGTGCAATCTTGGTGTCACATAATCTGTCATTACATATAAACACCTTTTTTGAAAGGCCCAGAGTCTGCAACACCTAAGCAAGAGGCACCACTAGCCAAACACTGCCATGAAGACCAAGTAACTCTCCAAACAAGTAAGGGACAATGTTGTTGAGAAGTGCAAGTCAGGGTTAGGTTATAAAAAAATATCCAAATCTTTGATGATCCCCAGGAGCACCATCAAATCTATAGTAACCAACTGGAAAGAACATGGCACAACAGCAAACCTGCCAAGAGACGGCCGCCAGACTTATCCAAAGCGACTTGGTCGCAAAAGATGGCTCTACAAAGTACTGACTTTAGGCGGTGAATAGATATGCACACTGACTTTTTCTGTTATGTTATCCTATTTGTTGTTTACTTCACAATAAAAAAAAAAAAAAAAAAAACATCTTCAAGTTGTGGACATGTTATGTAAATTAAATGAGGCAAATCCTCAAACAATCCATGTTAATTCCATGGTGTGACGCAATAAAACACAATAAATGCCAAGCGGGTGAATACTTTTGCAAGGCACGGTATCTCTCTATCTCTCAATTTCCCTCTTTATCTCCTTCTCTATCACTCTCTCTCTAGCTCTCTATCTATGCATCTCTCTATCCCTCTCTCCCCAATATGCCCCCCCCCTTTCTCTATCTATCTCTCTCTCCCTCTAATCCTTCTGCCTCTAGAGACATATAGAGCTAGGTCACTCCATACACACGCCCCTATCCCCCCCCCCATTCCTCAACAGTTATTAATTATACATAATACATACCTTTTTTTCCCCATTATATATTAACAGTTACACTTATATTTATTTATCATTATATTATTTTTGGGATTGAGATAGAGAGAGACCAGAAAGGAGGGGAGCTGAGTGGAGACGTGGGGAAGAGGAGAGGTGAGGAGGAGAGAGAGGTGGCCATGGGGAGTAGTGTTGGAGAGGAGTAGAGGGGAGGAGGAGTGGAGGAGAGAAGGAGAAGAGGAGTGGTGGGGAGGAGGAGAGGAGTGGAGGAGAGGAGTGGTGGAGGAGAGGAGTGTTGGAGGAGAGGAGGCAGTGGAGGAGGAGGTGGAGGAGGATCATAGTGTAGCAGCAGGCACACGTAGGAGAGGGGAAGCGGGGAAGGAGCCTGATCCCAGGGCGGGTAGTAGTTTGGGGGAGGGTTAGGCCTCAGGGACAGATCAGGTAGGCAAGGATCCCCATCCACAGTTGGTAGGGCAAGAGGCTAATGGCAAGCACAGGGCCCCCAATTACATTCCCCGGGAGTATGTGGTCCTCAGTGCCATCCGTGGCCGCCCAGTGGTTCTTGCAAGGGGAAAGGAAGTTAGGCCAGAGCCTAGGGCCCAGGCATGGAAGGAGGTAGCGGCTGAGGTGACGGTAGTATGCCCTGCACCAAGGGATGTGAGGTCTGATGACAGCAGGCCCAAGGTGAGGAGGAAGATGGCTAAGGCGGACAAGAACCAGATGGTGACCTATAATGAGTGGGAGAGGGTGGCCGCGACTTTCTGAGGCAGGTGCCTGCCACTGGAGCTTCAGGCCTGCTAGCCCAGCAGGACCCAGCCTCCATGTCAGGTGAATACCACATACACCAACATGCCACCAGATACACTACACATGTACATGATGACCAACAAGGACACTGACATTTCAGCTCCATGGAAATAACAAGGGATTGATGAAAGCATCATTCAATCCGTGAAGCTTACAAATCACTGTCATTCCTGGGCACAACAACAGTAATCAAGCAATAGAGAGGTGTGCCCACTGCAGCCTATGCAAATACAGACCGCAGCTGGAATAAAGATAGCATTAGGAGACAAGAACGATCAAGACCAAGAGCCAAAGAATAAATCACATCTAGCAAATGATAGCTAACCTGAGTTGCAATTAGGTGTATCATCCAGGTTCAAGCCTAGATGTCAGATAGTTAGGAAAGCACACAAAACAATGTATTATTAATCATACTAATGACATACAGTATACCTCTCTTTTCTCTCAGCATCAAGGAGGTCTGGGTCCAGTGGTGAGCCAGAGGCGGGGGCATCGGCTCCAAGTGGAGGAGCAAGCCCCCGCCCAGTGGTAATCGGCGCAGGGCGAGGAGGAAAGAAGAGGACCTGAGGGCCCTGGCTTAGAGGAGGAGGATGTCATATGGCTAGTGGGGTCACCATCAGGACCACAGGCAACACCTCCAAGATTTATCCTCACAATCCCCCTCCCCCAAAGACTGAGCATATCGCCAGGGGCCTCCAACTGAAGCGATGATGCCAGCAGCCAGCCACCGCCTTCTCCCTCCCCCCACAGCAGTGCACTGGATTGGCCGCCAGCACAACCACCGGGCCCAACCACACCACCGCCGATACTGCAACCTTATTCAGCCGGGCTTCAGACCCTCCACACTGCCACCTCTTCGTCACGCCCCTTGGACCTCCATCCCCAACATCAGGCATGAGCGCAGTCAGAGATGCTGGCCCGCATGCGTCTATCTTCGGGGGATCCAGGGCAGCATGAGCTGTGAATCTCCGTAATGCGTAGCCTGGCAAGGCGCAAATGGGATGAGAGGAGGCATGATCTGATGACTGAATTCACCTGGCCGGGCTGTTCAGTATTGGGGCGGACCAGGGCATATTCCAGGGAGTGACCGCAGAGGCCATGCAACACACTTTGGTCCTCAGCCCCGCCTTCTCCACCCCAGAGGCATTCCTGGCCACCCACAGCCCGGCCCCTCCTCTCCTCCCACTTTGCCTCCGCCACTGCAGGGGCTTCTGCCTACAGGGGTTGCCTCCCCCTGCTCCCCCACCACCACCATCAGCAGGGAGATGATGGCTGGCCATGGGGGATTTGGGTCCTTTGCCTAGGTGGATGAGGATCTAGGGGCTGCGCATATATTTACGACTTCTCAACAGCACTCCTCAGTGACAATCTATTGGTGACAATGTTAACGTAATCTAACCTGGCTACAGCGTCTTGTATCTTGGCCTATGTGATGGTGATATGTTGTATGCAGATGGCTACCTCCCATCACATGGTCAATGATCCTCTTCTCTGTGGACATGTAGGGTTCCGTTTAACAGGTCACCACTTGATGGTCACTGAGGAATGCTGTTGAGAAGAGATGCTACAGTCCCTATGATTTTTAAGGCCTTATTTTGTAGGTTTTGTCATTTTTTCCTTTTTTTTTTTGTTTTAGGTACAATTCAGGTCCTTGAAGGCATCTCCTGCGTCTACAAGCATTGTGAAGGAAATGTATGAAGTGTAAGGTTTTCCCAGTGCCTTTCAGGTAGACATTCCTTCATTGACAGTTACTTTAACATGTAGCTCCCACAATCTTAAAGCTATCATATAGCCATATATCTAAGACATGATTGTTGTTAGCTGAAATGTAGACTAATACAGCTATGGCTGGCGGTGGACTTGCAAAGTCTCACAATGGCATGTTAATGACAGCCTGCAGTGATCCTGACCTTAATAGCAGTCTTAGAACAGATCCTTGGGTCTGATGTAAGTAACAGTGAAACTGGCTGCTGACCTTTGTGTCCTCTCTGTATTAATGGGTATTTTCCCATATTGCTGATTATCCAGATACCTAGCTAATAATTAGTAATGCGTGCAGATGGGAATCAGGTGAGCTGGTATATTGTCACAGTATTTAGCACTGTACTATACATGCATGCTGATCATTTTTTTACCCTTCTCTGCCTTTTTTAAGTTGACTACTTTTTTTCAGATTTTTGTTTTGTCACCACACTTTATGTTTGAAACTAGATTGGATTACACCATCTAGAGGTTGAGTCTTCTGTTTCATTGAGCGGATCTAGACAAGTTGTAAGTGCTATGCACATTAATGGTTTCTTCAATTAAATGTAGGGGCTATGCATCATGCTTATTCTAGACTATGACATTATCCCTGTAGGCATTCCCTTTGTATATAAGATGATCTTTGTACTTTTAGGGTCCACATTAGAGCCTCTGTGAGTGAGAAAGGGTTAATATGTTAGCCATTTGCATGTATTTGTGTTGCAATTTAATGAGGTAGTGTGTCTTTAACAGCTTTATGCATGTTGCAGCATGGCTTTTCATACTGGCATATGCATGACCATTCCAACATATGATGAAATAAAAAAAAAATGTAATGCCTATTTTTTATTTGGTGATTATTGTGCAAGTAATTGTAATGCCTTTACATGCTTTCCCCATATTTTAAAGTCCGCTGGTGTGTTTATATTGTCTTTTACAGTGTTGAGAACTTGTCTGTAAACCCTTTGTGGGTCCTATTTGGAACCCGTAATATTTTTTCCTCCATTTGCGCGTTACGTGCTTGAACGCCAGGGCGACTTTGGGAATTTGTTGCAATTTAATAGTGATATTGGAACATAACAGTTACAGGCTTGACAGATCAAGGGAGTTGCGGCAACGGAGTTCAGATTTCGACATCCCTTCCGGCGACATTCCGCCCTTAACCCGCACGTCATTTGTGGGTAGCTTTGAGAGGCCAATTTAATAGCCGTAAGTCTTGCGGGCTATGTTATGGGCTATGGTTTTACACGTTGGGGGAATTTAATAGGGGTGTAAGTATGGTAGCATTATGGAACCCATAAATATTAGCTGTGAGCAGAGAGTACCCTTCCAGAGCCCCCTATCACACCTAAGCTTTCTTGTGCCCTTCACATGGAGAAATACCCTGCAAAATATCAGTCCGGTCTCACTCATAAAGAATAATTCAGCTTTGAATTCTTCCCTGTGAAGGGCATAAGTGAGCAAAAACGGGTTGCTCTTTTAGTGGGTAATATGCCCATGGAACTAACCCACTCTAACTTTGTTTTTTCTCTGTGTGCAAATAATATTCATATATAGATTTTCTCTTCCTATATACAATATCTTATGTGAATTATACGGTATTAGTACACACTTAATCTCTTTAAAAATGAATTAATCCCCCCCCCCAAAAAAAAATACATAGGAGTTAATGTTAGTTGCCACTACAGGTGTTCATTTTATATTACATGAGTTTCCATATAGGTGGGAATAATTTCTATGAATTTTCATGTACTATGGGTTTCTTTTTAGTATCCCCATAGTATAGGGTACCCTTTTAGATGACACTGAGGTCCTTGGAGGTCCTTACAGGTCCATACAGAATCTCCAAGGCTTGGGGTTCATGTTCGATGCAATGGAGGTCTTGGCAGGCTCTCCGTGGTATGGGGGTGTACTGCAGTTGCCAGGGAGGTCCATACACGACCTCCGTGGCAAAGGGGTTAATTTGAGCGACATGGAGGTCGGTTATGGACCCCCATAGTTGGTGTTAATTTTTAGCTACCACGGAGATCCGTATTTCTCACTTAACATAGGAACTTTGAGTGGGGCAATAAATTAGGCCCACGTCTAGCACACTGGATCAGAAGAATCAAAAATTGAAGACAGAAACTGTGCAGAGGCACACGGATCAACAGCCAACTCACTTCCATCTCTGCAACGCCCATCCTGGAGAGTACCACGCCATTGCTGGTGGCCATGTCATCAATGATAGTAAACAAGAATTATTTTACAAACTCTCATACAAAAAATATGAAAAGTATTTTCACAACAAAATACTATTGCACCATTAGAGAACTTTTAGCACTCAGACTAAAACAGGTTGTTAATGTCATTCTAGCAGGACACAAAAAATGTTCAGGACATATCTGTAATCCATTCAACTGAGCTGGACCCAATAGACATATCCAGCTATTAACCTATTTTCATAAGGAAAGTAGACATAAAAGTTTTCAAAAATGCTCACCAATTGGTTGAAGCGAACGCATACATTTAGGTTAGGCTGGTTTCATCTCGGGAAGAGTGGGAAGTTAAACCATCAATAATACCCCCTCATTTTGCAGCCCCTGTGAATCTTCAGGAATTATATCTTTGGTTTCTTACCAAAGCACATTGTTTTCAATTTCTCTGTTATTTGCTTGCTAGCAATTGTGTAAAAAATGCAAAAAAGCAGCAAGATTTTAATGTAATTCAGTGTAGCATTTAACATTTACGTTTAATGTTTGCCCATGTAAACTTTTTTATTAGTGCCAATACTTAGTCCATGTTCATACGATTTACCCCACTTTAGTAATAATGCTTACAGTACACGATTTACCAGCCAAATGCAATCTTTGACCCGAAAGGCATATTGAAAGGAATAATGGGTCCTGTTAAGAGTCTGAATGGCAAAAAAAAGTATTATTGACCTATGCTGGCAAGTCATGTGTTTCAATTATTTTCAAGAATCCATTTGTCAAACAAGTGAAGCGGTATGGGATGTCAAGTTCAAGTCGGGGTTACTGCTTTCCTACATCTGATATGATGTATCTTCAGTAGCTGTTTAATTGAATTACCCAATTTATTTTTCAGGCAACAATGCTCTACCAAGAAGCATGACATTAAACAATTAAATATGAGTTTAAAAGTCAGCATTTTGTGTAATTTATCATTTCAGCAAAGCATCGTGGAAGCCTTAGGGTCTGAATATTTTTGGTTCAGTAAAGTAATATCAATAGCGAAAACGCCCACCTGTCCCAAGTGGCAAGAAAGATTAACATACATTTCCTCTATTCTGTATAGTTGTTAATGCTTATTCATTGACCTAACACTGCCGCTTCACTCATAAGCAGATAGTTTTTCTTATTTTAACAATATTGCATATATTACAAGACATAGAAATTTTAGTAGATTATAAATTATGTATGGAATGGAATTCATTACTATTACATTTGCCAGTGATAATACAAACTAAATATAAAGCACATTAAGACCAAACCATTAATACCAATAAACAACTAATATTTCCCTTGAATAAGTCTTTAAAAAATATTTGAAAATGGAAAGTCTTTAGAAAACATACTAAAAAAATTAAATACATGTAATGGTATATAAATAAAGCTTAATCTTTCTTTTTTTTTTTTTTAAATACTTTTTATTTGTTTTTCTACATAAAATATACACTTTACATACAAATATAAAAGATACTTTTTCCAGGCAAAAATACAAAAACATACCAATATATTCACACGTAAACATTCAAAAAGCTGCCATTGCTTTACATATTGCACTTATATGATCTAATACAACAATATACCTTGACCGATGTTTTCTTTTCCCCTTCTCTTGTCTCTTTCCCTACACCTTTTTCTTACTTTTCTTTCCTACCTACTTTCCCTTTTTAGTTATGATCTATTCTTGTTCTCTATGAGTTAGCATTATATATTGATCCCATAATTCCCAATTTGCACATAGTCGCTTATTTATGGGATTAATGTAAAAATAAATTAATAATAATCTTCATAATCTCCCTATTGATTTTTATTGTATTTACAACTTCATTCCATGATGGAATTGTCGATTGCTTCCAATATTTTGATAAAAGATTTTTTACAATTAGGAGAATATGAGAAATTAGAAATCTTTCACATGGCACAAGCGTATCTATATCTAAGTGAAATAAGGCCATCTGAGGAGTACCTATTAGATGTTTATTACAGATCTTTGATACTTCTGAGAAACATTTTACCCATAATGCATTGACCTTATCGCATTCCCACCAAGCTTAATCTTTCTTTATATCTGCATATGTAGTTTCCATAATACAATGTAATAAATGTGAAAAGAGGCACTACATTGAAGAAGTCAGCCAAAAACTAAACATTAGGATTAATTTGCACACAAATTACATTAAAAAGCACAATGAAAGGACCTGCTGCATGCCTGTGATACACCATTTTAACTCAAAAAAATTGAAACATTAAGAACCTTTTAATTAAACTGTATTTATGGAAGCTTCAACACACAGGGAGAAACATGTTTGAAATCAATATGTCACGTCTCTATGTTTTTATATTTTTTTAGCTGTATTTAGAGGATTATGATTCTTATAAATTAGGAAAAAGAGGAAGATATGAAAAGGGAGGGGGATTTGTTGACTGGTTGGTCAATTCATATAAAGTTATAGCACAAGGCACCTTCCCCTTGCCTCACACAGGCTCAGTTAGGTATACCTGCAGCCACATTAAATTGAACACCGTAAGTGCAACGTGAGACCCGCAACGGCTGTGGGCTTGAAATTTGGCCGAGTTACAGAGCTATTAAATTCGTGCTGGGCTCGAGTTACGGGCTTGACACATGAGCCTGTAAACCTTAGCCATGTTAAAGGGGATGGACGAGCTGCGATCGCCCATAAAGATCCAATTGCGGAATAACATAGTGCGACCCAAGCCAATTAGTCAATAGCAAGCAGGAATCCACAATTAACGCCGCAGGAAGGGCTTCAAAAGGGGGCTAAAGCCGTAAATCATTGATTGTGCTGTAGATGAACAAGTGAAAACACAGGTCTAGGCGTTGGTGGCTTTTTGGGCATTGGAGAGAGAAAGAGATAATTTAACACTACTTACTACACACATAATTACTGATATCACATAATTCACATACGTACACATAGCTATAAATAGCGGTAGTCCACAGCACATACACACACACCCAATCCCCCCCTCCCCATACAATTACTATACTACACATAATACTCATATTGTTGTTTTACCACATCCACATCCACATATTTATTATATTTATTTTTCCTTATTTTTATTACATTGATCATAGGAGGGTAGAGGAGGAGATGTGGAAAGTGAGGAGAGAGAGGAGAGGAGGAGAGAGAGAGAGAGGGGAACACCAGAGGGGGGCGGAGTGAGGAGAGTGAGGAGAGGAGGAGAGTGAGGAGAGTAGGAGAGTGAGGAGAGGAGGAGAGTGAGGAGAGCTAGAGGTATGGAGGGAAGGAGATCTAGGTCAGGAAGGTCAGGTGAAGGAGAGCAGAAGGGGGCGGAGGGATGTTCCCCTAGATGTAGGCACCCAAGGTGGAGGGGCTGAGGGTCAGGGGCTGGATCCCAGGAGGGGAGGTAGTGGGGATGAGGGGCTGGCCCAAGGTAGAGGACAGGGAGGCCAGGAGTGCCATGCAGAGTTGGTAGGGCAAGAGGCTCTGGCAAAGTACAGGGCCCCCAATTATAGCCCAGAGGAGATGGACGTCCTGCTCAGGGAAGTCTGTTTCTGCTATTGGATCATTCATGGTGGGAGAGATGTGAGGGCTAGCCATAAGCAAGCCCAGATCGCTTCTGCTATTGCGCAATTAGGGGTCGCTATTAGACACGTAATGTCTGATAAACACAGATATGATGACAGCCGGCTGAAGGTGAAGAGGAAGATATCACAGAAGGCAAAAGTGGCACGTGCAACCAGTGATGGGCCTCCAGCAAACACTACAAACTGCGCATGGGAGCAGACCCTGAGGGATTGGATTCAGCCAGCGGCAGTGGTGGGCATACCGGGACAGGTGGACATGGGTGTGCCAAGCACTATGCAAACTGAGTATCATATCACACCACACACATTGGTGTATGAAATTGTGGGGTGGGGGGATGGGGTGGACAAATACCCTGCAGATATCATGATGTTTGTATGTATGTATAAATAAGCTTATACTTACTGGTGTTTACAATGAGCTGTATCCCCCTAGAATTATTACGCCTCATACACCCCTGCCCACATGCATAGATAACTGACAAACAATAGCACTGTAAGCCCTATGGTTATGACTGAAGATACATGGGGCATCAATAACCATGTAAATCCTGGTAGCAAACATATCATTTTCATAATTTGTATCAGTGAAATGTATGGCCAATACCTTCAGTTTAAACCGATTATAAGTACAAGTTGCTATTATATCAAGCTTGATTTGACATGCAATAGAGAGTATCTGGCATATGTGGATACAGTAGGACTGCATGTGCGTGTCATATACTGTCTTAAGCTGGACCATGTCTCAGCTACATATTAACAATCGTTGCTGGAAACATGTCACAGATTGGTCAGTCTCACACACTGCAAAGCAGATCCAGCAGAGCACGTGTCTGATGCTTATGCAGATGGCACACCGCACCTGCAGTACATATATTCATATGAGCCATGAGCCACAATGCTCATTATGCAGGCCATGGTTCATCTGTGTAACACAGGCACCACAGGTGACCATGATGTCAAGGATATGGAGTGGACGAAGAGGAAGGCCAGGACATTCTAGAGGACCTGGGACCATCCACACAAGCTGGCCATTCAGCGGCAGATGAGGAGTGGATGGATCTGAAATGCAATATATGACTACATATCTTTTCACTAATGAACATGACTGGTGTGAGTTTCAATTATAATGAATAATGTCCCGGCTGTAGACTTGCACGGCCACATTAGGATCCGCTAATCCAAAGCAGTAGTTAGACATGCATTTCAGTTGCATTTCATCCCATTAACAGTATGGAAGCGGATTAATGTATGGCATGCCATCCACAAATAAAATGGATAATTTCCTTGTTTTGACATCAGGATCAATGTGAATGTGTTTAGGGGTACCACCCATATAACAGTGAGATGTGATATCAGCATGGCACAATTATTCCATGTAGAAAGTGATAATACTCATTGCTAAAAGATTGTGTTCACAGTGAAGCATGCCTTGTTGTATTACACATCCTCAACATATTCCGGGAATGCTGGTTGAACAGTACAGAATCCATATAGTTATTACTGCCCGTAGATGACCTTCATGTTAATTGGTTTATTGTAGTGTCCAGAGCAAAAACAATGCACTATAATAATAGCTTATGATTGTTATAACACCTTCTCTTCATGTTTTCCAGATTCCTATGATCTATTTAGGAATCAGCAGTAAAGTATGAAAACACACTGTGTGTGGAATTGGTTAGTATAACATGATTTCTAGCATCAGTTTATTATGGCGGATGGAAACAATATGGTTGCTGTATGTGCATTAATGTTTATTTCTATGAAATGTAGTGTTATATGATGTTCCTATGTCACATCCCATTATGGTTACTGTGGTATCCTGACCACATGTGACCCTAGTAGATGCTATGCTTTATCTGCAAGATGCTGTCTAACAGGTAACCCTTAAGGTGTCCTTTGATTGGCCACAGCATTTTGCCCTTCCGGTATCTGCCCACAACACACCCATGATATGAATGCACAGTCTTGACCACTGATGATTGTGGTCTGTGTAAAAAATAAAGCTTTGTTATACCGCTCTAGCTGTGTCAGTGTGTTTTCAATGGTTTGTATTATGGGACATCCACATCCAGCACATTAGTGTCACATTTCTATGTATGTAAACTAATGAGCCCTAGTTAACATGCACTAGATCACTACATATAAAAAGGATAATAGTCATAATAGCATCAGATATCATATAATACTGAATATCACATTTAATAATTATAAAGGGTTAATATACAGGCCAAGTCCAATTAGTGATACAGTGGAGTATGAACATTCCTCCGAGGGCCTGATAGGAATAGGACAGGTGATACTGAAGTGGGTTGCCAGTTTCTTCTCTAGTGGACTGTGATTTGTCTGACCTCTCTGCTATGACAAGCCCACCAAGAGTGACCCTACATGGTACAGCTCACAGCTTCTTTGCCGTACACAAGCCCCCTCATCAACACCATTTAGCAACCCTTAAGGGGACCAGGGGAAAATACACCACACTAATCTACTCTAACCTATCAGGAGAAGCCACAAAAACACATGGAGGCTGTGCAGAGGCATGAGCATCAACAGCCAACTCACCTCCATCATGGGTAATCTCCACTATGCCCATCCTGGTAAGTCCCACACCCTTGCCGGTGGCCATGTGCCAAGATGTCTAATCATTCATTTGGCATGTGCATGACTATTCAAATATATGATAAAAAAAAATAATTATTGTGGGATTATTGTGCAAGTAAATGTAAAAGTAATTGCCTTTCCATGCTTTCCCTATATTTTAATGTGCACTGATGTGTTTAAATTGTCCTTTACAGTGTTTAAAAGTTGTCTGTAAACCCCTTTGCGGGTCCTTTTTGGAGTCCGTAATGTTTTTGCCTAAAATTCGCAGGTTACGGGCTTGAACGCCAGGGCGTCTTTGGAAATGTGTTGCAATTTAATAGCAATATTGGAACGTAGCAGTTACGGGCTTGAGAGAACAAAGGATTTGCGGTTACGAAGATCCACATTCCCTGTCCCGTAGGCTTTTTTTGGCTTTAAACCGCAAGTCATGAGAGACTTGCTTTACTGTTCTAATTTAATAGCAAAAAGTCTTGTGGGCTACGTTACAAGCTATGTTTTAACACGTAGAGGGAATTTAATAGGGCTACTGGAAACCTTGCTTGTCCTGCTCTCTGTGACAACTGTTTGTTGCATACTTAATGCACATACAAAGTATTTGCAAATCTACAATAGTCCTTAAAAACAAATAAGTTAGCAATTTCTCTGTACTTACAGAATCTCATATGCATAAACAAGATATTTAAAAAAAAATGTACTTTTACTGTGGAATAATATCTTTATTAGTCCCAAAACTAGAGTCAAAATTCATTCCCAATAGGCATGATTTGCTTGATGAGTAAATCTCATAATTATCCTGCTGTGAAGACTGGCAACACAAATGTCAGAGGCAGATAAACAGAGAGAGCAAGCCTTCCGTAAATTCTCTAATTATCTATGCAGGACGACTTATTGCCTGCAGATGATTTATGAGCATATTGATAAATCCTTAAGTGTTTTCAATGGAGTTCATAGATGCAAATAATTAAATAATTAAGGTACAATAATGATAATTTGAAAAATAAAAACAAAATATATACTAGTTAGGATCATCTCCTTATTTTTTTTTCCATCTGCAATTTAAATATATACTGTATATGATTTATTTGTATATACAGTGCCCTGCAAAAGTATTCCCTCCCCCCCCCCCCCCCCCCCCTGGCTTTTTACCTATTTTGTTACATTTCAGCCTTAAGTTCAATGTTTTGTTAATATGAATTTTATGTGATGGATCAGAACACAATAGTGTAAGTTGGTGAAGTGAAATGAGAAAAATATATACATAAAACTATTTTTTTAGAAATAGAAAACAGAAAATTGGCATGTTCGTATTTATTCACCCCCTTTGTTATGAAGCCCATAAAAAGCTCTGTTGCAACCAATTACCTTCAGAAGTCACATAATTAGTGAAATGATGTCCACCTGAGCGCAATCCAAGTGTCACATGATCTGTCATTACATATACACACCTTTTTTGAAAGGTCCCAGAGGCTGCAACACCTAAGCAAGAGGCACCACTAATCCACTGTAATGCAGACCAAGGAACTCTCCAGACAAGTAAGGGACAATGTTGTTGAGAAGTACAAGTCAGGGTTAGGTTATAAAACAATACCCAAATCTTTGATGATCCCCAGGAGCACCATCAAATCGATCACAACCAAATGGAAAGAACCTGGCACAACAGTAAACCTACCAAGAGATGGCCACCCACCAAAACTCACGGACCGGGCAAGGAGGGCATTAAACAGAAAGGCAGCACAGAGACCTACGGTAACGCTGGACGAGCTGCAGAGTTCCACAGCAGAGACTGGAGTATCTGTACATAGGACGACAATAAGCTGTACACTCCAAAGAGTTGGAGACTCCCAAAATGTATGGAGGAAGGTGCTCTAGTCTGATGAGACTAAACTTGAACTTTTCAGCCAAAGAAAACTCTATGTCTGGCGCAAACCCAACACATCACATCACCAAAAGAACACCAACCTCACAGTGAAACATGGTGGTGGCAGCATCATGCTGTGGGGATGTTTTTCAGGGAAAACTGGTCAGAGTTGAGGGAAAGATAGATGGTGCTAAATACAGGGATATTCTTGAGCAAAACCTGTACCACTCTGTGCGTGATTTGAGGCTAGGACGGAGGTTCACCTTCCAGCAGGACAATGACCCCAAACACACTGCTAAAGCAAAACTTGAGTGGTTTAAGGGGAAACATGTAAATGTGTTAGAATGGCCTAGTCAAAGCCCAGACCTCAATCCAATAGAAAATCTGTGGTTAGACTTAAAGATTGCTGTTCACAAGCACAAACCATCCAACTTGAAGGAGCTGGAGCAGCTTTGCAAGGAGTAATGGGAAAAAATCCCAGTGGTAAGATGTGGCAAGTTCATAGAGACTTGTCCAAAGCGACTTGAAGCTGTGATTGCCGCAAAAGGTTGCTCAACAAAGTATTGACTTTAGGGGGGTGAATAATTTTGCACATTGACTTTTTCTGTTATTTTGTCCTATTTGTTGTTTGCTTTGCAATAAAAAGAAAAAAACATCTTCAAAGTTGTGTTCTGTAAATTAAATGATGCAAATCCTCAAACAATCCATGTTAATTCCAGGTTGGGAGGCAACAAAACATAAAAAATACCAAGGGTGTAATACTTTTGCAAGGCACTGTATATATATATATATATATATATATATATATATATATATATATATATACTAGTGAAGTGCCCGTCAAAAAATTACAGCAATGAAATTGTAAGTGAGCTAATGCTGTTTGGTGTATAAAAATCAAATAAATAATACATTAATAAATTAATATACTTTACCTATAAAGTATAGGTTTTGATGTTGCTGGAGCATTAGTGGTGTGGAGCTGCTGTGTAAGCGTGATGAATGTGTGCAGTGTAATAGTGTGCGTGCGCGAGACCAAACCGTTAGCATAGCTGTGTACTTCTGCATTGTATAAGTTATTGTTCTAAAATGGTGGCTAATGTGTGGTATGTGTCTGTAGCGGAATATCCGAAGGTGTTTTGTGGTGTTTTGCATGTTTCTTGTGGTGTTTTGCGTGTTTAGAGTGCTGTAGCCTCGCTTTCGTTTTGTTCGGCTGCCATTTTTTCTCTCGCTTAGAGATTTTTTTAGTGTCTAAACTCTTTTATTTTGAGTTAAATTAAGGTGTAACTTCATTTTTTGAGGTCCTGGATGCCCCCTCTTGCTGTAAGTAAGCTTGTTATGTATGTGTTGTGTGTATTTATTGTGTTTTTCATTTTTTCATGTCTGCGGGTTGCCGGAGATTTTTGCGAGGTCGTAATGGGTGGTAACGTGTCTTGTATGCTTAGCGAGGGCCTCAGTTGCTGGCAAGGAGCACCTTTGCCGCTCCTTGCCAGCAACTGCGGCCCTCGCTTCTCCCCTTATCTCCCGCCCCTGTGTCTCTTTCCCCCCTCTCTCACCTCTGTGTCTCTTTCCACCCCACTCCCTCCCCTTTGTCTCTATCCACCCTCTCCCTCCCCTGTGTCTCTATCCACCCTCTCCCTCCCCTGTGTCTTTCTCCCCCCTCTCCCTTCTCTTTGCTCCTGTTTGCATGTACGGGTGTGAACCTATTTGCGGGCTTGGGAAATGTTTTTATTTTCCCCAAGTCTGAAATGTATTTCCGATATACGGGCTTGAAAGAAATTGACGAGTTTACGGCCACCATTTTTTAGCCCTCCCAAAAACACCAATTAAATATCCTATTAGCTTGCAACCTCACTTACAGGGACCCTGCCTCTCTCCCTGTGCTGCCTGTGAGGTTGGAAGTTATTTTTTTCATTAATTGCCTCTTTTGGTGGTCTTGCAACGGCTTCCGAGTTACAGGCTTAAAAAAAATGGCGTCCGTAAAATAAAAAAATAGTAAGCCTGTAATTCGCTTGGAGCCTCTCCTCCCTTCAACCCAGTCACATAGGGCCTCGGGATGAGCGCCTTTGGGCTTTGGCGCTCATTGCAGCCCCGTCAAGCCAGTCATGGACGGGCCTCGTGTTGAGAGCCTTCTGCGCTCATTGCAGCCAGTCACGTACTGGCCTTGGCGCTCATTGCCCCCCCATCAAACCTGGAACTTTTGGCCCTTTCGATGAGTGCCTTCGGTGGTCATTGCAAGGCTCGCAATAAGCGCCTTTGGGGCTCATTGTGCATGCGCAACCCATAACTTTTAACATTGCGTTACCAACAAACTTGCCATTACGACAACTATATATCTGCAATTACGAAAACTATATACAGTATATATTTTCTTTTTTTTTTTTAAATAAAAGACATGTTATAAAACAAATACTTGGCATCACCGTCTTATTATTTATTAATGATTTTTCCCTTTAAAACATCTGCTCAAAAAGAAAGGAAGAACGTTTCCATAACTACATAACATAACTAATTTATAAATGTATGTTTGCCTGGAATTGTAATAGAAATGTTATGAACATGTTAAACATTTAAACATGTTTACTTAATTCTCTCCCGAAGTAGATGCTCATTTCTTTTTCAATAGTGGCAGCAAGAACAAAACATCACAAACTTTATTTGGATAAACCCAAGTGAAAGTGACTGCTTTGAAAAATTGCTATAGGCAGTGATCTATATCCGTCTGCGTTAATATTATAATACAATCCAGGACTTCATGAAAATAAACTAAAATGTATGTTTGAACTATTTTATTTTTATTTTTTTATATATCTCATGTACATTAAGTCTGATTAAGGACAGCAGCATACAGGTTAAACAAATTAATACTATCTATTTGCATAACATTCTAATGGTAAATTAAAAACAACTATTTCACATGGTTATTATATCTGAATTTTTTAAGCAATTGTGCTGTTATGCTTTGCCCTTGAGAGAACTAAAGTGAAGCAGCATTTTCAGTTATTTTCATGAATATTACTTGTATAAGGACTTGAATATTAATATCTCCACATATCCAAAGCTTATTTAATACCCGAGTTAAAAGTCACTATCGGCTTTAAAGAAATGCTTTAGCTTAATTAAATTGTTGAAATCTTGTTATTTCAAATACTTAAAAATGCACCAGGGATATAGCTTAATAGAAAAACAAAACTAACTTAATATAAAGTTTGCTTGATGTGTTAAAGACTTTATGATTATTTTTCTGTGTGTACAGTACAATGTTTAGAAATTATTTAATAATTACATGTATTTTAGAGTAAATACATTATGCGTACAGGTTAGTAAAAAACACAGCTATTTCTGCCCTCTTTTGTTTTCTGTTAGTCTTCCTGTTCAAGCATCATCTGAATTGAGCTATGTTTTAGAGTATTTTTTTAATTGAAAGGTTGTTCAAGTAATAAAAAGGTTGAGTGATAATGTATTTAATTGAACACTAAGGCCTCTTCTCTATTAAGTCACTTTTTCATCTGTCTTTCTAATTATTTCATTATCATTTTTGTATGGCACTTCACAATGAAATGACCATTTGTGTTTAACTTAATGCTAATTATTAGGACTGAATTATTGTGCAGTTTATGATCCCTTCGGAGGATTAAGGGCTTTAAGTTCGTCTAGACAGAATAGTTAGCAAAATGACAAAAGGAAACATATAAGACCCTTGGGAAGTATCCCTCCGCTTCATAAGCAATTAATGCCTGCCAGGTAATGGAATTTAAGTTTATACTAAATCCAGCAGTGCTTTGACATTTCAACTGCCTTTCAAGCACATTAGCCTAATGAATAAAGACTTATCAAATGTGTTTATACACATGCATTATTGCTTCAAATATATTTGGTATAAATTAGATATATTTTAATAAGAATTATTATTATTAACTTTTATTTGTAACGGTCTTGTTCTAATACTGATAACCATTACGTGTCCTCTACACAGTGTTTATGAGTTCACTTTATAGATGTATACTAAACACATTTATGTACACTATTCTACCTTATGAATATCTACAGTATTGCTGAATGAGAATCCGCACAGGCTATTCATCTAAATATATTGCTAGACAATTGTAAAAGCTTTTGGTAAGGCTATAAGCTGTTATTTCCAAACACGTGTGCAGGAGTGGACTAAAAAGAAATCAGTTGAAGTGGATTTACAGGGCTCTTTCTTGTGAAGTGATATTTTGCTTCTGTAAAGGATGTATTTCAAGGAATTTCTAGGCACACTGCCAAACTTAAGTAGCATTTGAAAAAAACTATTGTAAATTTTCATTAGTAATCATACTTTACATATTTATATTATATATTAATGATTTTTATCTACAAACACATATTTTATTTTAGCTTCTTCTTTCTTGGACTTAGTTATGTAAGCGAAATACATGATGTTTTAATTAAAAAAAGGAGATAAATAGTATATTAGTATGGAGTCAACTGTTTCTACTGCATGGTCATTGTCCTATAACTCTTGTATAAATGCTGTACATAATTTACAAGCAAGAATTAATATGTGTCAAAGCCAGTTTGTTGTAATTTGATTAAGTATCTTTTGACGATTTGACTCCCCTTTTCCATATCTTTTTCTGTTCATTCCCCTCTCTCTCATTTGTTTGTTATCTTACGTACTGAAATATCATTAAAATAAGGAGATAGGGAGAAAGAGCAGGAGAGGTTGAGAGAGAAGGAGAGAGGAGGAGGAGAGAGGGAAAAATAGAAGGAGAGGGGGAGAGAGAAGGAAAGAGGGGGAAGAGAAGTAGAAGGTGAGAGAGGGAGAAGAGAAAAAGAGGGAGAGAGGGGGAGAGAAGTAGAGAGGGGGAAGAGAGGGGGTAAGAGAAGGTGAGGGAGAGAGAGAAGGAGATGATGGTGAGAGAGATTGAGAGGGTGAGAGAGGGAGAGGGGGGGTAGAGAGAAGGAGAGAGGGGGAGAGACAGAAGGAGAGAGGGGAGAGAGAAGGAGAGAGGGGGGAGACATAAGGAGAGAGTGGGAGAGAGGGGAGAGAGAGAAAGAAAGAGGGGAAAATAGAAGGAGAGGGTGAGAGAGATGGAGGGGGGGCGAGAGGGAGAGAGAAGGAAAGAAAGGGGTAGAGAGAAGACGAAGGTGAGAGCGAGGGGGAAGAGAGAAGGAAAGTGGGGGAGAGAGGGGAAAAGAGGAGACGATGAGAAAGATGGATAGAGGGTAGAAAGAGAGGGAGAGAGGGGGAAAGAGGAAAGGACGAGAGAGAAGGAGAGGGGGAGATGAAGAGGGTAAGAGTGAAGGAAAGAAGGGGAAAGAGAAAAGGAGAGAGGGGGACAGAGAAAGAAAGAGAGAGGCATGAGAGGAGGAGGGGTGAGAGAAGGAGAGGGAGAAAAGAGAGGAGAGAGAAGAGGAAAGGAGGATGAGAGAGAAGGATGGGGAAGGAGAGAGGGGGACAGACTGCGAGGGGGAGAGAGGAGAGAAGGGAGAGAGAGGAAATGAGAGGGGGAGAGAAAACAAGAGGGGGAGAGAGAAGGAGTGGGGAGAAAGAGAGAACGAGAGGGGAGAGAAGAAGAGAATGGTATAGAAGGAGAGAGGGGGAGAGTAGGAGTGAGGGGGGAGAACAAAGGGGAGAGAGATGGAGGAAAGGTGAGAAAGGGAGGGAGAGAGAGAGAGAGAGAAGGAAGTTGGGGTGGCTACACTTCAGAATTTACAATATATATTGGGGTAGTTTGACCTGCTACCTTCTAGATTAACAGCAAGAAGAATCATATATTCTTTTAATTCTTTTAAGTCCAAAAATTACACCACATAATGGCTTACATCAGCCAAAGGTATAGCAAAACACACACTCCTCTTGTAAATATCTTCTTCAGTAGAAAGGAGAGCATTTGGCCCGTCCGTCTCTCAAAAATACTCCAACCTTAAACATTCTTTTGAGATACTCTGTTCAATTCGCAGTTATACTGCTGCCTTCTCCCTGGGGTTACTTTACACAGACTCTTGTAAGGAAAATATAATCCTTTACTCACAGCCTCTGGAACACAGCTTCCTCTGCGAGCAATCTCTGGTAAAACAGTCTTCAAACTGCAAACGGCTTCCTCTGCGAGCAATCTCTAGTAAAACAGTCTTCAAACTGCAAACGGCTTCCTCTGCGAGCAATCTCTGGCAAAACAGTCTTCAAACTGCAAACGTCTTCCTCTACGAGCAATCTCTGGTAAAACAACTTTCTCTGCGAACAATCTCTGGTACACAACAGTCTTCTGACTGCGATCAGTAACAGACAGCAAGCTTCTTTCTGTAGCTTGCTCTTTGCTGCTAACAGCAGCTCACCAACAGGAGCAGATTTCACACACTGCTCACACTGCTTAGGCCCAAGCCTAAGTGAGAGAGACTCCACTCATCTCTCTGCTGTGGTCTTAAAGGCAATCCACAGCTGGGCTTCAATTAGCCTCCGATCACTGCCCGGAGTTAACTCTTTCTTTCTCCAGAGAAATCTTCCAGCCTCTTTAATTAAACCAACCTCTAGGGGCATACTTTGCTTCACTCTAATTATTTGGCCCACCACTTCCTGGGATGGGATGGCCCAAATTTATATTTTTGCACCGGGTCCCACCATTCACTAGCTCCTCCACTGCTTATTGTTATAACTGAGTTAAAAACCTGCGTTAAAATAATGTTTTGACAAAACTGGTATTTGTTTACCTGTTTTGTGTTGGTAATAGATAATTAGAAGTATTCTAGAAGGCAAGTAAGTCTTAGACTGTCATGGTGACAGTCCAGATTTTTTTTTTTATTCTAGCAGTTGTGAAAATGCAGCCATAGCGATCAAAGTAAACTCCCTGTTATTTGTATCATTATGGCTGCCTCTTAATGAGTAGAATACCATTACAGTTCAGGAGATATGATGGCTCATTTTCTGGATAATGGTGAAACAGTGTCAAGCAAGTGCAACAAACAAGGGAGTGTTCTAGCACCTACACTGTTCAGCATGGTATTCTGTGCAACTCTTACTGATGCCTTTCAGCAAGGCACTGAAGAAGTAGGTACAGAACTGATCGCAAACTCTTAAGACTTGAGCCGACCGGGTGCCATCACCAAAGTGAAAGAAACTGTGCTGCACAACTTTCTCTTTGCTGATGATTGTGCTCTGAATTATTTTACTGAGCCAGAAATGCAAGCTAGTATGGACAAGTTTTCATCTGCATGCAGCAAGTCTCGCCATCAACATCAAGAAGGCTGAATGCATGCACCAGCTAGCTTCCCACTCTTCATACACAGAACCATCAATCAATATAAACTGATAGAGACTGCAGGCAGTGGACCACGTCATGTAGCTGGGTAGTACCCTTTCCTAAGCAACTGATGCTGAAATAAAATGCAGAACTGTGAAAGCTAGCTCTGCCTTTACCAGATTATGCTCCAATAATTGGGAACATTGAGGTATCAGTCCCATCAAGGACAAAATAAGTTGTTCAAGGGCACTCTGAAGGCCTCATGGAAGTCCCTCGGAATCAAAACCATCACCATAGCTTTTTTGTTCTACCATGTATATAAGTCCCTGTGTGTTTCAATAAATGCACTAACCCTTTTAAAAGTATACAAACATATCAACTGTAATTCTGAGGGATGGAAAATAGTTTTTTTTCACTTTTTCCAGTCCAACTAATGGGGAATTCTGCTCTCCACAGATGCTCAAGCAAGCCTTCTCCCATGGAAATCCCTATACACAGAAACCCAAAGAGAACAGGACCTAACCAGTGGGATCCATTCATTTGCCGGTCCAAATGGTTCCTTGTGAAAATCCCCCCTTCATATCCTTTTTCTACATCTTATGATATTTCTTACATTATGTAACTGTTAACCCAGTCTTTTAAAATCACCCCATCGCAACCTTCTTCAAAAATCTAGCCCAAAATCACCTACAGCTCACTCCCTGAAATCAATTCTATCACATAACATTTAATTAAATCCTCCCCTCTAAATATCACCCCTTAATTACATCCAATTACCCATAAAAGCAGGTATGTCTGTGGAAGTATTTGTAAATGTTCTTATGTGAATGTCGCTCAAAATCCATTTCTCTTGCCATAGGTTGCTATATATGATCTGATTATCAACTATATAAGGTATATTAAAAACAAAAAACAGTTATTTACTATGAACAAACAACAATAAAAGCTTTAGGTTGTATTAGGTACTGTAATATAAAAGCTTGAATGCCAGATTAAAAGAAAGATGTTAGTCTCTAGGATTTCTTGGTTTCTGCATTATGATAGATATAAGTTGTTTATAATATATACTCACCCAGTTAGATGGTGATTGAGGTGGAGTGTTTGAGACATGTAGAAACATACTGATAGCTGAGTCCTGCTTTGTCTTAACTATATAAGCCTATTGTGGGTTCATAATATGTATCTATTTACTCTGATCCTATATTATAGACTTTATTTTGGTGGGGCATGCTCACCCCCTATAATCTTTAAAAAAATTATAATATTTGATGAGCTCTGCTGAAAAAACATATAAGATCACATATAAAGTGACTTATCTATCACCAAATTGATATATATGACCAGGGACCCAGCTGGTTTTAAAAATCAAGTTTGGAAACTTTTTCTTCTGGCATTTGCTGCTGAACCAGAACAAAGAAGACTCTGATAAACATCATCCATACTTAAGGTTGGTAAACACTAAAATTGCGTGTCTGGATCAAACCTATACAGTTCTAAACTAGATGCCTTACACTATTGGAGATCTTTTCTGTGTAACGATTTGTAGATATAGAATAAAATCTGGATTGTACTCACAATTAACTGTATAATGGTGAATTATGTAAATCAAAAAAAGACCCATCAGCTTATATCTCATATAATAATACAGATATAACCTATGCCTTTTATGTGGGAGACTGTGATAAATGAATGCAGACTATTTCTGCTTTATAAGGTCCCAGATTATCACCCTCTGACCAGACCTTCCAATCCAGGGGCCCCATACACCTCCCACACCTCCAATTGTAGAGTAAAGCCTAAAGGGCTTGGAGTCAAAGTCTGCCCACACTCATGTTGACAAAGTATAACAAAGGCAAGAAACAAAAGCTAACATGCTTGCACAGATACCCTCTAATCTGGGGAGGCTAAGAGCTAAAGTGATGAACCACTAAGGAGTACCTAACACTTTCAACCCCAGTGCCTGCACAGTGTTAAATGCCTAGAAGCAGGGTACAGAGAGCTGTTACACAACAAGCCAGCCCCCAGGGGTTAAAGGAAAGCCCTAATCTATTGTATCAGGTGATTTACAGTATTCCAGGACTATAAGCCCAAAAGAAAATCCATTGTGATTTGTTATCTCTACAATACATTCTTGCCAGAACTGTCTTTTATCAAACATAGCGGCTGGGAATTACTAGAAGGGCTGGAAGACTTGCTCTGGGGTGGACAGCACAACCTAAGGTGGCACGCCCAACCTTTTTTTTTAACAAAGGTCTAATCATAACAACTTGATAGAAATAGCTTACTTAATTTGTCTGTACAGCTCCATCTAGTGGGCAAATTTCTGGCCTGCAAATTCAGACAGCTCTATACAACATTGACTGAGAGCTATAAGGCCTTCCAGTTAACCACTACCTGCACCCCTCATCATAACCTGCTCCTCTCAGTTATCTCATGGGACAAGACTTTTTTCTCCCCACGCTATCTCACCAGCAAAGTCTTCCTATCATAATGCCTGAATAGCACTATGAGTATACCTGAAGGCCCCGGGCCCAATGACTTGATATGACCAGACTGGAGACCTCTTGGACATGATCCTTATCTAACAATGAAAAATTTGTATCTATACCTGAGGGCACCCGGCCTACTGGTGTGTTATGACAGGGACCTTCATCTGCTGGATACTTGGAGACTGAAACATCAGGGAGAAAGGGAGTACACGTTTTACTCCCCAGTGCATGGCTCATTCTCCAGAATAGATAAATTGCTAATGGATTCATCTTTGTCGGATGGCTTAGTTGCCTCTGAAATACGCCCCTGTCCCTGGTCCGACCACTCTGTGGTCCACATGTCCCTTGATGTTGGCACTGTTTACAAACCCCCATATACATGGAAGCTTAATGATATGCTCCTCTCCAATCAAACCTTTCATGACCAGGTAGCCTCGCACCTCAGCCAATACTTCTTAAATAACCTGACCCCAGGTGCAGATATAGGGTGGGTTTGGGCAGCACATAAAGCCGTTATTGGGGTTTTTTGCATTAAACTATCTGCTGCACACAAGAGACAAAAAAGAAAAAGGGAAGTTGAGATCAGAGCATCACTTTTAGCTTTAGAAAAATCTAACCAGACAAATCCCTCAACCCAACGCCGTAAACAAATAGACCAATTACGAGCAGAATTGGTTTTAATACTTTCAGCACAAACTGAAAAAGCATTGAGATGGATGGGCCATAAATTATACACAAAAGCTAACAAACAGGATTCTCTACTTGCTACAAAATTAAAAGGGAAGCTAGCCCACTCCAAAATTTTCAAGATCAACGCAGAAGCAACATACTAATCAAATCTCCACCTTTCTTCAGTCCTGCGATCTTTTCTGCTTTTTACATGTCAGATATTTTATGTAGCAAAACAGAATATTCCATCTAAAATTGCAAATATTTTATTCAGTAAGTAAATAATATATTATTCATAAACCTTTATTATTGCTCCTTTTTCTTAACCACTTCTGTTTGTAAACAGATATACAGCTTAATAATATTTGTATCTTGAGAGAGTTATTAAACTCTCTGACTTACTTTAGCATAGTTTTAAAATATTGAAATAATAACATCAGATGAGAGGAGAGCAATCGCTGTCCTCTTTTTTTTTGGTGAGCCGGATTGTATCCTAAATTTGGATACAGAGTTGGTTCACCTGATTAGCGTATGAAACAATTAGCACATAGAAAATATTCTGTGGGGGAGCAAAAATATATATATATATATTTTTTAAGTAATGGCATAAGAACATTTTCAACAGTTTTACAGAGGAGGCACATGGTTCAGCTTATCATGTATAAGAGTTAATGAGGATTTCTGCACACTCTATTTTGATAATTGTGTGGATCTTCTTGATCTGTTTTGTATTAGGGAATTTTATTTTGTCCCAGGTTGTTTGCAATTGGTAAGTTCCACAAATGGAGAGTCGCTTCACCTTCCTCGGGAGTATTGATTGTGTGATGTCTACCTTCTTTTGATATGTTCAGTCTAAAAGGGGAACCCCATGTATAATTATACCCATGCTTTGTAATCACCTCTAAAAAGTGTTACAGGAGTTTCCTTTTGCATAAGGTAGTGGTTGACAAGTCCGAGAAGATAGCTGGTTGACGTCGTTCAATTTCAGGAACACCATTTCTAGCTGCTTTCCTGACTAAGACTTTTGTAGAAAAATAATGTAATCTGACAACCACATCTCTTGGTCTCTCATTGGAGGATTGTGGAGATCTTAGGACTCTATGAATCCAGTCCATTCTAAGTTCTTCTTTACTTAGACCTGGTAAGAGCTTGGCGCATAAATCTTTCATGTATAGAGGTAGGTCTTTTACTGACTCTGATAAGTTACAAATTCTAGTGTTGGACCGCAAAGATCTATTTACTAGATCCTCTTGTAGGATTTTTTTTTTATAACAATAAGTTTTATTGTCACCATATGTCATATATCAATTTACACATTGTACCTTGGCTCGCAGGCCTTTCTGGTTTTCGTACATCCATGAATCCCAACATACATGTATTTGTATACATCAACATAAGAAAACTCTATGACACCACTGCATGTACAGTCAAGATGAATGTTCGCCTGTTGCACATCGAGCCATAAGGCTATGGTACCTATAAAGTGACTATCTCTTTTTCTTTTTTTTTTTTCATTTTGTTTTGAACATAAATCTTTTAAAAACGTGTTTCAAAACTACAAACTTAAACTGCTTGCTGGCCTGTCCCTTATGGAATCCCCTAATCCAGGTAATTTATAATGAGGATGTCCCCCCACTCCTTTCCCATAATTCCTCCCTAGGCCTTCAGTCCGACCTATTTGAGGGAAAGATTCTACTTTTTAACTAGACATTAGTCCTAACAACCCAAGGCTAGGCCTATGTATACTATCCATGGGTCCCATATTTTCCTGAAGTTGTCCATAGAGTCATCCAGTAGGTGGGTGATTCTTTCGTTGATGGCAATATAATTTATCTTATGTTTGATCAGCTGGAAATTTAGGTTACTGGATTTCCAGGATTTAGCAACATGGCTCTTGGTTGCCAGGGTTATGTATTGCAGCAGCCTGTTTTGGGGAGGTGTAAGGGTGTTAAAGGGGATCCCCAGCAGCATGTTGTCTATAGACTTGTCCACCTGGGTACGGAATTAGTCTGAGGCTAGTTCCGAAACCAGGTCCCATATTTTTGCTACTTTGGGGCAGGACCACCATATATGGGGAAATGTCCCAACTACTTGGCATCCCCTAAAGCACAAATGGTTTTCTGACTTTTTCCATTTAGCGAGCTTTTCCAGGGTTATGTATACTCTGTGTAGCACCTTGATGGCAGTTTCTAGAATGCTATAGTTCAGGGAGCCCCTATAGATGTTGGACCAAGCTATCCTCCATTTACCTAAATCCCAATTCGTATTCATGTCAGATTCCCAGTCTACCATGTGTTTAAATTTGAGACCTACCGGTTTGGCATTAAATGTTTTGTAAAGCATCCCTAGGGTGCCTTTCGTTAGAGGTGCCACTTGGCACGTTTTTGATAGCCAGTTCATTTCCGGAATTGTATGGTACTCTAACAAGGTTAATACGAGATGTTTAAGCCTGCAGAAATTGTAGTGTTCTGTCAAGGGTAGATCGTGTTTGTCCCTTAATTTTTCGAACGAGATAATTTGCCCCTTCTCAATCCACTCTCCCAGCCTATCTAGTTTTTTACTCCTCCACCAGTGTTGGGAAGCCAAGTTTAGGCCAACTGACATCTGAGGGTGATTAAGGAGTGAGATCATGTAAGAAGGTTTGGGAAATAATTTCGTATGTGTGTGGGCCCATTTCCAGCATGTGAGCGTGTGTTTTATCATAGGATTGGGAATATTTCTCAATTTGGGGGGAATATCTGGAAGCCACATAATTGTGTCCCAAGTCAATGGTCTCATTGATTGGTTTTCTATATAAACCCACGCTGGTTGATGTGACACGGAATGGGCGATTGGCAACCAGGATAATTGAGCTGCCTTGTAATAAAGTTTAAAGTTAGGGCAGGATAATCCTCCATCTAGTTTGTGCAGATACATGATTCTTTTCGCGATTCTTGATGGGCCCTGGTTCCAAATGAATTTAAAGATCTGCCTTTGGAAATTAGACAATTCTTTATTTCTCACCGGGATCGGGAGGGTTCTAAACAGGTAAAGGAGTCTGGGTAAAATGTTCATTTTTATTGTGTTAATTCTCCCCACCCAGGAGAGGCGAAATTTCGTCCATCTACCTAAGTCTGTAATCAAGGTTTTTAATAGCTTAGAATAGTTCTCATTGTAAAGATCCCCCAGGTTTGCCGTTAACCTTATTCCTAGGTAGTTTATGTATTTTATGTCCCAATTAAATTTATACTTATCATGTAGACTATTTTTTTCTGTTGCCGGAACATCTATGGCCAGAGTCTCTGTTTTTTCTAAGTTTAGTTTTAGGCCCGATAGTCGGCCAAACTTTTCCAGTGTTTTAATGAGTTCCGGGACTGAGTTAGTTGGGTTGGTTACTACGCATAGTAGATCGTCTGCGAACATGCAAATCTTGAAGTGGTGATGTCCCACCTTAATTCCGGAGATCTCCGAATTTGCCCTGATTTCCCTGGCTAGGGGTTCCATAGCCATAGCGAAAAGTAAGGGTGATAGAGGGCATCCTTGCCCAGTCCCCCTTCCTATTGCTATATTCGGAGTCACAGGACCTGGGAGTTTCAGTTTCGCCGAAGGGGAGCTATAGAAAGATTTCAGTAGGTTAATGAATTGTCCACTGATACCAAATTTATTTAGGGTCGTGAATAGATAAGGCCATTCTAGAGAATCGAAAGCCTTTTCTATATCAAAGGCCATAAGACATGTAGGGGTTTTGGAGATTTTGGCTTCATGTATGAGGTTAAGGACTTTCCTTATATTGTCTCCCGCTTGTCTGTGGGCTACAAAGCCTACCTGATCATTATGAATCAGTCTTGGCAAGAAAGAAGCTAGTCTGTCTGCCATGATTTTGGATAGAATTTTCATGTCACAATTTAGGAGTGAGATTGGCCTGTAGTTTTTCATTTCTAGGGGATCCCTCCCTTCCTTGGGGAATAGAACAATTTCAGCAGTATTAAGCTCTGCGGGTATTTTTTCTCCTGCTAAAATATTGTTAAAAAGTGTAACTAGGTGTGGTCCCAACGTTTCTATAAATGCTTTATAATAGTTATTGGTAAAACCGTCTGGTCCCGGAGCTTTACCCTCTTTGAGTTTGTGAACCGTTTTACGCATCTCGTCTAGCATTATTGGGGCGTTAAGGGTTCCCAGTTCTTCCCCCGTTATGGTGGGGAGATCAATTGAATTGAGAAATGATTTCATCTCATTACGGTTGAGAGATGGGGATCCTTCATAGAGGGAGTTAAAGTAATTGGTGAAGGTAGACTTAATTTTACTTGGGTTTGCTGTGAGCTTCCCGTGTTTTTATTTGGTGTATTTTATTCTGTGTATTTTTTGATTGTAACTTTTTGGCTAGGAGTGGGCCCGGTTTATTTGCTTTGTCGAAGAATTTTTGCTGAGTCCACCTTAGGGCTTTCTCAGTTTGGTCTGAAAGGACAGCATCTAGATCCGTCCTAACCTTTTCAATTGCCTGTCTGTTTTTGAAGTCCGGCTTGGATTGGTTTAGTTTTTCTAGTCTTGTTAGTTCTGCTTGAAGTTCAATTTCTTTAGCTTTTCTTTGTTTTTTCTGGTGAGAGGCGATTTTAATAAGGGATCCCCTGATATAGGCCTTGTGTGTGGCCTATACAATACTTGCCCTTACATCTGGGGTGAGATTAGTCTGGAAAAAAAGATCCAGATCTTGGGAAATTTGGTTTTTGACCTCTGGGTTAGCTAGAATTCGTTCGTTCAGTCTCCAAGAGAGTATGTGCCTCCCCCCTGTAGCCCAGCTCAATGCCATCTTTACGGCGGCATGATCAGACCATGTACAGGGAGTATGTTCTGATCTCTTTACCTGGTCTAATAGTGGGGAGTCTGCCAATATGTAGTCTATCCTGGAATAGGTATTATGTACTTGGGAGAAAAAGGAATATTCCTTAGCCGTAGGGTGTGTTTCCCTCCAGACGTCTGTTAAGTTTAACTTAAGGAGTAAGCGTTTAATTATCTTTATTTTCTTTGTGAACCTCTCTTGACCCCACTTCCCCGTCCTATCTTTCGTCTGGTCCATCACCAGATTCAGGTCCCCCCCTATTATTATTTTTCCGAGCCCTGGCTTGTCTAGCATTCTTAGCACATTTATTACCGTTTGATGTGGGTTAGTTGTGGGGGCATAAATAGAGACAAGGGTTGTCTTAATGCCCTGTATTAGTCCTGTTATTATTACAAAACTACCAGCCGGATCAGTCTGTGTGTGTTCTAGAGTAAAAGGGAGGTTCCTGTGAAGGAGTATAGCCGCCCCTCCTTTTTTAGTTCTTTGGTTGGCTAGGAAAACCGTTGGGTAGTTCTTGTGGAGAAAATTTGGGTGGTTATTGTGGACAAAGTGGGTTTCCTGCATGAATATGACAGAGGGGTTACTATCTTTATAGGATAGAAAGGCCTTGCGACGTTTAAATGGTGAGTTAAAACCTTTGACATTGTGTGATAGGAATATTATATCTAAATTATTCAGATTTTCTGCCATGTGTGTGGAGTAGTGCAGCGATATTTTGACTTACCCCAATCCAGAGGAGGAGTCCCTATAACCTTGAGGCCTGGAGAGATATGCTGGGAGAGTGGACCGCTCCCTGACCCGGCGGGAATACCCCCTGGGAGTCTATCGTCTGAGGGACGGCTGTTTTCTAACCTGATGGGATTACCTTTGGGTTGTTTTACGTTCAGGAATGGAGAGTAAAGGACAGCCAGCAAGCTAGTAAAACAGTAATTAAATAATAAGACATAACAGAAAAACAGATGAAAATAACCGGAGAACATTTCAAAGACAGTGATCCTCATTAAACTTTACCAATTGCACCTAAGTGCCTAGGGTGGAGAGGGAAAAATGTCCTCTCCCAGTCCCTAGTATGAGGAAAAAGTATACCTTCGAGCAGTTCCCTAATAGGCAAGTAATAACTTTACCCTACTAAACAGCAGCCCTGGACTAGGCCTGTACCTGGGAAAAACACCAGCAATGTAAGAAGAAAATGTATTTAGAACTATAAACTTTTTGGCATGAGCTCACTCTTCTCTAGGGTAATCTCTAAACATATGTGTTTCAACTCACAATATACAATGACATTTGTATACACTGTTAGATTTACTAACTAATGTTAAACCTTTTGTACGTTGATTTAATATTTCTCACATTTCTAAATATTGCTAAAGTTCACCCTTCATCCACCGGTAAGGGGGGAGTGTTTGGGGTGAGCCTGCCGGAGGTCCCAGGCTCGGATTGTAGCGAGCATGCCGTTTCTCTTTGGTTTCTTTGTTTTTTGTGAACCGGTATATCTGTCCACTGCCTTGATTGTCTGTCTTTTGGCCTTTCAGCTCGATGTGCACGAAACTCTTCGCTGGTGGCCAGTTTGAGCTGGATCAAGTGTTTTTGGCAGTCATCCAATGAGACAGCAGAATAAGTGGCTCCTCCGGCTTGGAACAGTAAGCGGAATGGGAATCCCCATTTGTACGGGATCTTGTTCTTTATAAGAACATTTAAAGCTGGTTTCATTTCCCTGCGTTTGAGCAGAGTGGATGGGGCAATATCCGCAAAAATCTGTAGTTGGGATCCATCTGGGCCAACCACCTGTGGCGTATTTCTGGCAGCAAAAAGGATATTGTCCCTTGTTCTTTGTCGGAGGAATCGGACTATAGTGTCTCTAGGTAGACTCTGGTTAACGGATGCTCCTAGGGCTCTATGAGCTCTTTCAATTTCAATCTCTTCATCTTCTCCTTCCGGCAGCAAGGACCGAACCACTTCCTTGATGTAGGGTACCAGGTTAGTTACCCGTTTGTCGATCCCTCTAAATCGAATGTTATTTCTGCGGGACCGATTTTCAATATCCTCCAGTTTGTTTTCCAGGAGGGTGATTCTGGCAGAATTAGCCGAGATATCTTTCCTGTCCAGCCCTTGAGTTGAGACCAATTGGTCTGTGAGGTTCTCTAGAGTATGGGTTCTCTGTCCCAGTTCTTGGATTTCTTTCTTAAAGTCCTGCACTGCCTGGGAAAGTTGGGTTTTTAGTAAGATTTCAAATCTTGTGATAATCTTGTCTATCATCTCCGGCTCCTGTAGAGTATTCTTTTGTCCTCCCTCCATGTCTGAACCTGTCAGATAGATCTGCAGCGGGGCTCTGGGGCGAGGGTTGACGTTTTGGGAGCGTTTGGAAGTGTTCTGGAATTCCTTTAGCTGCCGATCTCTTGCGTGATTTACCCTTCATTTTCCATGCAGGTTATCATTTGTAATTCACTGGGGTGCCGTTGTTAGACCGATTCCTGAGGCATGAGGCTTAGTTGTCTGTAGCGGGGATTCCCATATTCTTATCCCTTTCTTTTAGGTTAATACATTGACGTACTGTCTAGCTGCGCTGTGTCTTCCCAGGCAAGGCCCCCTCCTTCTTGTTAGTTTAACATAGCTATGGATATCAGTTCAGTATGTATGCTCTGTGGAGGGTGTTTAACCTTCATTTAACCAGCTCCCAAATGAAGCCACAGGGTACTGTAAAAGCTTTCCTTATGCTGTGCCAAGGGTGTTTAGCCTAGTTCAGACCAGGGCCCTTTTAAATAGTCTTGCAACTTCCCGATGGACAAGGGGCCCTGCACCTCTCCAGGTTGGAAAATTGTGCTCAGTTTCCCCCACTCTAGGGAACAAAATGGCCGCCTGTCACTTCGCTGGTTAGCCACGCCCCCCTCTTGTAGGATTTTAAGTCATTTTTGTTTCTCTTTACGCCCAATCAGATCCTTTTCCATTTCTGTGTGTAACTTAAGAAGGTTATTATATCTGTCTTCTAATTCGAGAACTTTGGTGTTCAATGCTTCTATTTCTGTGGTTAGTTCCACAGAGCTGTAATTTCTAATCTGAAAGAGGACATACATTCTTTCAAGTCTTGGATATCTGCTTTAGTGCTGGGTGCAGAAGTCTCTGTTTATCTGGATTAGCATGATTGTTTATCTGGATTAGCGAGGAGAAGAATGCACATTTTGTTTTGTAATCTCTTTTGAAGATGCACTTTTAGAAGCACCAGTCATCTTTGTTAATTCAATTATGTATTTCTGTAGACGTTATAATTGCAATTGACACTCGATGGCAGTAGAGTACACAGAGAAGTTGTAGCAAAAGAGAAGTTGTAGAAGTTGTAACAAAGAGATGAACTCTTACTGTATTGTTTTTTTCAACAAGAAAAACAGTAATTTCAACTTCCAAGTAATTGTGAATTCATAGTCTTATAAAACAATGCAGAAGTAGTCTGTATTAATTTTTCACAGTCTCCCTCATAAAAGGCATATGTTATTTCATGATGTTTCGTGATTTACAAGACAATTATTGTGTGTACAATCCAGATATCATTCAATATCTTCAAATTGTTGCATAAAATAAGTCTCCAGTAGTGTAAGGCATCTAGGTTAGAATGGTATAGGTTTGAGTGAGACCAGCCTTTTTAATTTTTACCCACCTTAAGTAGGATGTATGCACTGCTGGAGCAGCTGATCCAGGGTCCATACCTCTGTGGCAGATGTGAGCATGTTGCCTCTTTTGAAGCTAAAACTTGAGAGGAGAATTGCAACACTTGGTGATCTTGCTTCTTTAGCTGGGACTAGCATGGAGGGTAGAACTGCGGTTAGTGAGGATGTCCTGGGAGTTAGCTGGGTTACAGTTACAAGGTGAAGCAGAGGGAACAGGAGCAGAAGGGGGCAGGTCAGATCTGATTTAGCAAACACCAACATATTTGCAAGATTGAGTGAAACTGTTGGGGATGTCCATTCAGGAATGGCAATGTCAGATAGAGCTGTTCCCTCTAACAGCCAGGAAAACATTTCTACTGGAGGAGAGGGGGCAGAACAGGTATAGCAAAAAAACAGGTTTTGGTGGTAACCTCACTCACTTTACATCTTGCCACATGTATGCATGCTGGAGCAGAGGATCCAGGGTCCATGCCTATGTGGCAAATGAGAGCATGTTGCCTCTTTTAAATCTAAAACTTGAGAGGAGAATTGCAATACTTGGTGATCTTGCTTCTTTATCTGGGACTAGAATGGAGGGTGGAACTGGGGTTAGTGAGGATGTCCTGGGAGTTAACAGGGTTACAGTTACAAGGAGAAGTAGGGGGATCAGGAGCACAAGGATGCAGGCCAGTTCTGAGTTGGCAAACACCAACAGATTTGCCAGATTGAGTGAAACTGTTGGAGATGTTCATTCAGGAATGACAATGTCAGATAGAGCTGTTCCCTTTAACAGCCAGGAAAACATTTCTACTGGAGGAGAGGGGGAAGAATAGGTAGAGCCTAGTAGCCTAATAGGTTTTGGTAGTAGGGGACTCTATTATTAGGAAGGTAGACAGGATGTTTTGCCACCCAGATTCCAGCAACCAAACATTTTGCTGTCTCCCGGTTGCTTGGGTTTGGCATGTTGTGGATATGGTTGATAACTTACTAGGAGGGGCAGGAAATTACCCAGCGGTCTTGGAGATGGGGTGTCCTAAAAAAAGGATTTTTAGATCTTGTAAACAAGCTTAGGACAAAGACCTCCAATGTAACATTTCAGAAGATGATACCAGTGCCACATTCTAGCCCAGGAATACAAAAGGAGCTTAAGGAAGTTAATGTGTGACTTAAACAAGTGGTGCAGAAAGCAGTGTTTTGGGTTTTTAGAGCTGACTCTTTACTTTGGTACAGTTTCCATAGTAGTGCTGATTTGTAACTTAATGAAGAGAGAAAGTGCAGAGGGGGATAGAAAGTGCAGAGGGGGAAATTAACTACTCATGGAGGGTCAGAAAGTGGGAGGGTTAGTATGGTCAACAGGGAGGTCATAGCAAGTAATTCAAATGCAGAAGCAGTACTTAAAACCTGCAGAAACTTATCAACCTAAAGTGTATGCTTGCTAATGCAAAATGTTGCTAGTGGAACTGGGAAATGTTACAATTATTAACAATTAATGAGAAATGGGATTTAACTGGAACTATTGAAACATGGTGGGATGAGTATAACCTTTTTTGGAAGATAGGGGCAGTGGAGGAAGAGGAGGAGCGACTTGTTTGCATATTAAGTTGAATTTGGAGCCTATAGTCAGAGAATATATTAATGGTGGAACTAGTGATAATATTGAAACTTTGAGGGTTGAGTTAAAATGTGAAAGAACAAATGTGAAAGAAAAATGCTATAAACCCCAATTATAAGTAAATATAAAATATAAGTAAAGGACATTTAGGGCTGGAAAGGGTACAGAGAATGGCAACACAATTAATAAGGGGAATTGAGGAACTAAGTTATGAACAAAGACTAACCAAATTAAACTAATTTTCCACCTTAAAGAAAGAAAAGGGTTCTTAATAGTAAGGGCAATTAGACTGTGGGACTGTCTACCAAAGGAGATTGTTACAGTAGAATTGATAGATAACTTTAAAGGGGTTGTACATATATATAAAGGGAATTCAGGGTTATCTAGTATAACTAGAGAATGATTAGTATTAAACCAGTATTTAGATTGCTCGCATTTTGGGTCAGGAAGGATTTTTTTTTTTGTTTGCCTTCCTCTGGGTTAGTTAACAATGTATCCACATATTACAAGGATCAGAGGATATATAAAAAGGTTCAACTTGATGGACTAAAATCCTTTTTTTCCACCTCAATTACCATGTTACTATGTGTAAATGTTTACCTACCATCAACTTCCTTGCAGTCATCCTCTTCATCTACTGATAGTCTTTCTCTGGTATACTATGTTACAAATTGATTTCTCTCATGATAATCTCTGAACACTGCATACCAGGACTGATGCAGCTTCTTGTAGAGCATAAAAAGAGTGAATAAGAAAATTGTCAATCAGTCACGGATGATAGCAAATATAAATGTATGAGTTTGAGTTACAAAAGAAAAAAAGCAGAATATAAAAAAAACTAATTTAAGACACAGTCTGTAACACTGGTGGTTGCACTAAATCATCCCCTATCAATCGGAAGTCAATAGGAAGTCTTGAGTGTTTCAGGGTTCAAAGGTAGGCAGCAAATGCATTTGCTGTGGTCAAAGGCAAAAGGTTGAGACAAACAGGATATCAGAGTGGCCATGGCCACAAGCCAAACAATCAGGAAATCAAGTAGAAAAGCACACCCTTATAAACTATTTTTGTTTATTTTGAAATTGACAGCTGATGCATCAGTTTCATTGATCTGTGATAATACTCTTTGAATCTTCACACTTTGGTGGGAAAAATGGTCAGCTTATAGGTGAACTTTAATGTGAGTACTATAGGTGAATGTTTATTATTTCTCCAGCTTACAGATTGATTCATTTCATAGCAGATGCATTCAGAACAGATTGGCTTTGGGTTAGGTGGATGAATGTAATGTCATTTAGGTGTGTTTACAGTAATCAATCCATGACATAATAACTGCATAGATTATGAACTTTGGAATATCCTAAGTGGGGAAGGAATTAAATTTGAAGATAGTGTGGAGTTGGAGCAAGCAAGATTTAGAGATTGATAAAATGTGGGGAATGCAGCAAAGCATGTGACAGCAAGACATCGCACTGGTATAATAATAAGTATCTTGGATAATTCCAGCTGCACTGCTATTGATACTTATACTGCTCTAGTAAATATCTCCAAATATGTATTTAATATTTTTAACTGAATAAAGGATGTGTAAAAAAGAAGTTGAGCAGCAAAGGTTGCGGCAAAGATTGAGATGTAGAGGAGGCAACTCCTGGGCAATGATGATAGCCGGAGGGGGTGGTTTGCCTTTCAGGGGATTTTTTTCATAAGCAGATGACAGATGATCAATTGTAGTGCACACATACAAATATTGACGGTCGAGGTATATCCCGCTATATCGGTCTTTTTTCTGTAACCCCCCTATAGTGCTGTTTTTTGGCCGCCGATCCTTGTTTAATACTCTGCTTCTCCATAATGCTGTTTTTTCTGTGCGTGACCCAGTTAATACTCTTAACAGTGTCACAGCATTAAAAGAGACAGGACAAGAGACAGAACGAGAAAGAGAGAAAAGAGCGAAAACAGAGGTGACAGAGAAGACCCACAAATCCTACCTACAGCATCTAGTGGCAAGGCACAGAAAATTTTCATTGTTCCCTTGTTTCTCATAATGTGATTGTTAATTTTTAAGTGTCTAATAAAACCTACATTCATTGTATTTTTTTTGTAAGGGAGAAAACTTTGGAGCAGGAGAGAGAGATTGCCACCAGAGACCCCCAAATGATACCGACAACATCCACTAGCAAGGTACAGAATATTTTCATTGTTCCCTTGTTTATCATAATGTGATTGCTAATTGACTAATATACTCTACATACATTTTTATATTTATTTAATATTTTTTGTACTTTTTTACAGATCATGTCTGAGTGCAAAGAAGAGCAGCCTAAGTTGAAGTGCCACTGGATGTAAAAATGCAGGCTCTGAACCACCTGGAGAAAGGGGAACGCAAAGTGGATATTGTAGCGGGTCTGAAATTGCCAACATCCACCATCTTAAGAACAAACAGAACATAAAGTCTTCAGTGAACACCAGCACTGCATCTTCTGCAAAAAAAGATTACCCTCTTTAGATGCTATGCCTTGGAGGAGATGGAGAAGAGGCTGTCCATCTGGATGTGGTGGCAAATGATCCAGATGATGCGAGGAGCAGAAATGCGAAACACATAATTCTTGGGGGTATGTCTTGCTACCAGCATGGCCTCAGAAAATAAAGGCAGATGTCACTGGACCAGTTTGTGACCAAGAAAGCCAAACTGGAGGATGAGCCTGAAGTGTCAACATTGTCACTTAAAGTGGACTGTTTTTGTTTTGTTTGTACAGTTCATTTACATTTTTTTTGTTTTTCAAAATTCTATTGGTTGTGTGTCTTTTTTTCAATGAGTTCCCCTATCTTCCATATGTACAAATAACCCCATTTTGCTCTGTTTTGCTTCACACTCCTGTTGCCAAAGTTGATAAGTCAGACTGAGAGGGCTTATGAATTTCTCCATATGCTTTCAAAGCTATTTTGTTTTTCTCTTTTCATGCTTTTGATTTAGTATTTTGTATTTCTGAAGGCAATTTTTCTCTGCAGTCTTTTTTCTTTCTTAGAGTGTACCTTTTTGGCACAGGATTGATCTGTTCAATCTTTGTTGATCAGAAATTTACAATGAGATTATACTTATTTATGAGACCACACATGTATTTTGCTAGGTCTCCACACACACACATTCATATCTTCTATCTCACATTAGAAGATACTTGAAAAAGTGTAGTTTCAAATGTTGTCCTCGCTGATAGATCTTTTACTCTACTGAAATATATATAATATTTTCTAAATGTTAGGCAATAGTGTTATTTAAATTATTAGATTTACATTACTAAACAGCATCAAATAGAAATAATTTCCCTAATACTTAACCTGCAGGAAAGCATTCTCCCAGCTATTAATAGAAGCCACATGGATGACTCTGAACTTCAGTTCTAGACCTAAACTGATTTTGTCTGGCTCAGACCTTTAACTCCATGTCGCTAAATTTGAGATCCTCTGTCAAGACTGTGATGCTACATTAAGTATCCTTGTCACACATCACAAACTTTGCAAGCCTTTAAAACCGTTGCACTGCCCTACCCTGCAGGTCGATATTTTGCACTATAATATACTTATACAATATTACCAAACAGAGGGGAAGAAACTCATACCATACCATAATGGTAAGATATGCCCTGAACATGCCCACACATGACCCTAAAACACAAGATGGTGTTAGCACACAATTCAATCATTCATGTAACTTCTAGCGACTGAGAAGGCTTTGTTATATTGGGCCCCAATATGATTAGTGAATTTGGGCCACAGCATGATTATATCTCTGTACAATAATAAATATAGTGCAATAAAATGTCATCTAGTATAGAACAACAATGAACACTTGAGTAAAATAGATATTTATACTGCCATTAAATAGGTAAGAAGCATCTGAAATGTTTCAAGTGACACTCAAAATACTCAGCAATTATAATTAATGATAGTGTGTGAAAAATGCTTTAGTAAATTTACCAACACTATTTCTCTAATTATTTTGAAATAAATAAAATATTAACTGAATCACTGAAAAATCACTGAAAAAAATAATAGAAAAAAATCTAAAATACAAGACAGAAAAAAGGCATCTGAAAATGTATTGTGTCTACAGAATTTATATGGTGTTCAATATAAAAAACACTAACATACAAATTCAATTACTAGTCATAAATAAAGGCAACTATGCACAAATTCTAATTGTAATAGAGGTTCAGAATATTTTTAGTACTAATTTGTAGATATTTATGTTTTAAAATAAATCTAGCATATTGGTCATGCTGAAGTATCTTATTAGTAACTTATACATTTGCTTGTTTTTACTTGTACAATGCCTTTAAGGTGAAAAACAGAGAAGATGTATTCCCTCAATTAAATGGCAGTCTTAGGTGTTTTTCCAACATCATCAGATCAATGAAAAGTAAATAGCCTACACTTTTTTCAGCATGCATTATTGATCTTTCTTCAGTGTTTGCTCTCATTTTTTCCTTAGTCTTGTATCTTTAAACCCCAGGGACAAAAAACGATTGCCATAAATTGGACAAGCTAACTATATCATGAAAAAGGACTTTTGTGGAACACAGGGGCTTGGTAGTGTATAAAAGGCTACATTTTCTACAGTTCTGCACAAGAAGAGGAGCAGTATATACCTTGCACAAAACCGACTCAAGACCATGGACAATTATGGGATTATACTTCTAAATATCTTATAATTATTTTCTGCTACCAGAATGCTGCAAAAAAAGAAAACAAAATGAATCTCATTTATGGTTCTGTGAACTATTGTAGGAAAGTGTATAGGTGAGTATCTAAACTATTACCATGCTTAATTTGTAATTAAAGCTTTTAAACTAATGAGCATAGATTTTAGATAAATATATATTAAATGTAGAAGATGTACATTCCTGACCATGCACATATTTTGGATTTATGTAGCATATCAAAGAAAATAATAAATTGTTCTCTTCCTTATACTAAGTGCTAAATTCATCATTTTCATCTATAGCCTTTGAAATACTTGCTTCAAAAGAGGATAGATTGCTCATGTTTTTGCTTGAAAAATGTAAAGAAATGTTGGATATGCGTTTTACTCTATCAATCTTAAAAGCACTTTGCCCCCAAGTGTTATTCAGGTTAAAAAATCTTCAAGTTTACTTTGTGTGCTTTTTGATGATCAAAGATTTAAGTTGAAGTGAAAATGGATTGAATAATTTATATTCTATCACATGATGTATGGGTAGTGTCTTTTAACAGTAGAAAATATAGTTCTATACTTCAGAAGTAGTATGACGCTGATTTTGTAATGATATTTGTATGTTTTTTGCATTCCTACTTATGCTGCTAAGTAATAAGTAAACAATAACAAAACATATAATGTATTAGAAATGTATTTAATGTGCATTATGTTGAACAAATACTATCCTTGCTTCATTGTTTTTAAATTTTGGTTTACTTTTTCAATTTATGTTGGACACTGCTTTAGGGCCACAATTGTATTATATTAATTGAACGTTTCTTGCTATTACTTAAAAAATAGATTATATGTTGTCATGAGAACTCATACAAATGCAATGCAATTTACCAGCAATGCACTTTGGAAATGTTTCCATGTGAGTAGAATTGTCGGTGTATGTTACTCAAATTGCATTGACTGACAAAGGTTTTTGTTTCTCGTTTTATGACATTTTACTCATTTCTAAGCAGGAAGATTGTTCTAACTCAGGTTATTATGTAATCCTTGGGGTAGCCCCACTCCATTCTTGAACACTATTAATTTTCTATTATAGTCTGCTAAAGATGTTCAATTGTGTGCAGTTCACCTGCATTATTGAGTCAGTTATCAATTCAAGAAATGCTCTCTAGTGCTTTTGAACTTAACTTTGCCCTCTGGGATCTCATTTATTATTTGCAGATATTGATTTTGGAAAAAGAAATGTTGAGAATATAACTTACAGTCTGGACTGCCAAAGTTTCCTGCTTATTACACTGAAATCATTCATGTTCGCATTATGTTCCTACTCATTTTATATATACAGTATCCTGCAGAAACCCTAGTTTGAAATACATTTTGACTCATATTTATTTGTATATGCAATTTAATTCATATGTATATGAATAATGAACTTCAAAGTACATAGGAACATATATTTAGTCACATTTTTTACAGAGGAGTTAACCAGTATATAAAACACTATTAAAGGACTAGCATATTTATAGAGTGCTATTTAAAAAAAAAAAAAACTGAAGTTGATAATGGACAACATGGTTTTTCTCAGTTTAAAATAGTTAAGTACAGACTTTTTCAGTTTTGTCATAACGATGACGGACATTTTGTCTTTGTAAATGTAGAAACCATGGTGGAGTAGGAGGCACAGCGGATCAAGGTGAGATCTGTATTGTCTTTTGTTTAAAAATGCTCTTCAGTTAGCCCATGGATAATTAATTTCAGGGGAGAGTGAGGCTCCATAGAATAGCCCTTCCAGACATCTAAATATAATATTTTCTCTCTCTTTAATGTTCCTTGTGACGACCTACTGCTTGGTAGGGCTGGGAAAGATCCTAGATCAATCTCACTGCAGTAGGTTGTGGGGTTCTTTGAGAATCCCTGTTAGCAGTAATGAATGCTAGGGGCCTCATTCTATTATCGGCCGCAGCCGCTGCGGGGCCGCAACGACCGGCCGCAAGCTATTCGGCTATTCTATTCCCTTACGGCCGTAGGCTCCGGCAGGCTTGCGGCCGGTGCCTTGCTATCTCTTGCGGCCGATCGCGCCGGAGGAAAGCCTTTGATCTAAAACGGCCGCAAGAGATTTGCAATTCAATTGCTCCGGGAACCCTCTCTGCAAGGCTAAAAACGAGCCGCAGTTACTTGCAGGAAAAAGGTCTCGCTAGCACCAATTAAGCACATAAAATAGCTCAAATAAAGCCATCCTGCACTTTGAGAAGACTATAAAGGGATTTTAGGTGTTAGAAAAAATAGCACATAATTATCCTGTACTCAAATCCGTAAAATATTTCATTTTTAATATCCGTAAAATATACATGTAAAAAGTCCAGAGTGCTTGGAGCACCTCAGACACGCCCACGCCGCAGCCGGCAAATAAACAGTTAATTTAAACTCGGGTTTGGGCAGATGTGCAAGCTTGAGAGTGGGTTCCTTTTATTCCTCATGTCCCCCAATATGATCCCTAGCATTTACAGAGCTGTACAGTGCAGGCTTGAATTTATTTTTGAGTTTTTATATTTCACAGATTACGGCCGGTTCCAAGATATGCGGCCGGCCGTAAAAGGAGATCCTTGCGGGGCCGTATAATAGAATCGCGAGTTAACTGAACCCTCGCAAGGAATCGCAGCCTTACGGCCGATTTACGGCCGATAATAGAATGAGGCCCTAGGACAGCATGCCACCAACACAAGTAACCAGGATTTCAAGCCTGCAGACTTACAGGCTGTATGAAGGCAAATGCAGGCTTTAAATTTAATAGGGCCTATGTGGTCAAAGAGATCATTCTTTGTGTTTCTATACAATTGATTTCCATTTCCTTTTAATCATTATGTGCTGTATCAATTTGTGCAATGTAAATGTAAAGTTACAGGGTTTTGCTATAAACAGTGAAGGAGATATTATTTCATATGACACCAAAATATGTAAGTTAGTTATCTGTTTTATAGCCTGCTTTTACATCCAACTCTCATACTATGGTATGAGAGATTTTCAGACCAGATTAAGAAGTATGCAATCATATATACACTGAAAAAAGTCTCAGAAACTTTGTGGACCATTGTTTTTATGTCTTTGAAATTATAATTATTGTAGCAGATACTGCATCAGTGCTTGGTAAAAAATGTTAATGGCATTTAAGTTTCATAGATTATTAGCCCTAATAAATTAGGGCTACGTTGTTAAAATGTAGCCCGTAACTGTCACCTTAGGGCTATTTGCATGCTAAGATGCCTTGTAACGTTGCTCGCAGTGGACTTTGCATGGTAACATGCAAGACAGCCGAGAATAGGCTACATGGAGCTCAACGTTGAACTTCGTGTAAATCCTTCGATCTGTCATCCCCTTAACCGCTCATTGTTTAATTCAGCTATTATATTGCAACGTGGTCACTTGCGAGCAAGCACGTAACACACAAAAGGAGCCCTGCAATCAATATGTTACGACTTATACTGTAACTCGCATGTAATAGAATATCATATTTACAGCTTTATTCATATTGCATTATATCTGGCCTGTGGGTCCATTCGCAAACTGGATTTGAAGCACGTAGGACTTAAAAATCTACCCTCCCCTTTTTCAGTGATGTAACGCTTCCATTGGCTATATCTGAACCTGTAACTACGAGATTAATTAACTGTTTGTGTTCCAACACACAACCCCGACGGCTGCAAAATGGTTTCCCAGATAGCCTCTCTCGCTCGTAGCACTTTCTAATTTAACGTAAGTAGGACAAATTTGAAGCACGCAGCCCTTACGTGCTATACATTGGACTTACGAGGCTGGAATTTAATATGGCCCTATGAATGCCTCTGATAGAGCAGGATCAGCAGTATATGCAAAAAAATATTTGCATGAATTAAATCTTAAAATAACAAATGTCTTTGCATGAATAAAATCCCAAAATAACAAATGTCTAAGGTTCCTCCAGTTGATTTTGAGAAGGGATGCCCCTTTGAAAACCTTAGCTTATTTTATAATTTATAATGTTATCACAGCTAAAACATTGTTTCAATTACTGGGAAGCCAATCTGTGGTCTTGTTTTCCCTGCACACGAAGGGGCTCAGACATTGCTATGTGGATTTCTTCTGCTGTTGGCTTGAAGGTTAGCATAGGGTTAAATAATTTACCTGAATATAGTGTTTCTATTGGTAGATAACAGATGCCTATGTTAGCACTTCTGGGTTATGGAAACCACAATAAAAAAAAACAAAAATCTGTATGTGTATAGAATGAATCAATGTAAAGTGTGTTTCTGATATAAAAAGCATGTGTTAGATTAGAGAAAAAGTTAACAACAGGGACATTTCCTTTAAGGCTAGCTGTAAAATGACAAGAACTTCATTGTATTTCCTAGTATGGATTCATTGTTGACTAATAATCTTCTCCATACAGAACATGTCTTGTCACAGGAGTAAGCTTCTGTTTTTCTAGATTGTGGAAGAGATTCTGAGACTAATTTCCTTCATATTTGGAAGTTTTTTGTATGAGTGAAAATAAGAGAGAGCTTTATTTATATAGTTGCATTTGCTGATGGTTTGGTTGTAAATTATTTTAAAGTTTCTTTAGGTCCTCAAGATTTCTGGTTGTCACTTGTATTAACTGGAGCTGGATTTATGGTGACATAAATCAGAAATGTAGCAAAATGCAGTTCAATTAATAATATTTATTCTGTGTATGAGATGTAACCCATTTTCTGCTAGTTAATTCTCAGATTCTCTGTTTGTAACCATGCATTAAATATGTAAGTCACTAACAGCCTTATTAAATTGCTATTTAAGCACATAGCATTTTTTTACAGAAGTTTTAAGTTATTGAAAACTTTGCTTTTGAATAGAAGTTCATTAACTAAAAATTTCTTTTAAAAAATATGCTATGTGCTTAAATAGAGCCCTATTCAATTGGCGAATTGCAATTTAATAAGGCTGTAAATATTTTAGCTTTTATGTGAAAAAAATCTCCTCTGATTTTATCATGTTAATATATATGACTTGTTTTAATAATGTAGAGTGTGTTTTAAATCCTGCAACTGTAGGACTAAGCTATAAATATATATAAAACCAAACTAAAATATCAAAACTTGATGCTACAGAAACAGTGTAAAAACCACTAGTATGGGACTTACACGATATTGCACAAATAACGAAAGAAAATATTGTTTTAATGGAAAACGTATTCAATACATACTGTAAAGTGATGCCAGAAACAAGTAAATATACTAAACATGCAAAATTGTGCAAGACGTTCAGTTGCATGCTATACATACAGTATGTATCAGGGACATTGGTAGAATAGAACAACTAAAGCTCTTTGTTTAAAGGCACAGAATACAAATGTAAATACACTTTGTATATGATCTCAAAAATAATTTTGCATTCTCATTATTACCTTCAAAGTTCATCCAAAAATAAAAAATTAGTATGCATGAAATGTTTTAGTTATGTCTATATTTCACTTTTGTATTCCATTGTCTCATCGTTCATCTTCTATTCTACTATCCAGTTACAGATTTGGAATAAACTTATGTTTTAACACAAGAAAGACCTGCTACTGTTCTCAATGTTGAAATTCTAATTTGAAGCTGAAGTTAGTAATCACTCCCATAAGCCTAAAATTTAGAAAATGTAATCTATTATTGTAATGGTAAAGGTATCTAGCTATGAGATGCCTATATGAAAACGAGATATCAGATTTGAAAAAGCAGCCAAATAAAACTACTGCTGTTAAACAATGTCCTAGAAAATCATCTTGCTAGAGAAACATACTGAAGCTTAAAGGGTCACAGTGATCACTGAGCTTTCATGTTTCAGCAGTAGACATCAGTATTAAAGGAACTTCAAATGTATTTCAAACTGCAACATATCTTGCAACAGTTTTTTCTGCCTACTTACTCCACAGCTTCACTTGCAGTCTTGTTAGATGCAAGGGCGGATCTATATATACATATAGGGGGGCCTGGGGTGCTAAAAACATATTTTTGCCTCTCCTCCCTGGGGAAGGGGGTACAAATTGTATTTTTTGAACCAGGGCCCTCCATTCTCTTAGCTCCACCACTGGCCAGATGAGTTACTATTCTTGCTCCAAAAAAATAAAAGGAAAAAAAACAATGCTCAGTGTAAGTTTTCCCAAAAAAGATCAAACCAGAATAACTCAAAATGTTGTATATGATAATCATTATGACTTATACGTCATAAAAACTAGTTCTTTACAGTTTCCCTTTCAGAAAATAAAGTAACGATAAACTGCTGTGTAGGATTTGACTTAAAAAATCGAATCCAGCTCCAATACATAATACTAAATAAATCCTCCAGATTAAGCAGTTAATGTTTTCTTTACTTCAACAAAAGCTAGTTAAAGAACCTGTAATTCAGTAGAGCATGCACATAGGTAATGCAGTCTCTTACTAACAATAGAAAGATTCAGATGAAGGGGAACAGATCTGCTGAAAACAAAAACACTTAACTTAAAATATAATTTTTAAAAGCTACTTATTTGATTGCCAGTCAGTTATTAAATAAAAAATGAAACACTGCTGTACAATCACTATGTAAAGGGATAAGATAAAACACACTGAACATGGTAGAGAAATTGAAGGAGCAGAACCCGGCCTGAAGTGAGAACTAAAAACATTGTTTTTCAAGAAATATTCACAGGCACATTGAAGACAGAGGGGGCCCCTAGAAATATTTTTTCTATTACTATTAGTGAATTAAAAAAGATACATTCTATTTAAATATTATAGATGTTCATAGAACATGAGTGCAGAATTGCATTGCTTATCAGTACATTTACTTATTTCTAGAATTGATATTGATAAATGAAATTATTATAGTGTATAATGTTTATATTGGTCCAATTTAGCTATACATTCTGCATGTTTGAAATGTTTTAGCAGTTTTTTTACATATGTAATTCCTTTATAATATTATCATAATATTGTAGCAGTGCATATACCACAAATATGCCACCTTTTGATAAATTTTAGTTGTTAAATATGATACTTTAAACTCACCAAACAGGCTCCAGAGCTACTAGCCCACGGGAGCTGCTCTTGCTATACTGATTCTGCAATATCTGCAAATTGAGAAATATACGTGTGTATACAATCAGCTACAAAAGTGATTCCTAAATAATAAAAAGTGTATATACACATTTTGTGTTTGACTCACAATAAAGCATGGGTTGATGTACTGTAGTGATGATGTACTGTAGTGATGATAGCATCAGCAGAAAGCTTTGTAGGTATCTTTCCTTTACATATTAAACTACAAACATTTTGAAAGGAAAGTACAGGATAGCTATTTCTTATAACATATTACAGTCTCACTATCTAGTGAAATAGATTGATTATTTCTCGTGCGTAAGATTTATAACACACATTCTATGTACTGGCATCAATTTTATTTGTACCAACCGAGTAATGTTTTCTAACTGTATCAGTGTGTAAAATATTGGTGTAGAGAATCTCATTATTCAATTGAAAAAGACAACCAATACTTAACAATGGTAAACCATTTCTACCGTACGTCGAGAATACAAGAAAAATATGAATTTTCTCAACTAAGAATTCTGACTTTACAATATATGGCACTAAACGCATCTTGAAGTTTTGTTAAAAAAATATGAAATGCTTTTTCTTTTTTTCACAAAGCCAGATATTATGAAACTCTTACAAAAAATCTTTAATTATAACTACGGTCGTTTTAAAATATTGTGAGAATATACACAGGTATAATTAAAACGTGTAAAATTTAAATGTTTCAGCTGAGTGAAAATGTTCCCAAATCTTGTAACAATAACTGCATTGAAAAACAAATAAGATTTTAAATGCACTTTTCAGTGGTGCTATGTTTCTGAACATTTCTGTATCTCCTCAAGCATGCTGGCATAAGGGTATAGTCATTAAAATGACTACCATGAGCAGAGATAGATAACAGCCTATTGCTGTTCATGGTATCAGACCATTTCAAACTATTCACCAATATTATGTACTAGCGACTTGCCCGTCAAAAATGACAGCAATAAAATTTGAAGCCTGGCAATGCTGTTTGCCACAAAATGCAAGGATATGGCCCCTCTGAGCACCTTCGGCCCTCAACATGAACCCGTTCTGAGCACCCTTGGCGCTCATCGTGTGGCTTGCAATGAACGCCCATGGCGCTCATTGCAAGTCTCTCCCCTGCCAAGCCGCACCATTCCTGATCCCCTTCAGTGTTCATTGCGACCCCCATCTACGTGCTTCTGGTCCTAAGTCCTACAGGGCGTAATTTTGAGGCGCGCATCTCCACCGAAGGCGCTCATTGCACTCATTGCAGCTAAGTCCTGTGTGTCTCGGGATGAGCGTCTGCAGCACACATCTCCACCCCTACAATGAGCACCTTTGGTGCTCATTGCAGCTAAGTCCCGCATGTTTTGGGATGAGCGCCTGTGGCGCTCATCTCCACCCCTGCAATGAGTGCCTTTGGCACTCATTGCAGTTAATTCCCGAAGGCCTCCACCTCCGCAACTTTGCGAGCCCCACAAGCACGATGACAACTCGCAGATTGACAACTATTAAAGTTGATTCAATAGGGCTCACAATGCACTCACAAGGCCTCCATTCCATGGCTCCCATAAGAAAAGTATATAAATCACTATCATGCTATCACATCATTCACGTAGATCAAACTTCCGAGACATACCTTCTGGGTACTTGAAATGTCCCTAATTTCCTAAGCCCTAGGTACCTGTCCCATAACTATTTAAAAAAAATCACTTTCACATTGTTCCAATAACAATATTTCATTTTGCTGAAGTTGAATCGGAATTCAACAAAAAGTGCACAAAAATTTAAAAAAGCCGACGGGTACTTTCAACCCTGGTAAAGACAGAAAAATACCTGGGAGAAGCCTTGACTGTAATATCAAAATGGCTAGTGAGTATTATTACTTTTAATTGAAAAAAACATTGTTCTGCTTTATTGGAGCAGGTTGAGGCTGACTCAGAGTGTGAGGCTAAAGATAATTCAATTAGATCTCTATACCTCAAAACACCAAAGAAGGAATTATTATTTTTAAATAATTATGCAATATCGGGTAGTGTTACTGTCAGTCTGTACTATGTGTAATTGTTACACACTCAATATGTGCACATAGAAAACAAAAGGAGGAACCAGACAAAGCAGAATATGGTCACAGCTGGAAAAGGCAGACTTTTACCTTTACATGTGTGACTTCCCTTCAAAATCCAGACATTTGGGAGACTAAGGGGCAATGAGATTTTTACTGAGAAGATGGACACTCCATCCAAAAGATGGACAGTTTGTAGGTACAGAACTTATTTGATTATCGGACCTGCTATTGTTGATCAAGTGTCTGTTAGATACTGAACTAAATAAAGGAAAGCAGGTTCCATTAAAATAATAAATGCACTAGACTAATATAAGGCAATTACATATTTTGAATCAAAAGCCAAGGCATTGGTAATCCATATAGTGAATATTATGCATGAAATATATCTGTTCTATTGTACAGAAGGAATTCCTATCATGCCTGGACTACCGTAACTCACTGTTAGTTCATCTTGTTGCCACCCATCTGTCTTAAAGTCAGTGATAATGAATGCTTCAGAGCTTAATTACATGGGTTCTGTAGGATCTCTCAAGGCTGTATTGTAGCTACGGGAGTTGTTACAAGAGAATTTAAAGGGCCACTTAATGCAGCACAATTTGGACCACATTGCTGTAAAAATCTCCTAAAAGTTTGTTGAAATACTTTTAGAATTTTTGAAATTCATGCATTTCTCATTGAGAATAAAAAGTAAAGTCTGTGTTTACATGCATCTCTGACTGACCACACCCAGACCCACATCTTCTGCTCTGTGTAGTGAGCAAAAGAAAGAAAAAGGTTAACACTCAACATATCAATCTGTGCGAAACATGAAATGCTGGGATCCCCTAAACAGGTCAGTTAGGAGTTAAATTTTCAGCACATTCCTGAGTTCAGGTAAAAGCTGCTAACAATCATTGTTATTAATCATGAAACTGCCAGTATACAGGATAGACTGTGTTTGTAAACAGATTAAAAACTTTAGAACTTTTTAGGTGTTATTAGTGTAATTAAAAAAACAGGTTATTTTAACCTACATTCTTGTGCTCTTTCACACCATGAAGAGCACTTACAGTAAGATAAATGGCCCTTTAAGTAGCTATTATATGACTACCGCAGGCTATTTCACATAAGAACTTATTGATGCATAGCCGAGGGGTTTGTCACATAAGGCAAAATAGCTTGCAAGACTCGCAAGGGTCCTTAAGGTAAACTTAAGTAGATTCAAGTGAATAGTTGAGAGTCAGATACCAGAAACACAACTGCAGTATAGTTAAAAAACATCATTAAACATTGCAACATTGCATCATTTGTAACTTGGTTATTAAATGGCATGGATGGCAGGTATTTGTAATTGATGTTATGAATTAGTTGACTGTTCTTTAGTATTGTTGTATATGTCTGGGTGAAGCATTAAAAATACTTATTTTGTGCTTTAAGATGTGTAGGCTACAATCTTAAGTTATTTGTGTCCTGATAATTGCTTCATTAGGCTATTTTCCTCTCATACAGGGACACTTGGGATAAATTATATTTTATGTACGCATTGGTGCGCCACCAATTACTCTAGGAAAGCGGGCGCACTTGTGTCTCCATCTAGATGTCAAAACTAGGTAGTACACCACAACCCACTAACCCTTTAACCCTAACTCCATAAACCTCACTTCCTAACCCGAACCCAAACCCTCTAAACCTCACTTCCTAACCTTAAGCCCCTAACTCTCTTACCCTAACCCCTAAACCTCAACCCCTAACCCTAAGCCCCTAACCCTCTTACCCTAACCCTAACCCCCTAAATCTGAATTTCGTAACCCTAAGCCCCTGACCAAAAGCCCCTAACCCCCTAACCTTCTAACCCTAACCAGAAATCCCTAACTACTTACTGGGTGTAACCCTAACCCTAACCCCGTAACCCTCTAACCCTAACCCGCTACATGGGGACGTCGGCTGCGTGCTTCCATCGCTTCTAGAAATGTGTACATATAACAGGATAGGTGCAACACTTGTAGTTCTTTAATTGTAAGGATTTGTCAAACTGCTAGCACCTGCAGAGAACACATAAAAGGTTCAGTAACTCTTACAGAGGCCATGAAATAGAAGTTTTGATATGATCTCCTGCAGCAGCAGGGAACAGTACACTTATAACAGTTTACAAGTAAGGGTTTCCTTTACCGATGGAATGTAATTAGTATTTTAGGGTTTACGTGAACTTTTCACTCACAATGTTTCTTTTGGGAGCCATGCAATCGACCCCTATTTCACCTATGTAAACACCCTGTATCTACAATGACCCTTTGCCAGTCAATCCACTGATTGACCTGACCTCAGGAGACAATGACACTAAATATACTGGGTATTTCATTTATTTATTTTGTAATTGATTAGCAATAAAATCAGCTTTGCTAATGTAGCTTTTAAAACTTACTTTTGAACTTTAGGGTCATGATCTACCAAGACTGATTCACTCCACCCCCTATTAGGTGTCCAGTGGGTGATTACAGATCTGCATAAAATTTAACTCAGACTGGTCTGGCTTTGCAAAGACCACTGTAAGGAAGAAAGCAGATAAATACTCCTATCAGCTCAGCTCTTGGGTAGACTCCCTTCTAGTCCCAAGATGTCTGATACTGGTGGAGAGTGGCATCTGCTGAAGTCTGAAACACTGAAGTTAGGATTTAATATAATTTAAATATAATGCTTATTTTAATGGCAAACCATTCATGCTGAAAATTATTTTGAAGAAAATATTTTGGAAATTATTTAAAAGGAGGTGACACATTATTTTAAAATTTTTGTATGTATTAATTAAATGTCTTAACACTACTAAATAAAGACTAAGAATGAGTAGGGAGGTGCGATTGCTAGTAGGGCTGCAGATAGCTGGAAAGTACTTTCACTTTTGTTTCTCAGCTGCCAGGCTTTTGGCCACCCCTAGACAGCTCACGATTGGCTGTTTAGCCACTGAACTTGTGATGCGATAGGAAGTGATGTACACTGAACACCAGTAGTAATAGGTCACACTACTCACTAATGTTATAAATAGGGGCCAACAGTGCTATTTTGATTCTATATACATAAGTGTGCACATTGAACAAAGGGTATTATTTATTTGATCATCGAGAAAGCTCTGCACGTGGGTGAAACAAGTCTGATCTCTTTAGTTAGATGCATTTATATTTTTTTATTTTATATATCTCAGTACATGCATATAATTTATCCTTGAAGGGGAACTCTTTCTATACATTATGTATTTATTTGATAGTTAGTATTAATTTTGGGGGCACAGTGCCTATGTGCCTATCTGTTTTAAATAAAACATTGCTTCACTTTGTACCCTTTTAGTGCCTATGTATTTCCATGTTTTACTCTGTTTAAAGAGACCCTACTTTATTTGTATGGGACAGTGTGTAATAACAGAGTTTGGATCCTAACACACAGAATAGAAATATATAGCTTTGTGCACGAATATAGAGGGAAAAGAGCCTTGTATGAACACATTGTATAATTCATATAAGGATCCAGAAAGAAAGTGAAGGGGATTACGGTTCATGGATACAATAGTGATCTAGAACTTTGCAGGGACGTATCTCGAGGATATTGAAGGTTGGATCCAGCATTACAGGCTACAAATACCTCATATCATTGAGGTGTCTACATGTGAGTGTGATACTGTACTCTATTGTGTCACTTATTCATCTGTACACCAATTATATATATATATATATATATATATATATATATATATATATATATATATATAAAAGCAACTTGCCCGTCAAAAATGACGGCAATAAAATGTGAATCCTGGCATTGATGTTAGCCACACAATGGGAGCCTCTCCCCCTCTACTTTACTGGCCTCGCAATGAGCGCCTTTGCGAGTTGCGAGTTTCTCCCTCTGTCTACTTCCACCCTTGTGTCTCATTTCTCCCCTCCTCTCCCTCACTTGTGTATTCTTCCCCCCTTTGTTTTTACCCCTTTTCCCCCCTGTGTCTTTCCCCCTGTCCAACCCGGGTCTCTTTCCCATCCTCTCCTCCCCTGTGTCTCTTGCCCCCCTCTCCCTCCCCTGTGTCTCTTGCCCCCTCTCCCTCCCCTGTGTCTCTTTCCCCCATGTCTCTTCCCCCCTCCCTCATGTCTGTTCACCCCCATTTCCCTCTCCAATGTCTCTTCCCCCTCCCCTGTGTCTCTTGCCCCCTCTCCCTCCCCTGTGTCTCTTTTGCCCCCTGTGTCTCTTCCCTCATGTATGTTCCCCCTCCCTCATTTCTGCCCCCCCATTTTCCTCCCCTGTTTCTCTCCCCTCTCCTCTCCCTCCCATGTGTCTCCCCCTCCTCTCCTTCCCCTGTGTCTCTCTACCTCCTCTCCCTCCCCTGTGTGTCTACCCCCTCCTCTCCCACCCATATTTGTCTCAACTCCTCCTCTTTGTCTCTCCCCCTCCTCTCCCTCCTCTGTGTGTCTCCCCCTCCTCCTCTGTGTATTTTCCCCTCCTCTCACTTCTTTTTGTCTCTCCCCCCCTCTCACTCCCCTGTGTCTACTCCCTCCCCTGTGTCTCTTCACCCCTCCTCTGTGTCTCTTCCCCCTCCTCTTCCTTCCCTGTGTCTGCCCCCCCTCTGTGTATCTCCCCCCTCCTCTCACTCCTTTCTGTCTCTCCCCCCCCTCATTCCCCTGTGTCTCTTCCCCCTTCCTCTCACTCCCCTGTGTCTCCCACTCTCCTCTGTGTCTCTCTCCCCTCTCATTCCCCTGTGTCACGCTCCACTATGTCTTTATCCCCTCTCATTCCCCTGTGTCCCTCCCCCCTCCTCTCACTCCCCTGTGTCTCTTACCCCCCTCCTCTCATTCGCCTGTGTCTCTCCCCCCTCCTCTGTGTCTCTCCCCACTCTCATTCCCCTGTGTCACGCCCCACTATGTCTTTACCCCCTCTCATTCCCCTGTGTCTCTCCCCCCTCCTCTCATTCCCCTGTGTCTATTCCCCCCCTCCTCTCATTTGCCTGTGTCTCTCCCCCTCCTCTGTGTCTCTTCCCACTCTCATTCCCCTGTGTCACGCCCCACTATGTCTTTACCCCCTCTCATTCCACTGTGTCTCCCCCCCTCCTCTAATTCGCCTGTGTCTCTCCCCCCCTCCCCTGTCTTCCCCCATCCTTTCCCACCCCTGTGTGTCTCCCCCTCCCCTGTGTCTCTTCCCCACTCGTCTCCCTTCCCTGTGTCTCTCCCCCTCACTCCTTTGTGTCTCTCCCCCTCCTCTCAATCCCCTGTGTCTCTCCCCCCCTCCTCTCACTCCCCTGTGTCTCCCCCCTCCTCTCACTCCTTTGTGTCTCTCCTCCCCTCCTCCATTCACTCCCCTATGTCTCTCCCCCTCCTCTGTGTCTCTCCCCCCTCTCATTCCCCTGTGTCTCTCCCCCCTCCTCTGTGTCTCTTCCCCCCCTCCTCTCCCTGCCCTGTGTTTGTCCCCACTCCACCCTGCCCTGTGTTTCTCCCCTCTACTCCCCCTCCTTCCCTGTGTTTCTCCTCTCCACTAAAGCAAAGCGCCTGTGCGTGCATATGCCGTGCTAGGCCTGTTTGCGCAATGCACATGCGCGGCTTGTGCCGGGCTATGCATATGCACAGCCGTAGCACAATGCACGGCTTGCGCCGCGGGCCGGTTACGCGGTGCGCAGTTGTGAAACTGCGATTTGTCGCAAAGCGCTCCATGCCAGCAACTGAGGCCCTTGCCCAGTGACCTCGCTTTGCGAGGGCCGCGGGCTCGCTACGCGAGCCCGCAAGCGTGAGCAACGACCCGTACGCTCACAACTATATATGTGATGGGGTGGGAAAGCAGGTAGGGACAGTTGGGTAAGATTTGTAATATCACTAGAGTTTTTTGACACTTTCCGCCTTCCGCACACATGCTAAGAAGCATGCAGTTATAAGTTACACTGCAAACCCTACTCTTTAAATCTTTGTTAACGTGTGTTAGACTGCTCATTTGCTTTTACATTACTGCAGTCAATCAGAGCATGTCAATGCTAAGACTGCTTACATTTTCATTTTGAAGGGAACTCTTTTTATTTCTTATGGCAGAAAATTCAGGTTTCTGCTCTGTTGTCTCTCTGGAATTTGAACAACGCTAAGCAGCTCAGGGGGAGAGGGTGTTCTGTGCACCAGTTCTGTCAGTATAGAGATCAAATTAAAAAAAAAGAATTATCCTTTAACAAATTAATTATGTAGGAATGGAATTATAGCTGTGCAGGCTGGACTCACTTAAACAGGTCAGTTATGGGGTAAGTGGTCAGTGAGTCCAGGGAAAAACTACACGCTCGGCTATCTGTTATTACTCATGCTACAGCCAGTAGGCAAGATACACTTTGTATATAAACACAGGCTTAAAACTTTAGATTTTGAATCTTTTTTTAGTGTAATTAAAAAAAATAGATAATTTTAACATAGCATCTTGTGCTCTTTCATACCAGGAAGAACACTTACAGTGAAGTAAATGGACCTTTAATGATGAATTTGACAAAGAGGCAATAGGTTGTTACACTTCACTTGGGACAATATGGGCCTCCTTCAATTGCAAGGCCACAGGCCGTATGTCTGAAGGGCTTGCTGCTGGCTTAAACTGCTACATTTACGGAACAAGCCCGCAAGTTACGGGCCAAAAGCCAAAACCGTAAACCATGCACCTGTATGTAGCATTTCAGAGGGTGAACATGATCTATTAAGGCCGTAACTATCCATTTAGAAACAGCCAACAGAAAATGAGATTGTCATCATTATGGCAGTATAAGATGGAGGTTACATGTCAATCAGTTAGTGTTTAAAAGGTCCGATATGTGACCTCACAAACCCGCAAAATACAAAATAATAGAAATGAATGACAATACTGTTCTAGTCCATATGGGTTGCCTGATATGTATTAACTCATTGATTCCTGAGATCAATATAACCCCTAAATGTAATAATAAAGGATATTTTATTGACGATTTGCGAGCTTGAGACTGTTGTGCAATTAATTCTAAGGTCTTTCATCGCTTTCCCCGTCATTTACAGTGCAGTATTGATTTTTTTATTTGCATTTATAGTGCTACAGACATGCCTTTAACCCCTTTACGGGTCCCATCTGGTACCCATAGGTTTTTCTTCTACATTTGCCTTACACGGGTGTGAAAATATTTGCGGACTTGTGGAATTGTAGCAACTGAATATCAGTTTGTGATTTTAGCGATCGTAACTCTTGCGGACGTGAAAGATCAAAGACTTAGATTGGGGCATAAGTTACGGTTGTAACAACCGGAGGGATTTTCAGCCCGTAACCCATAGATTGTTTGCAGCTAGCAAAAAGACACCAATTGAATAGCAAATTAGTTTACAGGCTACATTACGGGCTCCCATAAGCTACAATTTCTCAATTGAATTAGGCTTTATGTATCCATTTATTGAGAGTTTATCTTAAATTAAGCTATTATGTACATATTTTTCTGACTGTTGCTTGAAATATTATCATACCCTTTTAATATAACTGTATTTCCATTCAGTGATCATTGTGAGATAGTGTGAAATGTTATGGATGATGAACACATAGTCCACTAGTTTCAACTCTCTTTGCTTGTAAATCTAGACCATTGTTCAGAACTCAGAACACCTCAACACATGGTAATTTAGGATACTTGGCTTGAGTTTAGTAAGTCAATGGAAAAAAACTTGTTATACATTATCCTGATTGAGGAAATGGAGGGAGATACTTAAATATAAGCATATTGCAATATCTCAACAACTGTGGCTGAGCAAAGTTGCTGGATTTAGAGAATGATCATGTTGGAGCATGTATTTGGCATTCCAATTGAAAGAAGAAAAGTTGTCCAACTCAGTTGAATCAAAGCTCTGATATCAAGTTACATGTCTAATTCATGAAATTATTGTTCTATGTATTAATACATAGAAATAAAGTGTGTACCTAAAAATGCCACAAAAGAAACTTCAACTCAGATTCTGTTTCATTTGAGTCATGAAATATCTAAAGAAACAGCTTTATAAAGTTCATAGTTACAGAAGTAATTATTCTAACAAATGTTCAACTGGCAATGTTTATTAATGAACTTGAAATGTTAGTACAAATTGTAGGAAAATATATATATATATTTTTAAATAAGGAACACCCACAACTGAATTGTACATAATTAAAGCTGTATTCATTGCTATTACAATTCTAGGCACATCTAACATACTTATTTTATATACCTACATAGGTTAAACAATATGCATATCCCAGGTTTTTAATGGTTATACCACCCTGTCCTATGTAAAAAGGAATACACACTCCAGATTTAGTAATGTAACACTGAACTAGCATTTCTAGATTATTTACCCTTTTTTTAACAGCATGCTGACCGATAAATGTACAGTGCCTTGCAAAAGTATTCACCCCCTCCTTGGCATTTTTCGTGTTTTGTTGCCTCACAAGCTGGAAGTAACATGGTTTGTTTAAGGATTTGCATCATTTAATTTACAGAACATGCCCACAACTTTGAAGATGTTTTTTTTATTTTTATTGTGAAGCAAACAGCTAATAGGACAAAATAACAGAAAAAGTTAATGTGCATAACTATTCACCCCCCTAAAGTCAATACTTTTTAGAGCCACCTTTTGCGGCAATCACAGCTCCAAGTCGCTTTGGATAAGTCTCTATGAGCTTGACACATCTTACCACTGGGATTCTTGCCCATTCCTCCTTGCAAAACTGCTCCAGCTCCTTCAAGTTGGATGGTTTGCGCTTGTGAACAGCAATCTTTAAGTCTCACCACAGATTTTCTATTGGATTGAGGTCTGGGCTTTGACTAGGCCAGTCCAACACATTTTCATGTTTCCCCTTAAACCACTCAAATGTTGCTTTAGCAGTGTGTTTGGGGTCATTGTCCTGCTGGAAGTTGAACCTAGCCTCAAATCACTCACAGAGTGGTATAGGTTTTTCTTAAGAATTTCCCTGTTTTTAGCACCATCCATCTTTCCCTCATCTCTGACCAGTTTCCCAGTCCTGGCTGCTGAAAAACATGTGATGTGTTGGGTTTGCGCCAGACATAGCATTTTCTTTGATGGCTGAAAAGTTAAATTTTAGTGTCATCAGACCAGAGCACCTTCCTATATACATTTTGGGAGTCTCCCACATACCCTTTCGCAAACTCAAAACATGCCATTTTGTTTTTTGCTGAAAGTAGTGGCTTTCTTCTGGCCACTCTGCCATAAAGATCAATTCTATGGAGTGTACGGCTTATTATCATCCTATGTACAGATACTCCAGTCTCCAGGGTTACCTTAGGTCTCTGTGCTGCCTCTCTGATTAATGCCCTCCTTGCCCGGTCCATGAGTTTTGGTGGGTGGCCGTCTCTTGGCAGGTTTGCTGTTGTGCCACGTTCTTTCCATTTGGTTATGATATATTTTATGGTACTCCTGGGGATCATCAAAAATGTGGATATTTTTTTATAACCTAACCCTGACTTGTACTTCTCAACAACATTGTCCCTTACTTGTTTGGAGAGTTCCTTGGTCTTCATGGCAGTGTTTGGTTAGTGTTGCCTCTTGCTTAGGTGTTTACACAGCTGGACATCATTTCACTAATTATGTGACTTCTGAAGGTAATTGGTTGCACCAGAGCTTTTTATGGGCTTCATAACAAAGGGGGTGAATACCTACTCACATGCCAATTTTCTGTTTTCTATTTCTAAAAAATCTTTTATGTATATATTTTTTACAATTCACTTCATGAACTTAGACTATTGTGTTCTGATCCATCACATAAAATTCAGATTAACAAAACATTGAATTTAAGGCTGTAATGTAACAAAATAGGTAAACAGTCAAGGGGGTGAATACTTTTGCAAGGCACTGTATGTTATCAATTCATTTATACAGATCTGCTCTTTTTAAAACTACTTCTGTGAATGTTATAAAGCAGGGCTACCTGGAAACAACAGGATGACTCTCTTGGTACTTCATCTTGCACATGTCAATTGCAGCAGTGATCTACCCTACTTCTATCTTGTGAGGTTTCTAAGGAGTTTTATAGGCTTTCAGTAATCCTCATGTAACTATTACAAAGCCTCATAGAGACCTCTAACTGTTCCACATCCTCAGTGACTGACGGTGTATACACTGATACACTGGAAGTGGTCCAATGGTATTACAATAATAGATTCAGTATTAGGGAATACAATATACATTGCTCTGACAAAATATATAGTAATTTATACTAGTAAGTAATAATGTAATAAGCAATATGTGGGATAATTAAAAAAAAAAAACAGTTGAAAGCTTAAATATCCGAAGAAAATATGGTATAGTTAGTTGCATGTCATAAAGTACTTGTTTGAATGGGAGTCCAATATTTATTTTAATACACTTTGCACATGGTTCTTAAGAGAGCATGCAAATACAAAATGTGTATATACATTTTGAAGAATGTGTATATAAATGTTGTAAATAAGATGCAACAGCACATTTGTACATACAAATTGATACAGGAGGACAGGGTATTTTACTGTGTCAAGGAGGCAGAGAGGTCAGTTATTAAGGACAAGCCTTGTTTTGATTTGGCATAGATTGCAGTGGGTCTAAAAAGGGATTTTGAGATCGGAAGCTAATAAAACAGTAGTCGACTAGATGTTCCAGTAGTTTGGAGGCTAGGGGAAGCAGAGACATAGAGTGATAGTAAGAAAGGGATGAAGGACTGAGAGACAGCTTATTTACGATGGGGACTTAAAAGATAATATATATGTGCCAGTGTAGAGAAAGTGTTTGCAGAAACAATTAAGAACTAAAGTTATGGTGGAGTATCTTGAAATGAAGTGCTATGGTGTAGTGGGTTGACATGACAACAGTGACAAAACAGGTAAAAAGCAAACAGTAGTTCTCTGCATGAGACTAACTGCTGTTTGGCCCATGAGCACAGAGGAATGTGAGCAGAACATTTTCCTAGTATTATAGATAAAAAATACTTCTTCTGTACTTACTGTTGTGGGCTTGAGACATGGTGAGGAACCGTTTTGCTTTAAAACCATTTCCTCTGCTTCGTCAGAGACACTAACTGCCATCTTGCCCAGATCCTGAAGCAGACCTCCTTCCAGGGAATTCCTTGCACCAATACACAGAAACCCCCAAAGGAGAGGACCTAACCGGTGGCATCCATTAATTGGCCAGAATTGACAGAGAGGGAGGAAAAGAATTGAAGAAAGGAGGTCTGCTGTGCAAGAAATTGAGTTCAGTAAGTACAGGGCACATTTCAGGGAAGCCTGTGGTGATGTTGTTAGTTTGTTATATACAAACGTGTTTTTCCTAAACTACTATTTTAAGAAAGGAATCAAAAGACTAGACAAATATCAAAATAAACACAGAAACAACTTTCACAAAGAGACAAATTCAAGAAACCATACATTATATTATACATGATACAAGACTTTACCATATATGTAATATCCTTATAGTCAACTTCTCCTTCAAGTTCCTTCTCCACCAGGTTCTGGTCACTGCTCTCTAGACTACTCAGCCTCACTGCTCTCTTGGACTGACTGCACACTCATAGTTACCACCCACGGTCTCTAGGTCATACTGGCCTCCTTCTCGCACTATCTCCTTGGATCCTCTTCTGCTTCTCAATAGATTTTTACTTAGATTTTTATATTAGATTTGGGCTATCCTCTCCCCTCCACGTCAATCACATATGTTGACAAGTTTCTTGGCTTGCTTGTCTCTCCTGTGACTCATTCTTAGGAACTCTTTTGACATACTGTATTTGTTTTATATGATTGGGAATTAAGCTATGCAGAGCCTGATTAATCATTGTATAAATCTACTATTATAAACTACTCAGTATTGAAGTATTCCTATAGTCCATATACATGTACACTCACACACAATTATGAGAAAGACGAAAAGAAGAAAATTAATTTGTGAGACTATTATTCAGTTTGTATCTAACATACGAGGCATTTCTTTTAAAGTCATACACCATACTTACCCACATACTTATCTGCCGTTATCAATCAGAAGACTCTGGGTACACATGATTCACACCATGGTGTAGTACTCTATAATGTTTTTTAACAATATTAAATCAGTATTTGTTTATATTTGAGTAACTGGATATTTGTTCTAATATTAAGAGAATAACAAAGGTAGCCTACCATAAAATGATGCCAGTCTTTCCTAACAGTGTGGCAAGGTGAGAACGAAGACTAATTCTGCCAGCCTTCTTCCATATCTTTGCTGACCACGCAGTTTGAATTTTATGTTTCTTCTTCAACACATGCACTAACTGTGAGACCGTGGCTTTGGTACTGGTATCTTTCTAAATTGGGCCAATCTGTAAATCATTCTGATGTCACCTGATCTAAGAACATCTGTAAAAGCTGATTTAACTGGATATTGTGAATGATTGGATTCCTAGCTACCATCACCTGAGATTAATTAGTGATTATGCTCTCAGAACAATGGACATATTTAAAATCTACTAATTGCAAAACCTGGGTAAAACCATTACATTCGTAATTAGTAATTTATCCCAATAGGGTTTGTGATAATTCTAGACATTGTAGAATAGTTATATGAGCAAATATTTTCACATATCAACAAAAATATAAAATTAAAAAGAAACACCATCACTATTACAATACAAAGTAAAACAAGACATAAGCATAAAATCCCATAATGCCAGTGTATAGTAAGCAGGATGGATGCTGGAAAACTTGAATCAATAGAGGTAACATGCTTATGGATACATGATTTATAGGACAATGGTTTAAAGGATTGTTTTAAAGGCATACTGCTTGTGTAGGAATTGAGAATATTATTAATAAAATGTAAGCTTATTTATCAAGCAATAATATCCTCCTTTGATGACGTGTCACTCTAGGAAGCTTCAATGTAAATCATGGGGGAGTATGTAAGTGCACACTGTACCTCCAGACTCTGTGAGTGAGCCAAGAAGCAGCACTGTGCACAGCCATTAACACGGAATTTACATGAGATTCTCCTAGAGTGGCTCAGCAGCAAAGGACATGTTCTGCATGATGAGAGCAGCAAATTAAATCACATGGAATAAATATAAAACATTTGAAAAATATGTTTAAACATCACATATAAAAGTTGTCAAACTGCGAGTTGTAGTCACGCTTGTGAGCCTCGTGACTGCAAACCATTGAGACAGGAGCTCACAAAAAATACAACTTTAACGGCCGAACCACCGAACTGGAAGACAACAAAAACACACAAATATGCCTCAAATTCACTTACACACTCACACACAGCACAGGGGGAGAGCCAGGCAACCCAGTGAGTGAGGTTGCAAGTTAATTTGAGGCATATTTTGTCTTTTTTAATGATCAAAAATCACAGAAGAGTGAAAATAAATGGCAGCCAAAAAAACTTAAAAATTCTGAAACAAGATGAAAACGAGGCTCTGCCAGGCTAGGCAAGCAGAACTTAGAAAATACACAACACAAAGGACAGTAACACTTACACCAACAACGCCAGGCATGCAGGACTTACGCAGGCACGTGGGACTTAGAAAATACACGGCAAAGACAGTAACACACAAACAACAACATGTATGCAGGACACAGACGAACAACGCCAGGCACGCGGGACTTCGAAAATACACAATGGCAAAGACAATAACACTTACACCAACAATGCCACGCACGGAGACTTTGAAAATAAAACCAACGGCAGTCAGCGCACGCCACGCAAAGATTCAGCAGTAACACAGAGGAGAAAGACACAGGGAAGGGACAGGAGGGAAATGGTGGAAAGAGACACATGGCAAATTGCAAGTTGCCAAGGCCTGTAATGGGCAGTGAAGTAGATCGGAGGAGAGGCTCGCGATCAGTGCTGAAGGTGCTCAGAGGGGGCAGAACATTGCATTGTATGGCAAACAGCATTGTGAGGCATCAATTTTTTTGTCGTCATTTTTGACGGGGAAGTCGCTAGTTTTTAATAATATTCTCAATTGCTATTTTTTGGCATTCTGACTACACTTATTCAACTGCAAGCAGATTACATTATACAGGCTTGGAATTTGCTACAATTACTGAGCGATTCGAATGAACAATCCCGAACGCCGAAACCGTAAACCATGCAATCGTAAGTAGCATTTCAGAGCGTGATCATGATCAATCAAGCAAGGCCCTGACTACCGATTTAGAAACAGCCAATAGCAAATGAGACCGTCATCAGTAAAACTTGGAGGTTAGATGTCAATCAATTAGCGTCTAGAGGTCCGATATGCGATCAGACTTGCAATGCGGCAATGTACAAAATAATAAAAATGAATGTGATACGGTTTAAGTCCATGGGGGTGGCCTGATATGTCTTAACTTATTGATTCCCGAGATTGATATGACATGGAAATGAAACATGAAAAACAATATTTTGTTATTGCGGATTTGCGAGCTTGAGACTGGTGTGCAATTAATTCTAATGCCTTTCATCACTTTCCCCGTCTTTATAAGTGCAGTATTGATTTTTTATTTGCATTAACAGTGCTATAAACAGGGGTTTAACCCCCATGCAAGTCCTATCTGCTACCCGTAGGATTTTCTTCTACATTTGCCATTTATGGGTGTGAGAACATTTGCAGGCTTGAGGAATTGTAGCAATTGGAGACCAAAGGCTTAGATGAGGTTGGAAGTAATAATTTTGCCAACCACAGTGATTTTAAGCTTGTAACCCACAGATTGTTTGCAGCTTGCTAAATGATGCCAATTGAATAGCAAATTAGTTTATGGGCTACATTACGGGCTCCAGTCACCAACAAATGCTTAATTGTGGCCTTACAATGGTCCTTTCAGGATAAGTGAAGTGCATCCTACACATTGCTTATGATAACAGTTGCAAGTAAGAAAGCGATTAACACATATAATGGTTTGGAAATAATAGACACTGACACTACCACACCTAACTGTTTTAAACAACCAAAATCCCCTCTCAGAGCTGACATAAAGACTATAGTGTACATTATTATTATTATTTTATGATATAAAACTGCAGGCAGCTTGTACAATATTTATTAATTTGTCATCAAGCCACTAAAAGGAAAAACAGGAGATAACTATTTTACAAACCTCAAAAATTGCTCACAGAATTGTATGGAGAAAGTAACTAGGAATGACTTGTCTTAAATTGTACATCTGACATCAGAAGACAGTAAAACTTTGGTCAGGGCTATTATAACTTCTCTGCAATTACCCATTGTTGAATGCTTCATATTGTTGGTTATACTGTATGTATATACAATCAAAACTATTTATTTTCAGTCTAATAACCTGGCCTTTTGGAATGTCTCCAACCAAATTCCAAAGACAAGAATCTGCACGGTACAGTAAGGTATTGGCTATAGATGCCTCCTTGAAAACTTTAGATTCAGCATGACCAGTTGCGACATTGCTAATTTTAAGTCTAAAATGGTAATTTTTAACTATATAAACACAGGGATTTTTAAGTTCAGGTCATTATTATAGATGAAAGGAAATCATCCAAGATGAACTAATAATCTTCACAAATAATAAGTAGATCATCAGTATATCTGCAGAAATAGTAGACCGGATATTACTTCCAAAAGATATGGAACATCGTGCACCATCCTGTACAGAGATTGGCAAATAATGGAGCAAATATAGCCTATATATATATATATATATATATATATATATATATATATATATATATATATATATATCTTCTTTGTCCTACTCAATACATATCTCTTCCATCTACTGTGAACAATTTACTAACAGTCAGAAAATGATGACTTTTCATAAAGTGGTTGAGTATCTCTAGAGCTCCACGCTCACATGAAATCATCAAAAGTCAATTGATGTTGCAAGTGGCAGCACTGACTTTTAGTTTTGGCTTGGGTGACTCAAGTGTCAATTTAATATTTATTCCTAATTAGAGATATTCTGATTGCAGGCGAGCATTGTAGTCAGGTACATATTTAGCAAAATATAACTTTCTGTGAAGATTTCCACTTCATTCAAACAAATATAATGATACCTTAACAAGCCTTATATAACACTTTCAACAGCATTTGCAGTTATTAAGATGAGGGGAAATGTCAGCACTATTAAACCCTTAGTTACCATTGTAGATATTAAACATGTATAATGCATGGCTTCATTACCATAATGGTCAAGGGCTTAAAAATGTAAGTCTTTCATTACTGATTATGTCAGTCATCTATTACAAATCAATGTACATGTAAAGCCATCAATATTAAAGATAGAAATCTGTCTAACTAATATAATTTCTAATCATTTCTATAATATCAGTATTGTTATCAGTGTCACTAATTGTTTCATTCAAATTCGTTGTCTTATAACTAAATTGTGAAATTCAGGACTTCGTTATAATTTCTGTATTCATACCGAAAATAATGCAAGTAATAAATGTCAGGGACCCCTGTGTACTTCTTCTTCCCTTAATTGTCTCTCAGCCTTGCTGCAGTTCCCAGTCAGGCACACCTGTCTAAACAGGAATCTTGAAGATTCAGCACACCTATTAGAAGCAGATGTGCAATCACTCTGACTTCCAACTGAACCAATTAAGGGAGTTACCCCAATACCCCAGTGCCTGTTTGGAATCCTAGTATTCTGTGTGATCTCCCATGTTTGCTCTAGAGTATGTATCCAATTTATGCAGCTGCTCCTTTGATTACTTCTGTTGTTCCTGTATATAAGGCTACCTGTTCCTACTCTGACTTCACTGGTTGCTTGATCCAATCCTCAGTTCCTAACAGTACCAGTGAAATATGTTTGTGTACAAATCCTGTACCTGCTTACCACAGTCCTCAGCTCCTATCAGTACCAGTCTATCCTGTCTGTGTACAAGTTCCTCCTTACTTCCTGTCAGCTTTAACTTGTTTCTTGCTGTCGATCTACTGGTTGGTGTTCTCAGTAATAGAGATATTACCATCTACATGTGTAGGTAAATCCTAAATGTGACAAAATAAAAATCACAGAGCTTCTTCCGTGGATTTTCTACAGACAATAACTGTAAGAGATTATAACAATACTAGTCAATTGCCCGTCATAAATGGCAGGATAATATTTGATGTTTCTCTTCCCCCCTCTCCCTCCCCATTGTCTACCCCTCCCCTGTGTCTCTTCCCCCCTCTCCCTCCCCTGTGTCTCTTACCTAACCCTCCCCTGTGTCTCTTATGCTCATCTCCCTCCCTGTGACTCTTTCCCCCCTCTCCCTCCCCTGTGTCTCTTTCTTATCTATCTCTCCTTCCCTCCTGTGTCCTCCCTAACTCTTCTCCCCTCCTTCTCGCTCCTTCCCTCTCCTCTGTGAGCCTTGAAATGAGCGCCTTCGGCCATTGCAATTTTCGGCGCCCATTGCCGAAGGCGATCATTGTGAGGCTCACAGAGGATAGAGAAGGAAAGAGAAGGAGGGGAGGGCATGCAGAACTCACAACTTTTGGCACTTATTGTGGGCCTTGCAGCATGCGACGAAGGTGCTCATTGCAAGGCCCGCAATGGGAGCCAAATGTTGTGAGCCCTCATCTCCTTCTCTCTCTCCTTCTCTTGGCATGTGCTACGCACATGCGCAACCCACAACTTTACTCGCAGAACAACAACTATATTAGTGATATAGTAATCTGAAGTTTCAATTAACATAATAATCGGTTGGTGGATGAAGAATACAGTCAGGTCTAGTAGCAATATGTTGTCTTGGTGATCACAGCTCATGTTATATAAATAAATGTCTAACTTGGCTATATAACAAATGAATGATGAATTTATGAGATAACATAGCTTTGTAAATATTGTAAAGGCAAAAAGGTGAGTATTCACAGGCTGCTCAACTATTAAAGTTACCCTTACTCAAAACTAGCAACTATGGGGATTTTGTTCTATATACAACACAAGTTGTAATAAGAAAACTGTCTGAAATATATATGTTGCCGGTATTTATGAAAACAAAAAATAAGAACATTTACTAATTTAAGGATGCTGATAACAAAAACTGAAGGCAAGATAATAAGGAGAGTCTTGCATGTTATAGATATGGACACTTTAATTATTGTGCACACAGTTATTACATCAGCTATTATGAACATGTCAGTATTCGTTTCATATTTGCACAAAGAAAAACAAATATATGTGTGAGATTTTGTCTGACTAAGAGAATAATTATTTGGGTGAAAAGCCATACATTCAGTTTTTATCAAGAAACATTTTTTTTATCCCACTGCAGGATTCATGATATGTTCTTGAACCTTTGTCCGTTAGATAGGTTTTTAGCTATAGTTGCTTTGAAACGCTAATGTGTCTAGTTCTGGGCCAGTGAGGGGAAGGGGCGTGGTTTCAATACATACACCCATTATCCAGCTCTCAGAATGTGATTACAAAACACAAAACGGATTCCCAAACAATGTATTATGCCCATGGCGCACACAACTGCTAATATTGTTATTTTGGTACAAATTTGACAAACAAGTGTTTTTCTTGAACTGCATTGGTCATTTGATAGCAGTGTTAATCATAATTCCAGACTCTGAATCATTCTTTACTGAAAATGCCTATTCTCAAAAAATGGCCATATATTTCATACCCATGCACGCATAGGATCTGGCAATATAACTTAAACAATTCACAGTGCTAAGCTGAATGTATGAATAAATATCGCTATACTACAGTATATACTACTCATTAATAGTTCAATAAAAAAACCTGAATAAATGACAATATTTGGAACAATAATACATTTTATTTTTATGCAATTACTATAATTAGATATTAATCAAGAAAATCTATGAGCAAAAGAAACAATCCTATGTATTTTCTCAATGATTTGCAACCTATCTCTAAGATAAGCAAGAGACTGTTTTTTGAACATTTACTGCTATAATATTTTACATATTTTGTGTCTTGCTTTATGGTACCATATCATTGAGATTAAATGATTTTTAATTTACATTTTCACAGAAATTGTAATTGTAAAATGTATTTCCTTTCCTTTTGTTCATATAATGATTATATAGAGGTAGTTTTGGTTTATTTGCATACTGAGAATGACTCAGCAGGATAGAACATGGTACAATAATGTGAATAGATTCATCAGTATACACAGCGTGTAATTGGTCATTTAAATACCCATCTATTTTTAGTGCTGAACTTAGAAAGAGTGTGACCATTTCATGGTATTCTGCTGAGAAAATTAAGTGTGCAAAGTCATTCAATGAAGATTAAATTAAGAACATATTCATAAGGCATGTATAGCCTCTATTAGTAATAATGAGTGTACAAATACCTTTCTGTTGAATGTTCCCAGTCCTCGGAGATTGTAAGTTCTCTAATTATAAATGTGCAACTGAAGGGATTTATCATTTTATCACACAATTTTATTGACCCTAACCATTTTGAGTTCATTAGAGCAGAACATCTTATCCACTGACTTAGTATATTCTATTGTTTGTAGTGCTTAGGGTCAAGAGGAGAGCACAACATTTAGATTGAACTCATTTGTCAAAAAGCATAATACAAAACCATAACCAGCAGAGAGAGGGTGAATTTCTTGAATGCAAACCCCAAGCTTTGAAACGGACTTTTCAGACTCTTGCAGATGGTACCTTCACTCATCGAGCAACGAAGGCCCTTTGGACAATGATAAGAATAAATATTCTGCAGTCACTGTATATTTTGAGTGTTAAAATGATGTGTAGGGTATTTTTTGACAGTTTAAAATTGCATTTTGAGCACTTGTGATAATCGCAGTGCTTTTTAGACTATGAAAGAGGAAAACAATTCAGTTGGGGACTCATTGCTTAACTGGTGTAACGGTCTAAAGTGTAGCAATTTAGTATGGAGTGCTAGTTTTCCATGGTCAGCAGGAGTCTGCATGAACAATGGGTCATGCTGAGGTAGCATGTGGAAAATGACTTTAATACACTGCATAGAATGGCTTATTGCTTTGGTCAATCGGCTGCATTGAAGATGGTGTTTGCAGCCACTTGGGAAGGTTAAATCTGTCAAGGTACACTGTGACTGATATGCAGGGGCCGCTTATGAGGTCTCTAATGGAAACACCTGACAAGCAAAGTCATAAAGGTTATACTTGACACATACGTCAGCATTATATAACTTATTAATCCATATTTTCTATTTCTATTTTTATGTTTAACCTGAAAGTTGCAGTATTTTCATCTTATTGTTTATTAAAGTGTTATAAGTGTTAAGCACTTTATTTTAATTCTGTTTGATTGAATACAATTTGTGTCACTTAAAGGATTTTTATTAAAAATGTAAGCACCATTTGTCTGATGTTAATTGAATTAATGATACTATGAGCTTCTGAATTGTCCCATAGAACAATAATGTCTTTCTCAAAGTTAACATAGTTGTGAAGAGCACAAAAATAAAACAAACAATAATGTGACTGATATTAATTTGTTTAAAGCATGCTGTAGGGTATTTATTTTACTTATTTAATCAAAGTAAATGTTAGCATGGGAGTAATGATGCTCTGCAAAGTCAAACATTTTAACACGTTGAATGCCAGTAAAAATATTTATACAGTACTGTATGTATATGAGGAAAAGATGCAAGCATTGCTGGATATGTCATTCTGCAGAAGTCTCCTTAAAGAGAATAAAGGGAAATGCCCTTAAAGGGCCACTCTGTTGAGTAACTAAACTTGATACTAGGCAAAATGTTTTTAGAAAGCAAGAAAAAGACAACCACATAATAGATAGATAGATTATACAAATGCCACTTTTAGTGTTTTTTGTCTCACAAGCAGATGCCTATCCGTCTCTCCAAATGATCTACCCCATGGACCCATAACACACTTGTGGCATGTGCTGTATTCTATTCATAAACAGACTTCTTCCTAGGATAAATTAATAATTTTTCTTTAAATGGTACCTTTTCTGTTGGAGGTTTCTTAAGGGTTTTGTGTTTCTCACAGCTTCCCTTTTCTCCAGTTACAGGCCTCCATCTGGCAACATTACGTGTAAGGTTTACTTGTAAATCTGTTTCAAGCAATTACTTCACAAACCTTAATCTAACATTGAAGAAATACCATCAAAATATAACTATTATCCTAAGCCCCAAGTGCCTGTTCCATAAGTATCCAAATCCCTGTCACAAACCTTACCTTACCATTCACCCTTCCACACAGTAGCCACCATCTAAAGTATAATCATGTTTTCCCTATAGGCGGCCATAGAACCTATCATTAGCCCCTATACAGTGGGGATCTCCACGGACTTCGGTGGTGTATTTACCTATAGCCATTGGAATTCCTATGAACTACCATGGCAGCTATAACTAACTATAACTAACTATAACTATATAATCTAACATTAACCCCTGTGCCATGGGGGTGCCTATGGACTCACATGGCACCTAATGATAACCTCTATAGAACCTCAATAGACGCCTGTGGCATAACTAATTATAACTATGAGGGTCCTCGTGGACTCCAATGAAATCTAACATTACCCCCCCCCCCCCCCCCAATGGCATCCTTTCTACCACCACAGGGTTCCATATTGGACCAGTTTCCACTAATACATATATTTGTTGTTATCATGGATGGTCCTTGGCTTTAATTAGTGGATCCCCCAAATAATCCCAAAAAGGCTCTGTTTTACACATTTATAAATTGTGCACTTCAGCAAATGCCCCTCTAGTTCTGCTATCACGAAGCCAGCGGACTATAGTGGTGAGCAACCATGGGACCAGAGGCCTTCAAACCCGTAAATAGCAAATGTATCAAAAAATTATACGAGTACTAGATAGGACTTGCAAGTGGCTTAAAAACCTGTACGTAACACGCAAAAGCAAATAAACACACTACTGTACTTAAAAATAGCAATAAAAAGGCATTAGAATGAATTGCACAACAGTCTCACATTCACAAATCTGCAATAAAAATATTTTTTTATGTTTTATGTATGTTTTTCCTATGTTATAACGATCCCGGGAATCGAGGAGTTAATACATGTAATGCAACCTGCCTGGACTAGAACAGTTGCTTTATTGATTTTTATTGATTTCTACATTTCTGGATTGACAGTCCGATTGCAAGTGGGACTTCTAAACACTAATTGATTGTAATTTAAACTCCATGTTTTACTGACGTCTCATTTACTATTGGCTCTGTCTAAAATGTAACTTACGGGCTTGCTAACTGATCATGATCATGCCCTGAAATACTACCTACTGGTTCATGGTTATCGTGTTGGGGCTGTGAGCATGTAATTGCGGGCTTGAGTCAATTAAATACATCTATATACTGTATGTAAAAAAATTGTAACCCGCAGCCAAAAGTTCTGTTTGAAGCTAATTATGGGCTTGCAATTGAATAGGGCCCATATAATGTACCTATATTGGTGCTAAAGGTGACCAAGTGTATGATAAAGTTGGGTATATGGCATATATTACATTGACATGACAAAAACCTGCATCTTACATCATATGTGAGACAAATAGCTTTTTGTGTTTTTATTAACTTAAAAGTTACTGCAAAATCATGAGAATTGCAGGTGGGAGTGTAGCATGTATGCTTTAACCGTAAAGTCTCTATTATTAGCAGGTAAAACCATGTATTATTATTATCTTGTATTTGTATCGCGCCAACATATTCTGTAGAGCTGTACAGGGGATAAGAACATGGAAAATACAATATTAACAAAATCAGAAAATGAGGGGCCCTGTTTTAAGTTTAGAACCGTTGTAGAAAGTGCTTTTTTCCAAAGCACCTTACAAGACTGGAAACTCGCTACTTACAATCTAAAGGGCATGAAAGGGGCAGAGACCTGGGGAAGAGTAACAGATAAGGAATAAGAAGGGCCAGGAACGATGTGAAAGTTAGAAAGATTATTAATTAGGTACTAAGAAGAATATTATTGTGACGTTGAAAATGGTGTATAATGTAAGGGATATATGACCTGGTTGACACCCTAGTCTGATGAGAACCTCACCATGGAACCATGACTTATTGCCATTAGCATCTGCCTCCAGCTCATGCTCAATAGTCATGCAGACTAAGGAATTTCTCCAGGGGAAACCTGCATTGCTGAGCTGTCCTTTTCTGTAAACTGCACTCATTACATAAATCAAGATATGTAAACTTTTATTATTTCCAACTTGTCTGCATGTTCAATTCCTTTCATCTACAGCCTACAAGAACCATGAGCTGCTGAGTAATAAGTGACTGGTTGTAATTAGTTGTAACCAGGCACTCTTCCTAATACAGCTATGCTCAGCTTTGACTTATAAGTTATGTGTTTTTTCATAAGGTATGCAATGCTTTTCTTTAATTTCCTACTGACTAATTATTACCATCTAATCATATCTCTGCCCACCATTACCTCCTGCCCTTTATTTGCTGGCTTATATGGATTTTGCCACAAGAAATGTAACAGTGCAAGATGAATTGGTGTCACCTAAACTGTTGGAACAAATAAACAGATACATCCTCTGTATTTTCATTCTAAAATTAGTAAGAGTAGACATTTTGTACGGTTTTAAAGACTAACAGTCGTCAGCATTTTAAAAAGAGAAAAAGTTTGTGCGTTGTTCTGGAACCAATGCAGGTAATAAATGTTTTCTCACAGATTGACACATTAAGTGCATTTTATTGGTAAGCCAGTGAGGTGCTAGTTTAGTCAACTTTAATTACTTATATTTACTTACATTTATATTCAAAGGGCTTTTACAATTTTATAGAAACCAATCGTGGTACAGGTGGGTAAACAAGCATTAACAAAGTTATATTAAATAGTACAATCAATCATGGTGCAGGTGAGAATATTATTTGTATCTAAGGAGACTAATACCACACTACACTAATGTCCTAACCAAAGAAGATCTTAATTAAACAGGGCACAGAATATTTATAGGGATAATAAAAAGTGATATAAGTCGCTAACAAAAAGTAATCATAGAATAGTGACATTAGACACTATCAGCCTTATTAAATTGTGATTCTTCCAATTCTAAAGGGCTTTATATAAGCACATAGCATTTTTTTTTTACAGAAGTTTTTAGTTAGTGAACTTCTATCCAAAAGCAAGGTCTTCACTAACTAAAAACTTATATAGAGCCCTATTCAATTGGCCGAATCGCAATTTAATAGGGCTGTATGAGCACTATTCAATTAGAAGCCTCCAAATGCCTCTAACCCATAGTTAAACATAATCTGCAGTTGCAGGCTACAAATTAATTTTCTAGCAAATTAATCTAGCAATCTATAAAATGCATTAGGTCATCTGTTTTAGTCCATGTGTGTTTTATGATATGTATTAACCCCTTGAGTCCCGTGACTGATATTATTCAAAAATAACATTTAAAAATAATATTTTTAATTGCATTTTTATGGGTTTGTTATGCAATTAGATATTAATTAATATCTTTATTTGTATTAGCCAACATATTCTGTAGCGCTATACAGGGGTTAAGTACATGGCAAAAATAAAATAATACCTTAAAAAGAATGAAGGGCCCAGTTTTTGAGCTTAAAATCAAATGTATATAGTAGTTGTTTCAAACGCAGTGACACAAGATTGAAAACTTGCAAACTCTCCTATTCAATTACACCCTCCGATCACAGCCTCCTATCGCGTTATGTGCTGCGACCCACAAGCCCTTTCGATCCCTTCCGATTTGAGAAATCGCTAGTTACTTCCCCCAAAGCCTTTGATCTTGCAAGCCTGCAAGTCTCGAATCGCAAATCGCTATTCAATTGCTCAGATCCCCCCTTCCAATCCACCCCGTCAAGCCTGTCAATGGCAAAAAGCCCAAAACAGCTTACTTCCAACCAAGGAGGTATCGAAAGGGCTTGCAAAGCCCTTACCTATTTTACCCACTGCAGGGTCCCCACATAAACTCCTTGCTGCAAGGGTCCCGCCGTGGGTCCTAAAAGGGCCCGCGGCACACAAATGGTTACCCTAAAGCCGCAACTAACATTAACCCTACCATGCTGCTGGGTCCCAATCGGGACCCCCGCTGCATTAAAAATATTCAAATGTCCTGACACGGCGCCATAAAAGGCCTGTGGCACACTGATGCGTACCTAAAATTACCCCCCCCCAGCATCGTGATCCCCGCTGCATTTAAAATTTTAATTTCCCACCGTGCAGCTCCTTAAAGGACCATAAAGAACCTTAAAGGTCCTTACAGGACCATAAATTACTTTAAATGTCCTTACAGGTCCTTAAAGGACCTGCACTACAATAAATAATTAACCCTATCACTCATGGAGGTCTATACACACATCCCTATGTGCCCCTACATAACCACATCACTTATAGGGGTCTAGACAGACACACATGAGCCTCCATTTAACCCCATCTCTTATGTGGGTCTATACAGACCCCCATAAGCCTCTATTTAACCCCATAAGAGTCTATTAAGACCCTTATGGGACAATAATAACCCTAACATTAACCCCATAAGTGCCATGAGTACACTACACTATTAACACTACAAGCAGTACACTACACTATTAACACTAACTATACCTCATGAACCCATTAACCCTAACTATACCCAATTAATCCAATCTGTACCCCATTAACCCCGTCTAGTCCTATTTAACCCCGTCTAGTCCTATTTAACCCCATCTAGCCCTATTTAACCCCATCTAGTCCTATTTAACCCCATCTAGTTCTATTTAACTATGTCTAGTTCTATTTAACCCCATCTACTTATATTTAACTCCATCTAGACCTATTTAACCCTAATCGGGGTACCCCTATACTATAAACCCCTTCCTACCCTACCCTATTAACCCCTACACTACCAACCCAACACATACCCTAACTTATTAACCCCTACACTACCTACCTAACCCCTATTAAACAGCCTAACACCCCACTAATTACAAAAAAACCCAAAAAACTAGATTACAGAAAATAAAAAAGAACCTTACATAAAATATAAAAGAACATTACACAGGAGAAAAAAACATTAAAGAAAAAAACACCACTTACTTATATAAAATTACAAATCTACTACTGAAGAATAATAAAAACTACTCACATAAAAATCAAAGCCTACATCTAGCAATAAAATAAAGTTTAAATTGGTCCACTAACCTTACCAAAATGCCCCTCCAGCGATGATGGTTTTCTTTGCTTCATCCCTAGCCAAGGGCCCATCCATAGATGTCCTCAGTTCCCATCAAAAAGAAACATTAGAATTAATAAATAAATATATACAAAATATAACACAATACATTCTAAATAGTACACTTACCTGTTTTAAAGGGCCATCCATTGATGTCCCCGTCCTCCTAGTAGTCTTCGGCGGCAGGGCCCCTCCAAGAATACCCGACGGGCTAATAAAATAAAAAAACGAACAGAGCTCCTCCCTGGAGGAGCTCCTCGCCTCAAATGAGGGTTCTTCCGCATGATCCGTTAAAAATTTAGAAATAATATTTCAGCCAATCAGAAGGCGCCAAGGTGTGAGCCAATCAGAATGGGATACACATCTGCACCTTCTGATTGCCTAAAATATGGTTGACAGCGTTTTCAGCTAATCAGAAGGCGGAATTTAAAAAAAATTACCGGATCATGTGCGAGAACCCTCATTTGCGGTGGGGAGCTCCTCCGTTGGGTATATTTAAAGGGGCTCAGCCACCAAAGACTACTAGGAGGACAGGGGCATCGTTGGATGGTCATTTGGGACAGGTAAGTGTAATATTTAGATTTTATTGTGTTATATGTTGTATGTATTAATGTATTCATTGTAATATACATTTTTTTTGTAGGGGTGCCGGACCTGTGGACATCTATGGATGGGCCCCTGGCTACGGACGAAGCAAAGAAAACCATTGTCGCTGGAGGGACTGGAGGTAGTGTAGCTGTTAATAGGTTAGGGGAGGTGTTAGGTAGGTAGTGTAGGGGTAAATGGGTTAGGGTAGATGGGGTTAATAGGATAGGGAGGAGGGGGTTCACTAGTTAGAGGGGGGTTCATTAGGTAGATTGGGTTGGTTTAGAATTATTGGTTTATTGGGGGGGAATAGTGTAGTGTATTGTTTGTACTTAGTGTCATGAGGGTCCTGGCACTTATAGGGTTAATGTTAGGGTTATTATTGTCCCACAAGGGTCTTGTTAATGTTAATTTACAGGGGGTAAGCATTTGTTTGCCACGGGTCCTTTAAGGGCCCACGGCAGGGAAATTACATTTTTAAATGCTGCTTGGGTCATGATCGGGACCCCTGCAGCAAGCGGTTCATGTGGGGACCCTGCGGTAATCCTGATCGAGACTCCAAGTCCTGCAGGCTTCAAAGCCTGTAGGGCTTGGAGGACAAAATCAGTCATGTCATGATGACGATGCTGGGGGAGAGGGCAATTTGTTTAGTCAAGTGGAGATATCTGTGTGTTGTACTGTAGATTGTGGGTGTAAGTGTTATTGAGCTGTGGAGTGTGCAATTGTGCATATTAAGGCTGAAGGTGCTAATATTTTTTTAAACAGGTGTGTTTTTTGTGATTGTTTAAAGGTTTTGAGGCAGGAAGATAGTATAATGGATATCTCCAGATAGTACAGGCAACGCGAGAAAAGTATTGACGTCGCAGTGAGAGGAGGTGATAAGAGAGGAGGAAAGAAGGAGGTCATTAGCAGAATGAAGGGGGATGTTGGGAGAGTATTTTAAAAACAAGAGCAGAGATATAAGGGGCGCACTGTTGTTGAGGGCATTATATGTTAGGGTCATTAATAGTAAATCTCAAGCAACAAGAAACTACATTTCTCCGGCATCTACCAATCCCTGTGGGTGCCGGATAACTGAGAGTCTAGTGTATATACAGTGGAAATAAAAAGTCTACACACCCCTGTTAAAATGTCAGGTTTCTGTGCTGTAAAAAAATTAGACAAAGATAACTCATTTCAGAACTTTTTCCACCTTTAATGTGATCTATAAACTGTACAACTCAATTGAAAAACAAACTGAAATCTTTTAGATAGAGGGAAGAAAAAATATAAAAATAAAATAATGTGGTTGCATAATTATGCACACCCTTAATCTAATACTTTGTTGAAGCACCTTTTGATTTTATTACAGCACTCAGTCTTTTTGGGTATGAGTCTATCAGCATGGCCCATTTTGACTTGGCAAGATTTGCCCACTCTTCTTTGCAAAAACACCCCAAATCTGTCAGATTGTGAGGGCATCTCCTGTAGCAAAGCCCTCTTCAGATCACCCCACAGATTTTCAATCGGATTCAGGTGTGGCTCTGGCTGGGCCATTCCAAAACTTTAATCTTCTTCTGGTGAAGCCATTCCTTTGTTGATTTGGATGTATGCTTTGGGCCGTTGTCATGCTGAAAGATGAAGTTCCTCTTCATGTTCACCTTTCCAGCAGAAGCCTGAAGGTTTTGTGCCAATATTGACTGGTATTTGGAACTGTTCATAATTCCCTCTATCTTAACTAAGGCCCCAGTTCCAGCTGAAGAAAAACAGCCCCAAAGCATGATGCTGCCACCACCATGCTTCACTGTGGTATGGTGTTCTTTTGGTGATGTGCAGTGTTGTTTTTGCGCCTTTTGGAATTATGGCCAAAAAGTTCAACCTTGGTTTCATCAGACCATAACACCTTTTCCCACATGCTTTTGGGAGACATCAGATGTGTTTTTGCAAAATGTAGCCTAGCTTGGATGTTTTTCTTCATAAGAAAAGGCTTTCATCCTGCCACTCTCCCCCATAGTCCAGACATATGAAGAATACGGGAGATTGTTGTCACATGTACAAAACAGCCAGTACTTGCCAGATATTCCTGCAGCTCCTTTAATGTTGCTGTAGGCCTCTTGGTAGCCTCCCAGACCAGTTTTCTTCTTGTCTTTTCATCAATTTTGGAGGGAGCTCCAGTTCTTGGTAATGTCACTATTGTGCCATATTTTCTCCACTTGACGATGACTGTCTTCACTGTGTTCCATGGTATATCTAATGCCTTGGAAATTCTTGTGTACCCTTCTCCTGACTGATACCTTTTAACAATGAGATCCCTCTGATGCGTTGGAAGCTCTCTGTGGACCATGGCTTTTGCTGTGGGATGCGACTAAGAAAATTTCAGGAAAGACCAACTAGAGCAGCTGAACTTTATTTGGGGTTAATCAGAGGCACTTTAAATGATGGCAGGTGTATGCTGACTCATATTTAACACGATTTGGAATGTGGTTGCTTAATTCTGAACACAGCTACATCCCCAGTTATAAGAGGGTGTGCAGACTTACGCAACCACATTATTTTTATTTTTTATTTTTCTTCCCTCCACCTAAAAGATTTCAGTTTGTTTTTCAATTGAGTTGTACAGTTTATAGGTCACATTAAAGGTGGGAAAAGTTCTGGAATGATTTATCTTTGTCTAATTTTTTTACAGCACAGAAACCTGACATTTTAACAGGGGTGTGTAGACTTTTTATATCCAGTGCATATATATATATATATATATATATATATATATATATATATGTATATGTATATATATATATATATATACACTGTATATATATATATATATATATATATATATATATATATATATATTTATATATATATATATATATATATATAGGTGGGGGTATGCATATTTTTTTTTATTAGACTTAACCCCTTCCTTGTCAGGATTGAAGGGTACAAATGTGGTAATAATTTAGGCCTTATGATCACTTGATAGTGGATGGTCAGAGTACCCATTATTTTTTGGCCTTAGTGAGTGGATGGAAATATTTGCAGACACTGTAATAACATTATTGGGTCTAATTTGATAGTTCTATTTGCTAGTACTGATTGTTTAATGGGGGATTGTGTGTGGGAAGCCCTCACTATTTATGTATTCACTGTGATATATAGTGAGTGCAATGTGATCAGGGCCGTATTTACACATTGGCTAAATTGGCTGGAGCCCAGGGCGGCACAATTTTAGGGCGGCAAAACTCAGCTATTTGTGTTTTTTTTTTTTTATGGGAAGCCCTTCCCCACCCCATTTCCTCTAGGCATTCAGCCCATGTCCCCTAGGCCCCCCTGGAGCCCCTCACTCTCACCAGGACCCCCTCTCTAACTCTAATCTGTGGGAGTAAATCTCTGTGTGTCTTCTGCGCTTCCCCTACCGGCGGTTCTATATGCAGAGTCAGGGAGTCTTGAATGACACGCCGGCAGGGGAGAGGGCTTCCCATGAAAAAAAACGCAAATATATATATATATATATATATATATATATATATATATATATACATATAAAATAAACATTAATTTAAGTTATGTACGTATATATATATATATATATATATATATATATATATATACAGTATATATATATGTGTAATATTCATTTAATTTGCAGCGGAAGCTTATTTAATGTCAAAAATGTAATAATTGCAGAATAAAGATGCCATCAGTATGATGTAAGTTAATTCACTTATTATGATTATTATTATAATTAACCCTGCGATTTCCACAGGGCGGCAAATCAATATAACCCAGGGTGTCAAAACTCGTAAATCCATCCCTGCATGTGATAACTGATATTCTAACGTAGGATTATTGCAAGCTAAAAAATAGCAAGAACAATGTGACCTAGGTTTAATTTAGCATTACATATTCTCACTAAATTGGGTGTTGTGGAAGTGAAATGTTCATATGTTTTGGTCTTAGCTAACCATTTTCTGTATGTAACATACTTTCGGTACAGCTGAATAAAACATATTTTAATAGGCTATAGTAGCTCACATTTATTTGTATTGTGTTGGGATCCTAAAAACTCTAGTGCTAAGAAAGAATAACTACAAAGATGTATTTTGGTTTATACTGTATTTGATTCTATTGAAAACTAGATTGCTCCAATATATTTATTACTTTACTTTGTTGTTGTTTGCTTGAATTCACTTTTCAGCACTGGAGCAGAAAGCAATAAGTTCATGTTTGCAAATGTTTGGGTCACACAGCCTGGAGTTAGAAAAGGTTTGTATTTATTTTACCAATTTAATAACAGTGAAATGGAACACCAGGGAAATCCGTAGAACTGTATTTGTCTTTTGTCATTAAGCTGTGTTGAAATAATAGTTTTCTCTATTATGATATAGACCTTTTATAAATTTTAATCTGAAATCTGATTTACACTTCCCATGAATTCATTTCTGCTGTGTTTCACAGTGTGTTAATTTTCATTATATTCATTATGCCTCAGACCTCTTCAGGGAGTTATTTAAAATCCATCTTTTATATAGACATTGACTGTTTGGGTAGGGAAGTAAGAACAGATATATTTTCTAAAACATAACAAGATGAGAATTATTATTGTAATATTATTGCTAATAGTGCCTCCATCAAGTTTGTAAGCAATATTCATACTTTGTGATAATGATACTTAAAGAAGATAAACTAGGATTTAATAAAGCCCATTTTTGAAGTTCATCTTAGCTGGGTATGTTTTATGTCAGTATTTTGTTCTTTTATTGCACAAAATACATTTTGCGGTATAAGAGTGCTTATAAAGACCTACATATTTCCTGAAAGAATAAACACAAAAAACATTTTAATGTAGACTGTTTCTGAAGATTGCAAATTTGCTTCTAAACAGGTCAACATATAAATCAACATGTCTGTTCATTGCTCTTTGAATGAAATAACTTTCTGTCATACTTGAAGCGGCAATCAGCAAGGTTTTTCCATTATTGTGTTAATTTTATAGTGCTAATACAAACTATGAGCCAGTGACTAATATCCACTAAGCTTCACAGAGCTGCGAAAGTGGCACTACGATCCTGCAATATCTGTTTTCTATTAATTTCCCAAAGACAATAGCTATCTCAGCGTCAGCAAACTACAAACTTTCAAAGTCCAGTGAATTATTTTCAGATGCTGCACGTAGTCTGTTGTCTATTTACTTTTCAGCCTGAGATAAAGGTTTGCAGTATCTTAGAATTGTTTATCTGGGGCATTATAGATTTATTGTTAATTACATACATCTCTTAACACTGCCATTGTATACTTTTTAACAAATTAGAAGCCCCATTAAATTTGAAACCCGTATGTGCAACGTGGGACCGAATTACGTTGCTATTAAATTGGAAGGGGCTTGCAAGCTACGGGTTTGAGACGAAAATTTTAGGTCGTTCGTATAACGTTGGATTACGTGTTTAGATGGAGGCAATGGAAAAAGAGATTGTTAGCGTTACGTCACTGAGATTGTTAGCGTTACGTCACTGAAAAATGGGAGGGTAGATTTCAAAGTCCTAGGGGCTTCAATTACAGTTTGCGAGCAAACCCACATTCCAGATGAATGCAATATTAATAATGATATTCTATTACATGAGAGTTACAGTATATGTATTAACACATTGATTGCAGGGATTGATATAACATGGAATATAAACATGAAATAAAGTATTTTTAGTGGCAGATTTGCAAGCTTGAGAATGTTGTGCTATTAATTCTAAGACCTAACATCACTTTCACTTTTAATGAATGTACAGTAGTGTGTTTTTATTTGCATTGCAAGTGCTACGTACTGGACTTTACCCCCTTGTGGGTCCTCTCCTGCACACGTTGGATTTTGGGCTCCATTTGCGTGTTACAGGCTTGCTCGCGAGTGACTTTGTTGCAATTGAATAGCTGTATTGAGCAAGTAGCGCTTATGGGCTTAATGGATCAAAGGATTTACTGGCGTGAAGTTCAATGTTGCTCAAGACGTAGGCTTTTCTTGGACTTGCTGCGTTTTCACCCACAAGTCGTCTGCGGGCTGCGTTACGGGGCTAATTTAATAGCTGTAACCAATTAAAATGTAGCCCAAATTTAATGGGGCTATAGATATAGCAAAATTATAGATAAAAATATACTTTTTATCCACAAGGTTAAAGGGACATGGATTATTGGTGGATATCACTAGGAATTTAATATACCAATGTATCTATTTACTTTATGTATTTTATTAAGAAGTGCTTATAAGCTCTATTTTTTTCTGCCTAAAGCAATACATTTTGGCCCTCATTCAATTGCGATTTGGCCAATTGAATATCGGTCTAAATAAGCACATAGCATATTTTTTTTAAAGAAGTTTTTAGTTAGTGAAAACCTTGCTTTTGGATAGATGTTTACTAACTAAAAACTTCTTTAAAAAATATATGTTATGTGCTTATTTAGACCCCTATTCAATTGGCCAAATTGCAATTGAATGAGGGCCTTTGTGTCTACCCTCTGTAGCTCATGCAGCTCATTAATACAAAAATGTGAAGTGCAGTGTTTCAAATTAGCCTGACAGTGCCCTCTCTCAAACAACATGTTGCATGTTGCTACTGATTACTAAGAATGATCAAACAAACTGTACTTAAAAGTACACTGTCTTCGTGAGCTGATGTGGGGAGAAACCAATTTGTTTTTTTAAAATTTTTAAGATTTTAAACAGAAAAAACAGATGTTTTAAGTACTTCTTAATAAAATAAAGTACAAAAAGTAAAGCGATATATATGAATATTATATTCCTAGTAAAAGCCAGAAACCATCAGGGTCCCTTTAATATGTTATATAAAGCGAAAAGATTGTATGATTTTGAGTCTCATTTGAATATCACAACCCAGAATGTTTAGTGACAGTAGAAATACTGTTTACTGAGAAGTCCTATTGGACAAAACTGTTCTGCTTAAGTCATATACATGTTTTTAAAATACACTTGTACACTTTTTCTTACTGTTTACACAGTGGAGAATATTTCAATCATCTTTCTACCCATCATAACATACTTAGGGCTTGATTACATGGCTCCCATAGAAAAATGTTCCAAATCAATATCACACGTAAGCCTTAACAGTGCTATTAAATGCTGACTGTTACTTACATTACGTTAGCAAACCGTTATTAATAAATCCTTGCGAGTGATCGCTACTGAGATAAGTTTCCATTTCTACCTAATGTGTGATCTACCCTAATCCTATGTTTTCCATTTAGGATCTGTGAACCTAAACACTACATTTCAGTTCAAACCCTGCAGAACTATCTAAAACCGTACCAGAAGCTATTATTTTATAGCAATTGGATATGTAGCTGCGCAAAAAGAAGCTTTTTTTTTGTGCAAGCTACTAATCCATTCCAATCTCAACTAGCCATGTTCTGCTCAGCATCTTTATGTAGTGTCCATTAGAAAAAAAAAGGCTTGCATAGTCTACATAGGGCCAGGGTTGCGTAAGGTGTTGTCAGTTGTCAATGTTTGCTGATTTATATCCTGCAAAATGGTCCTAGGAACCAATGGGAAAGCCGAATGTCATGTTAATTGACAGGCCCAGTTCATAAAAGAGCTTGCTTCCCTCCCAAACACTGACTGTGTTGTAGCTTTTGCAAGTGAACATGCAGGTCTTATTAAAACCTAATACATACATATTTTTTTATAAAACATTTATATACACATCATATCTTATATTATTTTATTATTATATGTTGCTTTAGCATTAAGGGGAGATGATTAGAGAGGGTGCCCTGGGGATCTGGGAGAGCAATGGAGAGAGGGAAAGGGCCAGAGAGAGAGAGAGAGGAGCAGAGAGAGTGAGAGGTGTGGAGAGATGGAGATGAGGGGTGAGAGGGATAGAGAGGAAGAGGGGAGATGAGGGGTAGTGGCAGCAGTGAAGAAGAGGTGGAGGGAGGAAGGGATGCCAAAGTTGTATGCATAAAGAGAGCAGAGACATATCTAGAGGAGCCTAATCTCAATGGTGGGTGAGAACTTGGGAGGGGCAGGCCTCAGTGGCAGACCAGGGAGGTGAGAGACACCAAGCACAATCAGGAGCACAGGAGGATTGTACGAGGAGTTAATGATCTTTCTTTGTGCCATCCGAAGGCGCTCATCGCGAGGCTCGTAAAGTAGATGTTGGCAGAGGCTCGCATTGAGTGCCGCAGGAGCTCATTGCGAGGCCTGCAAGTTAGAGGGGGGAAAGCCTTGCATTGTGTGGTAAACAGCATTGCCAGCCTTCAAATATTATTGCCGTTATTTATGACGGACAAGTCGCTAGTATATACAGTGGATATAAAAAGTCTACACACCCCTGTTAAAATGTCAGGTTTCTGTGCTGTAAAAAAATTAGACAAAGATAAATAATTTCAGAACTTTTTCCACCTTTAATGTGACCTATAAACTGTACAACTCAATTGAAAAACAAACTGAAATCTTTTAGGAGGAGGGAAGAAAGAAAAAAACAAAAATGTATGTGGTTGCATAAGTCTGCACACCCTCTTATAACTGGGGATGTAGCTGTGTTCAGAATTAAGCAATCACATTCCAAATTGTGTTAAATAGGAGTCAGCATACACCTGCCATCATATAAAGTGCCTCTGATTAACCCCAAATAAAGTTCGGCTGCTCTAGTTGGTCTTTCCTGAAAATTTTTAAGTCGCATCCCACAGCAAAAGCCATGGTCCACAGAGAGCTTCCAAAGCATCAGAGGGATCTCATTGTTAAAAGGTATGTCAGGAGAAGGGTACAAAAGAATTTCCATCATCAAGTGGAGAAAATATGGCACAACAGTGACATTACCAAGAACTGGAGCTCCCTCCAAAATTGATGAAAAGACAAAAAGAAAACTGGTCTGGGAGGCTACCAAGAGGCCTTACAGCAACATTAAAGGAGCTGCAGGAATATCTGGCAAGTACTGGCTGTGTGATACTTGGGACAACAATCTCCCGTATTCTTCATATGTCTGACGGGCTATGGGGTAGAGTGGCAAGCGAAAGCCTTTTCTTACGAAGAAAAAAATCCAAGCCAGGCTACATTTTGCAAAAACACATCTGAAGTCTCCCAAAAGCATGTGGGAAAAGGTGTTATGGTCTGATGAAACCAAGGTTGAACTTTTTGGCCATAATTCCAAAAGATATGTTTGGCGCAAAAACAACACTGCACATCACCAAAAGAACACCATACCCACAGTGAAGCATGGTGGTGGCAGCATCATGCTTTGAGCTGTTTTTCTTCAGCTGGAACTGGGGCCTTAGTTAAGATAGAGGGAATTATGAACTATTCCAAGTACCAGTCAATATTGGCACAAAACCTTCAGGCTTCTGCTAGAAAGCTGAACATAAAGAGGAACTTCATCTTTCAGCATGACAACGACCCAAAGCATACATCCAAATCAACAAAGGAATGGCTTCACCAGAAGAAGATTAAAGTTTTGGAATGGCCCAGCCAGAGCCCAGACCTGAATTCGATGAAAATCTGTGGGGTGATCTGAAGAGGGCTGTGCACAGGAGATGCCCTCGCAATCTGACAGATTTGAAGTGTTTTTGCAAAGAAGAGTGGGCAAAATGTGCCATGCTGAAAGACTCATACTTAAAAAGACTGAGTGCTGTAATAAAATCAAAGTATTAGTTTTAGGGTGTGCATACTTATGCAACCATATTATTTTATTTTTATATTTTTTCTTACCTCTACCTAAAAGATTTCAGTTTGTTTTTCAATTGAGTTGTACAGTTTATAGGTCACATTAAAGGTGGAAAAATTTATGAAATGATTTATCTTTGTCTCATTTTTTTGCAGCACAGAAACCTGACATTTTAACAGGGGTGTGTAGACTTTTTTTATATCCACTGTATATATCTGTGTGTCTAATTTGAGCTACCAGTTTACATTGAGAATAAATGAAAACATCAATTTAAAGTGAATACAAATCAAATTAATAGTCCTTTGTGGGTCTGCCAACTGCAGAGTATAGGCTGAATGTGCAGTGTAGTGTACTAGCCTATCAGAGATCCCATCTCAGCAGCATGTTGTTATTCTGAGCGATGGTCACTGATTTGTTAATATGAGACACTGAAGAGTAAGTACAGCAGAGGCTGTGTCTTCATGAGCGGCAGAGGGTAGACCCATGCAGGGGATATTGGTTTAATACGAGGCAGTACCAACAGAGCGCATAATACACATCAATGATATCAGTGATAATTCTTAGCCAATACCTACTCCTCACAATGGCAATTAATTGAATCATTCAGGATTAACATATCATGAATTCAGGTATAAAGTAACACACAGAGACCATATGATCATCCAATGTTATTATCTGATATACTATTTATATCTCATTTCAGCTCCAAGGACATGCCAGCCACACCCTATAGACCACCACCACCCCAACACCTCTCCACAATGCCACCAGCAGCACCACTGCAGCACCTCTGCAGCCCCCACCAGCAATCCAGAGTCCCTCATCCCTAAAACCATTATTAGAGGGAAGTATTACCAATCTCTCCTCCTATTAGATGCAGCAAGACGGGATGATGGTAAGCCTCCTCACATGCGTGTACTCCATCCAAACCAATGTGGTACACAAAGGCGGAATTCCTATCTGGCCAGGCTGTTACAAGCAATAAACAATCAGACAGAGTTGATTCAGATCAACAGCTTGGCCAGAACCTCCACCTCCACAAGTCTCTAATTCGATCTATGCTTCCATGTGCATCTCCCACGAGAACACTATGTTAATCAAACCCAGCAGTTATACATGTGTGAGCTAAGCATGTCATCCTTCTTAACAATATGAGACCAGATAACATTTTCTGATCTTATTAAAAGACAAGCTGATGACCTTGTCTACATGTTTAGATGTCATGATATCATAACAAACTCACTTACATAACACCTGTATATCTTATATACTATGATATCAATAGACTGGAAAAGGTCAGTCTAAATCCCAATCCCAAAAAAAGCAGTGCCAAAGAGTGCTCCAATTATCGAACAATTGCACTCATTTCACATGCCAGCAAGGTAATGCTTAAGATTCTACAAGCTCAACTCCAACAATATATGGAGCAGGAACTACCAGATGTGCAAGCTGGGTTCTACAGAGGAAGAGGCACAATAGATCTACTTCTGCTTCATAGACTATTCTAAAGCCTTTGACTGTGTGGATCACAACAAAATGAGGAATGTACTTAAAGAGATGGGAGTACCAGATCATCTAATCCTCCTCCTAAAGAATCTGTATGTCGACCAAGAAGCCATGGTCACAAACGAACATGGGACAACAGAATGGTTCAAGATCGGAAAAGGAGTGCGACAAGCTTGTATATTGTCACCTTATTAATTCAAGTTATATGCAGAATATATCATGCGTAAGGCTGGACTGGATGAATCCAAAGCCAGAATCAATATTGCTGTAAGAAATATCAACATTCTCAGATACGCCGATGATACTACTCTGATGGCTGAAAGTGAGGAGGAACTAAAGGAATTATTGATAAGGGTAAAAGTTGGACTGCTGTGCAACGTTAAAAAGAGGAAGATCATGGCAAATGGTAATCTCACTTCCTGGCAAATAGATGCGGAAGAAGTGGAGGCAGTGACAGATTTTATTTTCCTTGGATCCAAGATCTCTGCAGATGGTGACTATAGTCATGAAATTAAAAGACGTTTGCTTCTGGGGAGGAAGCTATGGCAAGCTTGGACAAGCTAGTAAAAAGTAAAGATATTTAACTATCAACAAAGTTCCTCATAGTTTGAACTATGGTATTCCCAGTAGTCACATACAGATGTGAGATCTAGACCATAAAGAGATCTGAGAGCCGTAGAATTGACGGCTTTGAATTGTTTTGCTGGAGAAGACTGCTTAGAGTCCCTTGGACTGCAAGAAGATCCAATAATTCAATACTTCAGGAAATCAAGACAAACTGTTCACTAGAAGGTATGATCATGAGGCTGAAGCTCAAATATTTTGGCCATATTATGAGACGGCAGGATTCCCTAGAAAAGACTCTGATGCTGGAGAAGATTGAAGGTACAAGAAGAAGGGGACGACAGAGGCAGAGATGGTTAGATGAGGTCACTGAAGCAATGAACATAAACTCACTGGAGTTCAGAAGGGCAGTGACTGAGAGATGCACCTGGCGTGCTGTGGTCCATAGAGTCAAGGAGAGTTGGACGCGAATGAAAGACTAAACAACAACAACAATCATATAACAAATAGCTACTCATGACCTTCTGATTGTGGTCACGGCTAAACATTGCTTCTGAGTTCCCACATCATTGCTAAATATCTGCAATTGGTCATGTCAACTGATTTCTCATGACAGATACAGAATAGTTTGCACTGCTTGAAGTTGTGTCATACTATTTTAAAGGTTTTGATATCACACTATGTGTGTAATTGATTTTGATTACATAATCCATAATCTGTTTCATTGAGCAGATGAAGACACCATGTAAGTACTATGTGCATCATTGGTTACATCTTTTATATCAAGTGATAGATGATTATATTTTTATACATTTACTCACTGTTATGATGGTGTAATGACCACATGTGACTCTAGTAGATATTATTCATCATTATTCTTATGAAGTATTAACTTTAAGCCAAAGGATGATCACATTTTACACAGTCTCCTGTCCTCTTTGGTATCATTTGCACCACACCTATTATACTAATGCAGGGTCTGCATCATATTCTGATTATACTGTAATACATGTGCCCATGTGTTTCTAATAGTTACTGATATGTGACGATACATTACATTTAGTGGTATAGTGATCCTGTGTTAAGATATAGAGAACGTGTATAAATCATATATTTCAAAATTATCTGCATGACAAGATTGATAAAATCTGGATAACAGTATAATCATATTTATATGTTAATTATGGATGATGGTAAAATATGTCAAGACCTCTATGTGTTCATGCATTTGATTACTGTATGCTTATGTTCCCATGTCAATAATGTTACTGTCAATAATGTCAATTAGTAATTAATGTTGTTATGGTCAAGTGCGTAAACTTTCCATGTTAACATCAACATAACTTAACATCAAATTACATATTAGTGCAAACAACAACTGGCATATGCATTGTCTGACATCATGATCAAATATTTAGGCTTATTTTCTCTCCAAAACATGTTTATGTGAAAAGCACAGGCCTATAACAATGACACAGGAGTGGCTGTTGAGATGTCACCAGAATCAATGTGACCAAAGTGTACCCAAGATTCCTGTTAATGGAGGTAAATTTGCTTTAGCTCCTTCAGCCTCTTCAAAGACCTCCATGGGCTCTTGTTGGCTTTTATCAACAGCTATATTCACATAACTGTGATCCTCCTGATCAGAATTTGGTCCTATATCCCCATTTTCTTATGCCTCTATAACTCTATACGCTCCTCTAACAAAAAGCTGTTCATGGCCCATGCTATATGGTAAATTACCTGTTGATGTTCACTTCCATAATGGATTTGAGGCCCACATTAACCCACAATCATTGCTTTCTTTAAGGCCTCAAGCTGTCCATTGTAACATTTATCACACTTCGGTGTATAACACACAATGGTATTGTGCACATGACATACCTTCCCATGGATGGTGATCCTCTACATTTTAAGGTATATCCTCCCTTGCAAGATTTAAAAAATTAGTAAAATACAATACAAGAGGTTTATGACCACATCACATGCCATGTCACCTTTAGAGCCGAACTATAGCCAGGGACTCTATCATCACCCAGGTGGTCAATCAAGCCCCCTTCCTCCACTTCTTATGCTTTGGATTGGGGAGCCAATTCAACTCTCCTTAATTCCTGTGGGGCTCTATATAATGTACCCCATAGGGTAAAGAAAATAGAAGTCGACAGAAAATAATAATTGCATATAAAAATAAAAAAGGTAAATGCTATGCTTATTTATTTTCTACTTTCTATCAACATCTTGCCCGTTATCAAACTTTGCAATTTAAAGACCACAGAAAAAACAACTGACCACATAGGTGCATTTGCTAATGTAAAAATTAATTTTAAATTAATATTTTTAAATAGTGTTATATAAATAATAAAATCATTATAAATCATAAAATTCCATTTGTCCTGTGCAGCACCTTCCCCAGGAAATTTAATTCCAGACTACATATTCACTGTTACAGTACTGATGGCGGTCATGTTGTTGGCTTCAGGCCCAAGTCTCTACATATATCAGTGGAATGTGTGTGTTATTATACTTATAAGAAGTCCTTTTTGTGATAGCTTTTATAATTGTACCAGTGAAAACAGGAACATATATCTGCTGTTCTGCTGACTTGTTTAACTTGCAGGCACTCCCCTTATTCAGTTTGCAGGTTTTATTCATCAAAAACAACTGTGTTTGAGAGAATGTTTTTAAAATAATTCTACATGTACAAAACAACTAAGTCAGAAGTGCTTATCAGAGAACGAACCAACCTTAATAGGTTAGTTCTATGGCCATGATAAGCCACACTGAGAGCCACCTCTTTTAGCTCACTTGTGCCCTTCACAGGGAGAAATATCCTGTAGTATATGTCTGGTCCCACTCAGAAGAGTGACCCAGCCCGAAATACCAGGCAATTCTACCCTGAACAGGAGAAACAGCAAACCCCAGACGCGTTTCGGCCTTTATGGGCCTCATCAGTGAGGTGCAGCTGAACTCCCTGAACTCCCTAAGGCACAGTGAGCAAGGGGTCCACATCTGGAGTCCCCTATTACCCTTAGGGAGACTAAACCCTAAAGGTAATTTGCATACACAAAACAACTAAGTCAGAAGTGCTCATCAGAGAACGAACCATCCTTAATAGGTTAGTTCTATGGCCATGATAAGCCACTCTGAGAGCAACCTCTACATGTAGTTATCCTTGGTAGCGAGCTATACTTACTATTCATAAATAACTTTGGTTTTGTTAAAAAGAGCAAATACAATGGTGTAATATGCATGGAGCTGTCTATGTTTCTTTAAGGACCCTATAGAACTTTAAAGGCATTGGCCATAAGTCAGTTGTTTAGGAAAGGTAAAAGTTGTTTTCCTTTGACTTAATATAATAATACATTGCTAAAAACTAGTGTTTTTATATGACAAAAAAATAATGTTGGTTAACTCAAATATTTTCATCATAATGAAATTGAGAAAAAACGTTTACCATAGGGGAAAAAAAATCAGTCTGATAGAGTTGGAACATATAAACATTGTGTCAGTCATTAAAAGGTTTCATCTGTACCAAACTGTTAGCTGTCCGTTGACTTACACTTCAATTTAAACTCCATATATTATAAAAACCATATCATGCTGTTCTCATATATATAACAAGTAATCATTGTTGTTGTTTTTTAGTCATTCAGTCTTGTCTGACTCTTCATGATCCTATGGCCCGCAGCATGCCAAGCACATCATGTGTCTGGTTGTGCTAATCCATAAAGGTTTTCATTGCAAAGATACTGGAGTCGGTTGCCTGTTCCAACCTCAGTGGACCACGATTTCTCTGAATTCTCTGCTATTACCTGCCCATTTTGGGTGACTCTACATGGTATAACTAACTTCACTTAATAACTTCATTGAAATAAAACATACTTAACTGTTAAAATTATATTTATATAGTTGTATTTTTGGTATTTTTTAATTTTTAATTGTTGAACAATTCTTAGTTTTATAGCTACTGTCATCAAAAATGAAATATAGATGTAAAATTGTGTTTCATATAGTATATACATTTAGTGCGTTCTCTGTAGTGGTAGTCCCAAAACCTCTTCTGAAAGCTCACCAAGGCAGGGCCAAGGTTTACACAATGTCTATTTAAGTAAGACTATTAATATTCTATAGACTGTGGGAACCGTCTTTGTCTCATTTATATTTACACAGAGCGAAACCTTACTCATGTTGTGTCTGGTGGACATCGAGGAGAGGGTTGTGAATTACTGCTCTATAGTTAACACAATGTTTTTTTTATATATATATTTAGTTGTGGACAACTTATGAGTAGAGCAGTATATGTTTTTTTTATTATATAGTCTTTAAAATGAAGTGTATGCCAAAGGACAATAAACAGTTTGGTACAGATGATACTTTTAATGGCTGATGGAGTTGGCACATATCTAATTTTGTCAAACTGATTTCTTTTGTCCTATGGCAAACCCAGTATCACACCTTGCCTAAGTCAAAACACTATTATATTCATTTTAAAATTTCTTTTTAGTCATGTACATTATCACTAGTTTCAAATATCAATGGCTTCCTTATTTTGTATCTCATAAATTAAAAATAATTTGTAAGAATAATTTTACCATACGCTACATCATAGAGTTCTATTGATCAGTAATATCACAGGTGATGTCATTTTTTATATGATATATGATGCCATGAGTGATGATATAGCTGATGTCATTATTTATTTCATATCTGATGTCATGAATGATGTCACCTAATGTAATAGATGATGCCATTAAGGTTACATGCTACCTAAACTTTGAAACGTCCTGCGTTTTTACAGCCTTAAGTTGTCCCATCATGCACATGCACTGTATCCTTAACTATACTTTAATGCTGTTTTTGCCAAAATGTAATCTTTTATACAGTATATATATATATATATATATATATATATATATATATATATACACTCTGGATTTCACTGTTTACACACACAGCTACCTCACTCTTTATATATATATATATATATATATATATATATATATATATATATATATATATATATATATATACTTGTCATAAAGCTTGAGGAAAAGAGAGTTAACAATATTGTGAAGAAGATTTAAGTTAATAGACCAACATTTGATTTGTTTGCTATACAAAAGATTCTACTGCAAAGACATAGCTAAATCTCATATTCAGTGACAATACAGAGAGGACTTTTTATACTAATGAATTTAGCTATGATTAACTGATCACTGGAAAAGTAAAAATGTATTTGTGAAATACAGAAGGTAGTCAGGTTGTGTAATTATTGAGGGAGGGTATGGGATAAATGTGTATGTAATGCATATTAAAAGGATAAATCCAGCTGAATGAATATATCTCAGAGGAGGAGAAACTGAATTAGTTTTAAATGGTTATCATGCAGCCGTATGCTGTATGAAATATATCTATATACAAAAGGAGAATCATAAAAGATTTAAAAAATCAGTTGACTATCTTTTATTAAGTAATATTCTTTTCTATAAAGAGAATTCTTGAGTTACGCAGAAAACAGAGCCTGTCCCTATCATATTATTTTTATTTTGTAGGCTTGAATTTTATATACAGTATTTTTATAAATGTTTATTTTTGATCTCTAGCAAGGGTGTTTTATTACTTTGGGAGTGGTAGCAATTTGATATGTGGATTTTGTTATGGAACTATCGTTTTGAGGTGGATAACTTACAGTATGCCATAACTCACCTAGCTGACACCCTAGACACACCCAGGAAGCAGCTCAAGTTAAAGGGTAAGTCATCTCATCTAATGCAGAGTCATATATATATATATATATATATATATATATAAATATATATATATATATATATAGATATTTATAACTTCTGTTTTGTTATAATTTATATTATTGGTGATTTTTTTTTTTTACTGTTCCTTGCACAATGGACAAATTAGCTTTTGTTCTCTTTATGAAGCACAATGATGCATCCCAAAGTCCCTCAAATGCAAGAAATATACCATGTTACTAACTCTGTAAGCTCATTTGAAATTGGAAAAATGTCTAAATAAAAGAAGAAATATGTATAAAAGGTACTGTAAATGTTTCATATTATTAATGAGAATATATTAACCATATTCATATAAAACAGAGGAGCTGTCTAGAGACAGCTGTGCTTGATATAAATTCAATTTATAGCTACAGTAATTCACAATGCATGGTCTACTCATATGCTTAATTATAAAAGATAATTCTATTTTGAGTTTGGTTTGACAATGCTGGTATGGATAGTAGTTTCTAATACATGTAAAAGGAGGGATGTTTGTATATGTATTTTTACTGCAAGCTAGATATGGCATAATAGATTATATTCTATAAGAAGGAAGTTTTATCTCCTAATAGTAATATGAGTGGTTAGACACACACTTCATATAATTTACAGCATTCCCAAAGCACTAACAATTATATTTATTACATTTTTTAATATTGTAGAATGTTTTTGACAAGAATTCCAATTATAATACATTATCACTCTCATCCCACAGTTGTGGGACTCTATTGGACTCTGATACTCCCCCAACTGCCCTCTCGATTCTGCTAATGACCTTCTTCTTCGTTCTCATTTGTTACTTCCTGTCACTCCCACCTTCAGGATTTTCTCAAGCTGAACTACTCTGTGGACCTCATTACCTGCTCTATCAGACTTTTTTTTTGTCTCTTCCTTACCTCAAAACATCAAAAACTGGTTAAGGAAGCTTATTATATCCAGTCTTAATGTGCACAATCGCATATATCTACCAGACTGCACACACACACTCAACTAACACCATAATACACAGTCACCTCCAATTGCATCTCCTATTATCTTGATCACTACTGCCATCATCCATCTGCCATTCTCCTGATTCACCTAGCTTTTTGCAATAGGGATCTCAAATGTTGCACCAAATTGTTTATTGTCATACTGTCATTTCTACTTACCTTCAACATTGTTTATACCTTTGAAGTTTTCTTATTATATTGCTTTATTCTATTTTTGTAAATAAAGTTAAGGAAAATGTTTTTCCATCTTACAAAAAAAGTTCTTTGATTAAGAGAGATATCATAAAATTATTTTTTTTGTATTGAGGAATTCTATTTTATAACTACAAATGATAGTTGTTGAACCACCATACTATATATGTGGCAGTCATCATGTGCATGTATTTTCTGTTCTCTTTCCAACTTTTTGAGCTAAAAAAAGAGAATATGGATTATCTCATATTCTATTTCCTATCCCTCAGTTTTGTTATTCCCCCAAGGGGTTTTCTTATTTGTTCACCATTAATCATTGAATAACTACTTGGTGTCATTTTTGTAAAATAGCAGTGGAGGCAGCATTAGGCTACACATGATTTATGGCAAATGTAAATCTCTACAGCACTCAAGTTACACATATATTTCTATTTCTATTTTTAAAAAACTAATTTTCCTATAAAATATATACATTTGACCAATTAGAAATTGCATCATGTCATGTATTTCTTATAAAATACATTAATACTAAATCAAATCATGTTCTTTATTGCTTACCGTGAACATTTTGTGAGAGTCTAAACCTTGTTCAGAAGGTCAAAGAGAGCTGATACTAGCATTATTTTACATGTATTATAACCAAACCCATTCTGGATCTTTACTTGTCATGGTAAGGGGCTTGTGTAACTTAATTAGGTTGTGAGTTATACCATGTAGGGTCACCCAAGATGGGCAGGTCATAGCAGAGAGGTCAGACAAATTGTGATCTACTGGAGAAGGAACTGGCAACCCATTCCAATTTCTCTGCCAACCTTTTGGATAAGCACAACCAGAAATATACAGATATGCCTGATGTGCTGCAGTCCATATGGTCATGGAGAGTTGGACATGGCTGAACAACTAAATAACAACAAATAAGAACCTAATACCTGACTACTGAAGTATCATATTATTAATATGCTCATATAATGGACTAGTTGTATTCATTTAATAACTGGAGATATTTGTCTTTGTTTTTGAAGGATTGAAACCTGGCAGGAGTGTGATAAACTGTGGATTCAGATGAGATCTACATTCAGTCCTGATCAAAAGTGTTTCCTAAATTTCACACTCAAGCAGGCAGACCAGTAGCAATCCAGAGCTGCTGGAGAGACCCCAAAGGGGCATCAGGTGTGCGTGTGTGTGATCAGGAGCTGCTGGAGGCTCCCCAAATGTATATATAGATATTACTGTATGTGTGTGTATATATATATCGGCACCAGAGGGGGGCCCCCCAAGTTTTTTTGCACTTGGGCTCTCCATTGACTAGCTCCGCCATTGGTCAGCTAAATATAACATTTTCATTTTTCAATTTTAATTTATGCTTATGACCGATGTAGCTGCTAGAGTTATTATTTTCTAATATACTTCCCAAAATAAAATGTATGTCCAATAATGATATTTCTTATGATACTGAATATATTTTTATAATTTATGTAAGATTAACCACACTTACTAGATCTGTGTCATTGTTCATTATTAGATGCATTTGTTTTTACTTCTGAGATTACAGATAGATTGGCACATTGTGGGCATCCAGTTTTATGTTGATATTTAGCCACAGTTGCTTCTACAGACCACAGTATGATGGGAAAATGGATATTATAAAAATTTTAGTCTATGAGCATAATTAGGCAAGAAAATGTCATAAAGCTAGTTTAAAGAAACAAATAACTGTGATGTCCCTGCTGCTTCCATGATACTGTGATGAAGATTGTAAGTGGCATTTATATCTCTGTAGGAGAACGGACTGCTGTAGACGGTAGGTGTCAGTATTAAAAGCTCTTAGAATATAACAAATCTTCCCCTTTCCATCTTTCCTCTTCTACTACCTTTCCATCCACTAATAAGATAAACACACACCCCCAGCCTACAATCTATCAGGAAGTGCTGAAGCCAAACAAGATGGAACTTCTATATACAGAGTCCTCTAAAATTAAGATTAAGATTAAGTTGTAAAATGCTTTTAGGTTCATGGATTATAAAGTGCATTGATATGGCTAAACTAAAAGAGTTCCACAGTTGCAGGATTGCAGTTACCTGCTTCTGGGTGTGTGAATTATAAGGGGGAGGTGTTACATTTCTCTCCCACACTCTCTCTCCACTGTAAAATAGTTTAAACATACTCACTCAGGCTCTAACCTAGCAGCAAGTAGTCAAGTCAGACAAGATGAACTCATATCTTAAGGTATTTTCTAAAACTGGTTTTATGTCCATGGCTTACACAGCTGCTGATGTTACTACTTTATTAAATACTTCACATACATTTGAGTTATATTCTAAAATACAGTATGGTCCTTTAAGAGCCAGCAAGTTGATTGATGTGTGGTTTTATTAACCCTGAAAGATTGCAAACAGTATTAATCCTTGCAATGTTTTAGTACTTGAAAAAAGCTTGTGATCTGGTTTTATTTAAAAAGGACACTATGGGCCTCATTCAATTGCTACGTTTTAGAGATCCGGGCATGCAAATTGAGGTCACATGCTACTTTGCTATTTATTTACGTTTGCCGGATCGGGTTACTTGCTACGAGCTGCGATCCATTGCGATTCGTCAAATCACAAGTTACTTCCCATAAAGCCTTTGAATTTCACGGCCGCAAGAGTTGCAGACACTAAAATCACAAATCGTTATTCAATTACTACGTTAAGCCCGAAAATGGCATAAATTGAACCACAGGTTACTGGGACCAAGGAGGTCTCGCAAACGGCTTATTTACAAATCGGAGCATTTGAAATGCAAATGTGAATTCAATCCAGCACTGTAAATGATGGGGAACACAATGGGTGACATTAGAAATAAAAGCAGAACAAAGGCGTCTAAGAGGAGATATGATTACTTTATATAAATACATCCAGAGGCAGTATAAAGATTTGTCAAGGGAGCTTTTTGTGCCAAGAGGTTTTCAACTGACAAGAGGACATCCCTTGAGGTTAGAAGTAAAAAGATTCCACCTCAAAGAAAGAAATGGGTTCTTCACAGTAAGGGTGGTTAATCTGTGGAATTCTCTACCAGAGGAAGTGGTGACAGCGGATTCGATAGATAACTTTAAAAGGGGACTGGATTTATTTCTAATTAAAAAGGGAATTCAGGGTTATCATGGATAATTAGAGAGGCAGTATTGATCCAGGGAGAACTCCGGTCGCCGGTGTCTGGGATCAGGAGGGAATTGCTTATTTATTTATTTTTTATTTTTATATACAACTAATTAATTAATAGTTAATCTGCATATTGCAGATCAGAGGAGATCTTAAAAGGTTGAACTTGATGGACTGAAAGTTTTTTTTCAACCTTAAATACTATGGGCCTCATTCTATTAGCGGCCGTAAATCGGCCGTAAGGCTGCGATTCCTTGCGGGGGTTCAGTTAACTCGCGATTCTATTATACGGCCCCGCAAGGATCTCCTTTTACGGCCGGCCGCATATCTTGGAACCGGCCGTAAGCTGTGAAATATAAAAACTCAAAAATAAATTCAAGCCTGCACTGTACAGCTCTGTAAATGCTAGGGATCATATTGGGGAACATGAGGATTAAAAGGAACCCACTCTCAAGCTTGCACATCAGCCCAAACCCGAGTTCAAATTAACTGTTTATTTTCCGGCTGCGGCGTGGGCGTGTCTGAGGTGCTCCAAGCACTCTGTACTTTTTACATGGATATTTTACGGATATTAAAAATAAAATATTTTACGGATTTGAGTATAGGATAATTATGTGCTATTTTTTCTAACACCTAAAATCCCTTTATAGTCTTCTAAAAGTGCAGGATGGCTTTATTTGAGCTATTTTATGTGCTTAATTGGTGCTAGCGAGACCTCTTTACTGCAAGTAAGCAGCGGCTCGCTTTTAGCCTTGCAGAGAGGTTTCCCGGAGCAATTGAATTGCAAAACTCTTGCGCAAGAGATAGCAAGGCACCGGCCGCAAGCCTGCCGGAGCCTCCGGCCGTAAGGGAATAGAATAGCAGAATAGCTTGCGGCCGGTCCTTGCGGCCCCGCAACGGCTGCGGCCGCTAATAGAATGAGGCCCTATGTAACTATGGCCCTCATTCAATTGCAAGTTGGCCACTTGAATACAGCTCTAAATAAGCACATAACATATATTTTTTAAAGAAGTTTTAAGTTAGTAAGCATCTATCCAAAAGCAAGGTTTTCACTAACTAATAACTTCTTTAAAAAATATATGCTATGTGCTTATTTAGAGCCCTATTCAATTGGCCGAATTGCAATTGAATGAGGCCCTATGTAACTATGTAACATTCTCAGGCTCGCACATCGACAAAATACAATACTTTATTTCATGTGTATTTTACGTCAACCTCCAAGCATGTAGGACTTTGGAATCCAACCTCCATTTTTGTTCAAAGGCCTACGAACTTGAATAACGAGTAACGGGCCTGGAGGTCATTCAAGCCCGTAGGACTTTAGACAGAAATTAAACATTAAATAAAGTATTTGATTTGGGCGATTGATTGATTTTATATTTGCTTTTAAAGTGTTCTGATTTTGCGTAAATGCTACTGTCGAGAGCATGGTTTCCGATTCTCATGACCGGAGCCTAAATCTCAGGCCTGGCCAATTGAATAGCAGAGTATAAGTAGACCTACTTGAGACAGCAATTCGATTGCAGGAAATCGGCAAGTTGTGATCGAACCGAATTGAATGAGGCCCTATCTCCCCAACAAGTTAATATCACATTTAACAGAAAAAATCTGTCTATATATTGCATTAGTTATTTTTCTCTACAGTAAACATTTCCTGAAACATTCAGAATGATTTGTGGAACACCTATTGCTGGGTAAGTGTGAGGGAGGAAATCAACCTGCTAAAAACCATTATGGTTGCATTGTTTTGGCCACCACAGAGGCAGACAAGCAAGTTGTGATACTAATTGGCACATTAAAGAAACCTAATTAGTATAAATGTGTACATTACTGCAGCTCAAATATCCTGATTATCTCAAGAGTGGTTTACTTTATAAAAAATGGCTCATACAATAAAAAGCCAGTTTTTCATACATCTTAAGAATAACTTAAAAAAACACACATATTTTGATGACAGAGACAGTTTAATGTAGATTACCCCAAAGAGCACCAAATCATTTTTATTCAATGTGATAATAGGGTACATTGTAAATTAATATTATAGTTATTAGATGCATATTAAATCAAAAACACCCTTATATTTCGTAAAGTCAAGAACTGCCTTACATCCATATTGTATTTTGGATTATTAGTCATAACACCCATGTATTTTGTCATTTTAAACCAGCTAGACCAGTGGTGGCGAACCTATGGCACGCGTGCCACAGGTGGCACTCCGTGCCCCTTCTGTGGGCACGCGGCCATAGGTCGCCGGCAGCATGCTGGGCCTGCTCATCGTGCGCGAGCACGGCGCCTGAGCGCTCTCCCATCACTGAAAAAAGGAGGGCTGTGCTAGCGTGCGCGCGCGGCACAGGCGACCAGACGTTGACAGTGTCCGCGTGCTGCCGCCGTGCACGCGCTCTCCTCGAGATCCGCAACGCGCGCGCGGCAGGGAGACAAAGGAGAAGGGGAGAGACAAGGGTGGGGGGAGAGGCAAGGGGAAGGTAAGAGATATGGGGCAGGGGAGAGACAAGCGGTAGGGGAGAGACAAGGGAGAGGGGGAGAGAGAAGAGGGTTGAGACAAAGGGGAGGGAGAAGGGGAGAGACAAGAGTGGAGGGAGAGACAATGGTGTAGGGAGCCAATGGGGAGTTGGACAGATAAGGGAGAAGGGGAGAGACAATGGAGAAGGGGGAGACAAGGGGAAGTGGAGAGACAAGAGGGGAAAGAGAAGGGTGGGGGAGACAAGGGAGAAGGGGAGAGAGAAGGGGGAAGACAGTGGAGAATGGGAAAGAGAAGTGTGGGGGAGAGATAGAAGGGTGTGGGAGACAAGGGAGAATGGGAGAGACAAGGTTGGGTCAAACAAGGGGGTAGAGAGAGCAGGGTGGGAGAGACCAGGGGGAGAGACAAGGGTAATGGGAGACACAAGGGGAAGGGGAGAGACAAGGGGGGAGACAATGGGGAGGGGAGAGACAAGGGGGAGAGAGAGTGAATGGTGGGAGAGACAATAGTGAAGTACAAGGAGAGACAAGGGTGGGGGTAGAGACAAGAGTGAGGGAGATACAAGGGTGGGGGAGTGATAAGCGGAGAGAGAGGGAGAGAAGAAGGAGGGAGGAAGAAAGGAGAGCAGAGAGAAGGGAGGATGGAGAGAAAGAAAATAGGGAGAGGCAGAAGGGAAAGGGAGAAGTAAGAGAGTGAGATGGGAGAGAAGGTAGAGGCACATGAGAGAAAGGGAGAGGAGAGAGAAAGGAAGAGGGAGATGCAAAAGGGAGAGGTAGAGAAGGGAGAGTTAGAGAAGGGAGAGACACAGGGAAGGAAAAAGTGAGAGAGAGGGGAGAGGCAAAAGGGAGAGGTAGAGAATGGAAAGAAAGGAGGAGGGAGAGACACAGGGAAGGAAAGAGACAAGGGGGGGGGGTAGAGGCAAGGGAGAAAACAGAGACAATTGTGAGCGGTACAAGAGAGGAGAAATAAGGGTGGGAGAGAGAGAAGGATGGAGGGAAGAGACAAGGGAGAAGGGGAGATACAGGGGTGGTGGGAGACAAGGAGGAAGGTGAGAGACAAGGGGAGGGGAGAGAGAAGGGTGTATGATCCAAGGGGGGAGAGGTGCTTAGAGTTTGCGGCTTAGTTTTCTTTGTATGCAAATCTGGCTCAGTGCTGGTCTTTTTCATATTAAAAAATAAAGTTGTTTAACTTGACGTCATTTCCATAATTCACAGAATATTTCTGTATTCCCGCCAGTGGCCAAGAGCTGTATCTGCAAAACAATGTGTTTGTACCTCAGAGATGGGAATAAAGTTTTACACAGAGAGTTTTGTAATCCGGGCACGCTCCCCACAGCATTGCGCGGGAGGACTGAGGAAAGGCGAGGCGAACCGAGGCATAGCTAGAGCTACTAACCACCACCGACTGTGTCACTAAAGGTAAGAAGAAGGAAGGGGGGGATAAATAAAAATAATTTGATTTTATGATAGGAATAAAAAGTGCCGTGTTGGCACTTAGAGGAAAAAAAAGTTGGCATGTATTGCGGTTTGGGCACTCGGGCTCAAAAAGGTTTGCCATCACTGAGCTAGACTGTTAAATATTTTAAATGTTTTAAACAAATAATCAAACTAACTATCACTATAATACAATAGTAAAATCCAGCCTAATAAAAGATATTCAAATCATAATAAATCACAAATTGAAAATTATTTTTGACCTGAAGAAAAGCTAACATATTTTGTGAAAACACACAATACATTATAAATATTATATCGGTTCATCTGTGTGACAATTAATAATAAGTACAAAGGATGATATAACAGATTCATGGTATTCTATCATCACACTATCATAATGTAAAAATTCCAACTGTCTTATTTGAAGCATTATTTACTAATAAAAAATCATTCCTATAAATGACAGAAATGATCTATACTTTTTGTGATTTATGGAGTGCTTAATAGAGCCATTTTCCATGTGCCACCTAGTGGACACAGTGAACATTACAACTAAATATAGGCAAAAAATGTGGTTCTCCACTTTTAAATAAAGCTTTCTTATATGATCCACTTTCCCTGATTTTTGTATTCATTCTCATGTTTAATTAAGTAATTAAGTCAAAAAATCAACAGCTTATGTTTCTCAGCCATATATAGATGAAAGGGAGTCTGCAGATTGGGATCACACCTAATAAAGTGATTGTAGTTAAATAAGACTTCTAATTTTAAATAAAAAAATCGGAATCTAGCTAAATGACAATATAACCATATAAACTAGAATGCATTAAATACAAGCAAAATGTAAAAGTACCAATTACATAGGTCTCTGGGTCACTCAAGCAAAAAAGGGTGTCCCTGGTTAATCTGATGCGTTTCCTGTGCATAACTATAGGCAGTGGAGGTAAAGAATACATTTAAGGGACTAGACATGGAAGATAGAATGCCTGAAGATCTTTGGACTGAAGTTTGAGACTATATCCAGGAAAAAGCAACAAAGAATATCACCAAAAGAAAGAAGGCTTTGAAAGTAGCTCAGGAAAGAAGGAAAGTGGAAGGTAGTGGAGATTTATCCAACTGAATTTAGAATTCCAGAGGATAGCAAGAAGAGAGAAGAATATATTCTATAATGAACAATGTAAATAGATAAAAGAATATAACAGAATGCCATAGTCCAGAGATCTGTTAAAGAAAATTGGGATCTCAAAGTAACCTTTCATGACAAGATAGTCATGATAAAAGGCAAACATGATAGAGAATTAACAGAAGCAGATCAGATAAATAAGAGGTTACAGGAATACACTGAATATATGGGAAGCATATTAATAGCATTAATGACCTAAATAGTTTGTCCAATTGAATGGAGCCAGAAATCTTGGAAAGTGAAGTGAGATGGGCCCTAGGAAGCCTTGCTGATAACAAGGCAACAGGAGTTGATGGAATCCCTGCTGAGCGCTTCAAAATCCTACAAGATGATGCTGTAAAAATGTTGCTTGCGTTATGCCAACAACTTTGGAAAGGTCAACACTGACTAATAGAAAAGGTCAGTCTACATCCCAATCCCAAAAAAGGCAGTGCCAAAGAGTCCTGCAATTATTGAACAATTGCACTCATTTCACATGCAAGAAAGATAGTGATTAAGATGCTACAAGCTCGACTCCAGCAATATATGGACCGGGAACTACCAGTGCAAGCCGGGTTCTGCAGAGGAAGAGGCACAAGAGGTTGAATTGCCAATGTCTGGATAATAGAGAAAGTAAAAGATTTCAAGAAAAAACATTTACCTCCGCTTTATAGACTATTCTAAAGTTTTTTGACTGTGTGGATCATAACAAAATGTGACAAGTTCTTAAAGATATGAGACTACCTAATCATCTCATCTGACTCCTGAGGAAACTGTATGTGGACCATGAAGCCACTGTCAGAATCAAACATGTAACAAATAACGGTTCAAGATTTGGAAAGGAGTGTGGCAAGGTTGTATATTATAACTTTATTTATACAACTTTCTGTCATCCAAAATGTCTTCAAATGGTGACTGCAACCATGACATTAAAATACATTTGCTTTTGGGGAGTAAAGCAATAGAAAGTTTGGACAAGTTTGTAAAAATATTAAATTTTCAACAAAGGTCTGCATAACTAAAATCTTTGTCATTTCTAGTAGTAACATACAAATGTGAAAGCTGGACCATAAAGATGTATAAGTGTCATAGAATGTATGGCTTTGAAATGTGTTTTTGGAGAAAACTGTTTAGAGTCCCTTAGAACCAAGAAGATCCAATAAATTAATGTCAGGAAATCAAGCCAAACGGTTCACTGGAAGATCATGAAGCTGAAGCTTAAATATTTTGGCCATATTACGAGAAGACAGGATTCCCTAGAGATGCCTCTGATGCTGGGAAAGATTAAACGCACACAAAGAAGGGGGTGGCAGAAGCGGAGATGGATAGATGAGGTCATTGAAGTAATGAACATGTGCTTGATGAAGCTCAGAAGGGCAGAGGCAGAAAGATGTGCCTGGTGTGCTGTGGTCCAGAGTGCCAAGGATAGTTGGACATGATTGAGCAACTTAACAACAACAAAAAATTGCTTTGAATCCTGATACTAGCCTGCATTTATTATTAACGTAATATCTCACTTAGTATCTCCTAAGAAGTACTGTGCACTATTATGTTTTTTAAGAAGAATGAAAGGTCTTGTGTTACACTAGGCCACAAGATCACCAATGTCTCTTGATTAATACATGATCTTGAAATCACATCAATTTTCTTTGTTAAAATTCATATTTCTTCCATCTTACTCTTCTGAATTTTGCATAATTTAGCATAAGGATAAAACAAACAAAACATATAGTAGATTCTTAGAAGATCTGTAATGCCTCACCACAGGAACAACATAAAAGAAAATAACATTGGATATCATTGAATGTGTCATAATTCTATACATCTATATGCTTAATTCATTCAACTTTGACACAGATTTACACCAATGCTGTCATCAACCTGATTTTTTTAAACTTCAACAATGAATTCTGGTCTGCTCTATATCATCAAATCTTTTTAGCTTCTTTGTCGTCAAATGTCATTATAAACTTATTGCTAGTCTTCAAGGTTTGATGATGTTCCCTTAGCTACCTTGGCTAAGGTTCTTCATTTGGGATAATACATAATGTAGCTTGACTTTAGTAATAAATAGTTTGACATACCCAGGATAATCATCTGGACCTTTTAAGTATACTTATAGTCTCAAAATAAGGTCTCATTCTAATGTTCACAAATGTATTGTTATCAGCTAGAAGTTGTACACTAACATTGGGAAATTCAAGTGCATTTTTAATGTCCTGGAATAAGGAGATTGACAATTAAAGCATACTCTGCACCCCGAAGTACCTTTTTTATCCAGCTCACCAGCATTTTCAGAAAATAAGTGCATAGAAAAGGTGACAATTGTCAATCATAAGGTAATTATGATCACATCTGCTTCTTATCCACAGATTACCTGCTCCAAATGTAAAGACCAAACATTCATGTCCTAGGCAATATAGCATCAAATCTGTACTGTGAATTCAAGGTCTATAGTAACAAAACAGTTATATTAGCAGCTCTTGTTAATTCAGCCAATATTACTTCTGTTACTTAAGCTTAACTAGATCGAAATTCAGGTCCCATCTTAATAGTAGCTATACCAGTTTATTATTGAGAATTGTGCATAAAATTAAGCTTGAATTTCAAGTCTTTTTATATTGTACAACCCACATCTTTTGAATGTGAATGCTAGGATAGGGGTTGTGAATCCGTCTTGTACACCAACCTCATGGAGGTGGTGAGTTATTTCCTGAAGAATTTGCTGAGCTGGTGCCTGCACTAATGCTAAACCATTTGTGGTGGTTTATCCTTGGCTACTTCAATGCCAGGTTGGATGAAAGCTATCCCAATCTGGGCGAGATCTGCTTTTCCTTATACATGGTCTGACTTTACCTACGCTGTTTATCTGCCACCCACAAAAGAGGTCACACACTGCATTTTGTGTTCCATACTGATATAAATGTTTATGATCTTACAATAGACCTAGCTGTGAGGTCAGACCACTCTTCTATGAAACCTGACTGCATAACATCCATTAAGGGATATCACTCCACACACCTGCAGGCTTGAAAGGAGTTGGAGAAAGACTTGCACAGTGGATGACAGACTTAAACTGCAAAACCATATCCAGGAATACCAGTGGACTATCTATCAAAAGCAGAGAAATTGCAGCATCATTATTTCAGTCAAATTGTAAAGAGTTTGTTTTCTTCTGTTCTGATAAGGTGTCCTCCATCCATGTCACAATCTCAGCAATGAAATCTGAAAAACTTAAGACACCTAGGAAACTGAGCAACATATGTATAGTCTGGACAAGTGTTAACAATGTTTGTCAAGAAGAAATTCATAATTTGCAATCAAGATCTGTTCCCAACATGCCTTCCACTAGAGGCCATTGATAAGTGGCCCAGTGGTAAAAAAATGTGTACATTGCTCTTTGCAAACAGGGATTTTTCAAAATCTATTAAAGATAGCAGTACTCACCTCTCCTAAAAAAGACTTCTCTGGACCCAGATTGCATTCCTAACTTTACATTTTTAGGGCAAGTCAATGAGAACGTTGTTGCAACTCAACTGGAGACCTGGATGACATCCAACAATTTGTATGAGTCATTTAAGTTAGGATTCAGACAATGGCATAATACTGAAATAACTGGCTGATGGTAAGAGGCAGGCGTGACTGTACAAATCATCCTCTGGTATTTCACACTGGGGACAATGCTACTTTTAACTGACCATCTTATGGAATACCGTGTATTGGATGGTACAACACTGACATGGTTCGGTTCTGATCCTTCCTATCAGACAGGGCCCAATGTAGACATATCCACTTAGGAGTGTACTCACTTTTGTTGCCAACGGTTTAGACATTAATGGCTGTGTATTGAGTTACTTTGAGGGGACAGCAAACTTACATTGTTATACAGGCTGTACACTTACTACTTTACATTGTAGCAGAGTGTCAATTCTTCAGTGTCACATTATTATTATTATTACTAGCGACTTGCCCGTCAAAAAATGACGGCAATGTGATGTATATGTTTGTCAAGTTGTTTAGTTATTAACATATATTTTTGACACTTGTAAGTATTTTAATATGAACGTGTATTTTTGTAAAATGTTGATGTAATGGTTTTTTAAAATGTAATTTGTATCTGAAGAATTGTTAACTTTAATATACATTGAATGAATAGGAAAGCAAAAAGTAAAAAGCCTTCTTGAAACGTTGCGAAATTTTAACATGAAGTTTAAAATATATGTAAGCAATAACCTTCAAAGTATATATTTAGAAACTTTAACTTTATTTTGTATGTAAGTTTAGAAGTTGACAAAACATTTGTATAATTTTGAACATTATAAAGAGGAACATAGTGAATACATTTTGTAACCTAATTTTTTATTAAAAGTATTAACATTTGAATGTAAAAACAATTGACCTTTAAATTATTCAGTATTAACATGCAATTTCTATCACAATAATTGTTAACTTGAATATACATTGAATGTATAGGAAGGCATACAGTAAAACTCTGCTTAAAACGTACGTAATTAAAGTAATTCATTACTGAGCACATAACCTGGCGATAAACATTAATGTAGTTAGTAATCTTAAGATAACAGACAATATTTACATTGTGACTTAAAAGGTGCTTGACCTCTTAACATCCACTTTGTAATCTGTTGAATGAAATAACTTTAAAATATATATTTTAAACTTGTAACATTAGAAACATTAACATAGTGACTTAACATTTTAACATAATTTTTACTAAAACTGCAAGGCAAGTATTTTGTGAGGCGAATCATTCATAAACAGTACTTTCATTAATTATGACTGAATTAAACAACCAATTGTTATGTATTTTGGAATGCTTTTAAAAAATGTTGGCATCTTTAATTTGTATCCTGCAAAGTTATAGTACTTCATAGTAGACAATGTTTTTAGTAAAAATACGTCCATCTTCTAATAAATCACCTTGACTTTCATTGTTTTCAATGTAAACTTTAATAGCCTGTGGATTTTTGCACCGTGACAACGCAACATACAATTGACCATGTGCAAAAACTGGTTCTTCCAAGTAAATACCCACAGATTTGAAAGTTTGACCTTGTGATTTATTAATGGTCATGGCAAATGCCATAATAATGGGAAATTGTCTTCTTTGAAGTATAAAAGGGAGACTACTTTCACTTGGTGCTAAATCTATTCTTGGTATGAAAACTCTCTCTCCTTTATGGGTCCCAGTTAAAATTTCAGCATCTATAAAATGGTCCTTTAATTGTTGAACAATTAATCTTGTGCCATTGCATAGGCCTTTTTTTGGGTTCATATTTCGCAGTAACATGATAATTGCACCTTTCTTTAGCTGCAAAATATGTGGTGGCATTCCAGAAGGAGTTAAAGAGTTAATGAATTCAGTTGAAAAGTTTGCCTGACTTTCGTTGTCATCAGCAAGTACAGAATCAGCACTGTGATAATTTCTTTGTGGTGCATTAATTTTTTTTAAGATTTCATTATTGAGTATTAATGCATCTTTATTTTTACACGTCAGTATGACTTGGTTGGCAAGCTCAGAATATTGTTCGTTATTTATGCTCCCTTCAAATATAGCCGATATAATATCTTGTTGACAAATCATATGAGGTGGTATCTCTACAGTGTCGTCAGGTAAATGTAGTATTTTTTCTGTTCTTCCTTCTCCAATTTTAATAAGCCAATCATTGAAATCAGTTTGGCCTTCTGATCTCATATTTTGTTGCAGTTGAAGATGGGTAAAATGTTTCCATACTGTACTTGACTTTATACATGTTTCAATAATGTCAGTTCGATTTCCATGTACAACGACAGGTAATGTTTGTCTAAAATCGCCACCCAACAAAATTACCTTTCCACCAAATGGAAAAATATTATCCATGACTTCACGAAGCAAACGGTCAATACATTGGAGGGCATAGCATGACATCATTGTGGCCTCATCTATTATAATTAATTTACATTTCTTCAATTTCTTTGCTTGTAAGGATGTCATGCGAATATCTGACACAGAATTTTCCAAAATAGGCACTGGCAGTTTGAATCCACTATGAACAGTTCTTCCACCTTCTAATAAAAGTGCAGCAATTCCAGTAGTGGCAAACGCCATTGCTATTTGTCCTTGTGCTCGTACTGAACTCATTAATAAATTGTACAAATATGTTTTCCCTGATCCGCCAGGTCCATCAAGATAGAAATAACGCTCTGTCACCATGTCATCATCTATAGCATTTTTAATGGCATGAAATGCTTGCAATTGTAGTGTATTTAAAGTTGCAAGTCTTTCTTGTGTTCTTTCTGCTTGTAGTTGAATGTCATAGTCTTCAAAGTTAATGTCATCTATTAGACCTGGATCAGGCAAATTAAAACTTGCACAACTTAATCCATGAGTTAAAAAGACTTCTTGAATTTCCATTAAGGCTTTTAAGTGTGCAATGGGTTCATTGTATCGTCGCATAAAGTCTTCAGCCATATTACTTTTAAAAGTCTCCCACAAAGCTAATGCATTTGGAGCATTTGAGAAGATACAAATAAAAGCAAATTGTTCTCTCATCTCTCGTGGCATTTGACATTGTGCTGCTTCTTCTAAACATCTTTCCCACTCTGTATCATCAGCGAGTAAGTTTCTATTTCTTGCAGCTAAATGGAAGGATTCATATACAATGTCATTAACAGTTCTTAATTGTTCAAAACTTTGTGCTCCTGGAACATTTAAAAGTAATATCCGTAAGCAAAATCGTTCAACATCTCTTGGACTGACTGTGTAAATTCGTGGAATTATTTTATTGCCTCTGGTTTTTCTTGCTCTCCATAATCCATTAACAAAAACATAGTGATATGGAATTTCAATATATAAGTATTGTGTTGCTTGAGCATCAGTGGAATTTAATGCATACCATGCAGTTAGTGTAGTGTGACGATCTTCACTTTGGGCCAATGCATTCATTTCATTTCCAGAATGGAAATAGACTAAATGTCGTTGTGGCAAATGTACTGCTAACCTATATACTGCATGTGATCTATCATGCATTTCAAATTTTAAAAGCCGCCACATAGCTTCTGGCGCACTGACATAGCGAGCATCTACATGAGATGCAAGTTCATCATGTACTAACTCACTACTTTCAGGGTTGTCTGCACTTTTGACGACTACAGTAGCTGCATCGTAACCTTTGTAAATATATTTGTAGACATATTTAATGGATTTTATGGAAGTGCAGGCTTCTACGTTGATGTGGGCGTTGTACTTCATGAGTAAATGTGGATTGTAGGGTACTACATATCTATTGTCCACTTTTTTTCCATGAATAATGGCACTATCTCCTTCTCTTCTTTTATAAAGTGGATATCCATCACAATTTGCATATGTTTTGTCTCTATAATCTTTTGGAAAATCTTTTGAACATTGATTATTTTCCATACATGGTGATTGTGGATTAAGGTCTCCACAGGGTCCATGAATCATGCGATGAGTAACAATCTCATATAGTCTACCATATAGTTCTGGATCCGGTAGTTCAGCAACTATGACTGCATCCACTTTGTCCAAAGTATCTAATTTATCTTTCTCTTGAAGTATTATGAGAAGATGTGCATGTGGAAGGCCTCTTTTTTGAAATTCAATGGTATATACATAAGCAAGACATTTGCCAAATAACTGATTTATAGTAAAGTCACGTATTAATTCATTTAATTTTATCTTAAAAACTCTGGCTACTAAATCTGGTCGATCTGAAGCACTTTGTCCAAGAAGTAGATTTTGATTAATTTCTGGCCATTGTGGATTACATGTAAATGTCACAAATAAATCTGGTTTTCCAAATTTTGTCACAATAGCCATAGCATCATTGTATCTTTCTCTCATATTTCGAGGAGATCCTTGAAAGGAAGATGGTAAAATGATGGCTTTGCCAGCTGTCATGTCTCTGCTTGTAGCCACGTCAGCAACATAGTCCATGAGTCCACAATATTGTTCTACACGTAGTTTATCTTGTTGATATTTTATAAAATTTAAATTATTTGCCTCAACTTGCAAATATGAATCAATAATCCATTGTTGTGTTAGTTTGCCACCACATAAAATTGGATTAAATTCATCTCTAATGGCAATTTGAGCAACTTTAAATTCAAGCATAGAAACATTATTTCGGATTCTGGCTTTAGCATTTGGGTAACTGGGAAGGGTTAATTTTGGTTGCCAACCTGCTTCTCCGTGTGGGAAAAAGATGGGATATGTCATTGGATCTAAATTTGGACTTAAGATATTAATATTAATAAATGGTTGGTCCTCATTTCTGGGATATACTCTAATGTCTCTTTGAAATGGTGGTTCTCCTTCATCATTGTGAAAGACCATTGCAACCTCATTTGATGTTGGCAAGTTATAACGACGTTTATCAGTATGTCTGTCTCTTTTAAGCACCATATTAACCTTTGGCATGGGTAATTGATGTCTTTGTGCATGAAGTAGTTGTTCATTTTCTACTTCTGCCAATTTTTTGTAAGCTTTACTGTAGGGATTGTTGTCCATAATGTTATTTAGCTCTATAAAAACACTGGGTAAGCATTTTTTATTTTCTTCCATCTGCATACGTTGGTCAACAGCTTCCATTGTATCTAGGACATATAGTTGAGCGAATTTTCTTTGCTCTCCTTCCTCTGGATGTAAATGTAAAGTCCGATGATAAATTTGTCCTTGGACTTTAAAACAGTAAGGACCATGTCCTGGTACATTAGCAGCCAATGTTGCCCCCATAGATGCAAATGATATGGCACTATTGTAGGATCTTATGTTTGTCTTAAAATTGTTGTAATTTGGAAAAGTAGGTTCAGTCATAATATTTAGTAAATAGGTTGGAAATTGTTTCCTTTGTGGAAGTTTGAACTTTCCTTTTTGACAACAACTAATAAATTGTCCATCTCGGGGTCTCTCCTGTTTAAAATAATAAGCCTCACAAAATTGACATTGAGTAGTCATGTCCCCACAACTATGAACCTCTACTGCTAAAGACTTGAGTAAAGGACAATTTGCAACGCATATTGGATGTTGACTTTGATATTCATCAGATGAAAAGTCATGAAATGTTTCAACAATAGGTTCTAAATGTTTAGTTTTTTTCGTAGATTTTCTTGGTATATGTTGGACTTGTTCGGTTGAAATTTCCTGTAAGTTTTTAGTAAGAGTTTGTAAATGCTTTTTTTTTGTAGTTGTTTTTTTTGGTCTGTCTTGACTGGTATGTTGTAAAATGTCATCTGATGTTTTAGGAACAGTTTGTAAATGCTTTATTATTTTTTTATTTTTTTTGGTTGTATCTTTCATTTTTGCAGCTGATATTCTTTTATTTGCAAGTCTTTTGCGTTCTTTTTCTCTTCGAATTTCTTTCTCCTCCGGTGTCTGCTGGGCGGCCCATCTCTCTTGTCTTTCTCTAGTTTGACGTCTTTTCTTCTCTTCTTTGGTCTCGTTATCAGCCATATTAATCTGTAAACGGAAACAAATAAATGTAATTGTGTATATTTAAATTTGTAATTCCTGTTAAAGATTATTGTGCACAATTGGTGAAATAAAAGGCAAATCATGAATGTATCATTGATATTTAGTTAAATTTATCATTCCTGTCTTCACTGGCTCAGAATTTGGCCAATGGAATACTGCTGTAAATAAGCATGTAACATATTTATTTAAAATAATGGTTTTATTTATTAAAAACTTTGTTTATGGATAGATATTTACCACTGCAAAACTTCTTTGGTGAAAAAAAAGTGATGTGGTTATTGAGCTATGTATTGCATAGTAGCAATTTAAATAAAATAAGGGAGATAGTAAATTAATTATTTTATTTTTCTGTTGACACGGATGCAACTGAAAGCAGTTTCTTTAGTTTTATACTTTAGTACTTATTATAGTTTACCTTGGTTGAAGTGTGATTTAAATCCGAATGTTTGTTGGTGCTCGTTTCAAAATCGTTGTACAATGGTGTGGTCCTCTGTTGGAAGTCCTCGTCCGATGGTGTGGTCCTGTGGCGATAGCCCCCGTCCGATATTGTGGTCCTGTGGCGATATCCCTTGTCCGATGTTGTGGTCCGTTGGTGAAAGTCCTCGTCCGATGGTCTGGTCCTGTGTTGAAATTCCTCGTCTGCTGGTCTGGTCCTGTGTTGAAATTCCTCGTCTGCTGGTCTGGTCCGAGTCCTCGTCCGATGGTCCGGTCCTGTGGAAAAAGTCCTCGTCCGATTGTCTTCACGCAGTATCTGTTGTAATGTAAAATAGAAAATGTTGTTTGAGTGAAATGTCTGTTAAATAAATTAAAAATGTATTAATTTGACTGTTATGGTTATTTTTTTCTATCTTTGTTTTTTTTTACTTTCTGTACAATCCGACAACTTTTGTTATTCTTATTGAAGGTTCTTAGTAAGGCTTGTGGGTTGTAATATATTAAAAAAGATGTGTTTATGTTATTTTTTGTACAATCCTGTTTTGTGCACACCACTTGTGGTATAGTTATTTAACCTTTATCGGGATGGTTATAGTTATTGAAACATGAAATAATATAATTAAGGTAGTTTGCTATGTGTTTGTGTTAGTTTTTGACAATCCTGTTTGGTGCGCATCACTTGTGCAAAACTTATTTCTTCTTGATTGTACAGGTTATAGGTTGTTAAACATTAAAGAAGAATGTTAATATAGTTTGCTATGAGTTTGTGTGCTTTTTTATACAATGCTATTAGGTGCACAACACTTTTGTTATTCTTATTTTTGCTTCTTTGTAAGGCTTATAGGTTGTTAAACATTTAATAAGAAATTCTGTTTTGTGTGTAGCAGTTTGTGTGTCATTGAATTGCGATTTGGCTAATTGAATCGTGCCCTAAATAAGCACATAGCATATTATTTAAAATAAGTTTGTAGTCATTGAAAAACTGTATTTTTGATATTTTTTTATTAACTAAAACCTTAGTTTTAAGAAATTGTTATGTTGTTATTTACAGCCCTATTCAATTGGGCAAATTGCAATTGAATGAGGTCCTTTGTGTGTACCATATGTTGCATAGTTTGGCCCTCATTCAATTGCATTTTTTACAATGTAATAGTACTCTAAGGCCGTAATTGAATTGCAATGTAGAAATTTGAATAGGGTTGTAAATAAGCACATCACATATATTTGTTAAAATAGAGTAAGGGCCTAAAAGTTCTTATTTATAGCCATATTTAATTGTCCAAAATAGCAATTGAATGAGGGCCTTTGGTTACTGCATTTGTTATATTGTGAGCTCCTCATTCAATTGTGTTTTGGCCAATGGAATAGAGCTCAATATCAGCACAGAGCATATTTTTTTACGGAATTTTGTATTTAGTGAACTTGTATCCAAAAGCAACGTGTTCACAAAAGAAAAATTTCCTTTAAAAAATATGCTCTGTGCTTATATACAGCGCTATTGAAATGGGCAAATCACATTTGAGTGAGGCCCTTGTCCATTAAAGACATATAGGTCCTCATTGAATTGCAATTTTGCCAATTGAAGTGGGCTCTATATAATCACATAACATATTTATTGAGCAAAGTTTTTAGTTATTGAAAACCTTGATTGTGGTTAGAAATTCAGTAACTAAAAAGTTCTGTATAAAAAAAATGTTATGTGCTTATATAGAGCCCTATTCAATTGAGGAAGTTGCAATTGAATAAGGCTCATGGTTATTTCTTGTTTATACTTAATACTTTACCTTGATAGAAGTTTTGAATGACAGACGGTCCCCTCCTGCCAATCTTAATCCGCCGGTCTTCTTGTAGTGTCTGTTTGAAAAAGAAAGTGAAATAGTTATTTGTATATTTATAATTTGTCATCTAGCAAAGCATGGCCTTTTGAGCATGTAATGTCTTATTGTATCTTACCTCTTCAAATTTGTTGGTGTTCTTTAAAAGGGATTGTGCTTCACAGTGCACGGTGCAAATTGTTGAGTGACGCTGTTGATGCAGAGTCTGTTTGAATATTAAAAGAAATAGAAAGATTCAGCTTTATATGATCTATTGAATTGCAGTAAATTAATTCAATTAACCTTATTTTTTGTTGGGGGCTACACACATATGTCACATACATGAAGCACATTACATAGTTTAATGTAATTATTTTGTGTACGTGTGACATATCAGTATACATGAGTCAAATTTAAATGGTTAAATTAACCTTATATTTTTTTTTTCCAACACACATAAATGTGTGTGTGTGAGATGTAACTATAGATGATACACATATATGTGCGTGTGACATATCAGTATACATGAGATATAATGTCATTTAAATGTAGTTGTTTACTGATTTTGTTGTAAGCTAATTTTGTTGCATTGGCAATACACATAAATGTGCGTGTCACATGTCACTATACATTATACACATATATGTCCGTGTCACATGTCACTATACATTATAGACATATATGTCCGTGTCAGATGTCACTATGAAGGGGCAATACACAGAAATGTGCGTGTCAGATGTCACTATACATTATAGACATATATGTGCGTGTCACATGTCACTATACATTCTATACATATACGTGCGTGTCACATGTCACTATGAAGGGGCAATACACAGAAATGTGCTATACATTATAGAAATATATGTGCGTGTCACATGTGACTATACATTATAGACATATATGTGGGTGTCAGATGTCACTATACATAAAGCTCTGTTTAATATAAAATTATGTTTTTTGGTTGTTTTGTTAAATGAAGCGTATTTTTTTTGTGAGCCTATACACATAAATGTGCCATATATGTCACTACATAAATCCTATTTTTTTGTTTTTATTTGTTTGACCTGTCCTGATAATAAAATGTAATATATTATAGCTTACCTCTCAGTTGTAATTTGCACAATGCAAAGTAGTAAATTAGTAAAGAATTGTCTTCTCAAGTAAAAGCAGCAGGTATCTCAGAAGTCACTCCGTTGATCACCTGAGGAGAAATGTATTTTTTAGTTGGAAATAGGCAGTATTTATAAACTTGTAGAAAGTTCTGGAAAGTGAGACCGTTAGAACGCAATACGCATGCGCTATTTGCGTTCCAGCTTACAATTTGCGTTCCATCCGCCATTTTAGGCGTATTACTGTTCAAAATGGTGTTTAATATGATTGTGATATGTTCCGCATAGTATGTGTTTCATTATTGCGAGTAAGTGTAGTGTAAGTGTAGTGTAGTTACGTCTGAAGCCTCGTTTTCGTTTTGTTCGTCGGCCATTTTTTCTCTCGCTTAGCGATGGTATTAGTGTCTAAAGTGTTTATTTTGATTTAAATGTAGGTGTAACTTGTTTTTTTGAGGTGCTGGCTGGTTCCTCTTGCTGTAGGTAAGCTTTTTATGTGTTTGTTGTGTGTCTTTGTTAAGTTTTAAATGTTTGTATGTCGGCGTGTTGCGTCCGATGTTTGCGAAGTCGTAATGTGTGGTAACGTGTCTCGTATGGTGTTTGCGTGTGTAGCCTCGTTTTCGTTTTATTCGTCGGCCATTTGTTGTGTCGCTTAACAAACTATTTAGTGTCTAAACTCTTTTATTTTGAGTGCAATTAAGTTGTAAGTTGCATTTTTGAGGTCCTGGGTGCTTCCTGTTTGTGTAGGTAAGGTTTTTATGTATGTGCTGTGTGTATGTATTGTGTTTGTAATTTTGTAATGTTCGCGAGTTGCTTCCGAGTGTTGCGAGGCCGTAATGTGTGTGAACGTGTGTCGTATGTTGTTTGCGAGTGTCGTAATGTGTGTGAACGTGTGTCGTATGTTGTTTGCGAGTGTCGTAATGTGTTGCGACGTAAACTTTTTTTTGCAAGGGTCGCAGTTGCTGCAACTGAAGACCTCGCTTTGCGAGGTCCTCAGGTGCTGGCATGGAGCGCCTGCGGCGCTCCAAGCCAGCAACTGAGGCCCTCGCTTCGCGAGGGTCCTCAGTTGCTGGCAAGGAGCGCCTGCGGCGCTCCATGCCAGCAACTGAGGCCCTCGCTTCACGAGGGTCCTCAGTTGCTGGCAAGGAGCGCCTTCGGCGCTCCATGCCAGCAACTGAGAACCTGGCACAGTGCCCTCGCTTCGCGAGGCCCGCGACTCGCTGCGCGAGCCCGCTGCGTTAGCAACAACTCGTACGCTCACAACTATATATGTGATTATTATCGTTTATTTGTAACACGCCACCATATTCTGTAGCGCTATACATAAGTTAAGTTACAGGCAACGACAAGTTAAAGATTCCGGTGTCCATAGCGCTTTCCCTAAAGCACCTTGCAGGATTGAAACTCGCAGACTTACACACATGAAAAGATATAATAAAATATGTCCAAAAATGTGAGGGGTGTACTCACTTTTGTGACATACTGTATATATATATATATATATATATATATATATATATATATATATATACTAGCGACTCACAAATGACGGAGCAATTAAATTGTAAGGCAGGTAATGCTGTTTACCACAGACAGTAAGTATTTTGGTTGCCTGATATCCTTCAGCGCTCATTGCGAGCCTCGAGCCTTTGGAGCTTATTGCGAGCCTCTCCGTTGGTGTATTGTTTGTTATCAGAGGCGCTTTTGCTCTCATTGCAAGGTCCGCGCTGATGTCCTTTTAGCGCTTATTGCAAGTCTCTCCCCTGGTGTAGTTTGTGTCCTATGAGCACCATTGGCGCTCCTTGTGAGGCGCACAGTGAAGGGCTTTGTGGTTTATTGCGATACTGTGGTGTTTTTTTTGTGTATATGTATTTTTTCTTAATAATTAATTAATTAAGGAAATTATAAATTAATTTACTTTACCTATTTGTAATTAATATATGCAGCATATAAGCAATGTGGTGAAGAGCTAACAATCTGTTTTGATGTTCCTGCAGCAGTCAATGTAGATTTGCAGTGTTGGTGAGCTGAGGTGTAAGTGTCATCAATGTGTGCAGTGTGTTAGTGTAAATAGGAAGCGTGCGCAAGGGGAAACCGTTTGTGTAGCTGTGTACTTCCGCATTCTGTAAGTTAGTGTTGTAAAATGGCGGCGATTGTGTATGTGGGACGCGGGTGTGGATGATTTAGCATCCTTGCTAATAGTGTATGTTGTACCTCGTGAGGGTCCGCATTTGCGGCCTGCAATGAGCCTTCAGCAGCTGACATTAGAGCCTCCACCTTCCGCAAATGCAGCCCCTCGCTTTGCGGCCCAAACTGCGTCCCTCACTTTGCAAGGGACTCAGTTCTTGCGAGCTCGCAAAGCGTGACAACGTTTTGTAGTTGGACAACTATTATATGTGATATTTATATAGTGTATACTGTATGTAGGGGTCCCAAAATATTTTTTGCACCGGGGGTCCCCACTCTATATAAACTGATTGATAAAATGTTACTGATTAGGCATTGAGCCTTTCTCTTGGTAGACATTGGAAACATTATTAAAAGGATCAAAAATTAACAAATATGTTAAATATTATAAATAGCTATAAATAGCTTAAGAAAAACTGATGCAATACACTTTGTTATCATTCAATGTCATAACTACATTTTTTTTTTCATGTCTCAACGCCTGAACCCAATTGATCTTGTTTGGTCATTATTAAAAGACAGCACAGATTGGCAATAATTCCATATACTGTACTACTACAAAATTCTTCTGCTAGTGACTAGTACTATATTTTACAGACTTTCAAAAATAAACAGGCACTGTATCTGTTGCTTATCATACTAAGCTGCTTTATATTTTATGTTTTGCACTGCAGAGTTGTGAGTCGTATGTTATTTACGTGTCTTGCCAAGGCACATCTGCCTTGTTTAATATGGAGTTGACATGTTCCAGTACTCGCCTACGGAGCTGCCAACAGGTTTTACCCACGTACGATAAATCACATTTGCATTCTACCATATATACAACTGATGTAGATCGACAATCATTGCTATCTCGTATCTTGAATTCCCTAGCCCTCAGAGAATTTTTAAAGATCTTTATAGGGATCATGTGTATGCAAGCGTTGCAGCCTTTGCAGCGTACAGAATACAGATCCAGCCGGCTTCTGTGTTAACCAATCAGTGCCTTTTTGGGAATTTGTGGTAAAGTGACTATGAACTATCTTATCTTTAAGAGTTGTGCTCTTCTGAATGTAACTGAAGGATTAATTGGTAAAACCTTACATAGTTCATTGTCAGACCTCAAAATATGCCAGTGCTTCTGCATAATACAACTAAGGTGTGCACTACTTGAGTTGTAAGTGCCACTTCTTTATCGGCTCCCACTTACGGTATTGTCCTGGAGTCATTCAGATCTAGATTTATTCTTAGCTCTGGCATAAGCCTTTTTCAGAGTGTTGTGTGAATACCCATGTTCTTTGAGCCGTGCGTATAGATCTTTAGTTTGAATATCAAAATCTGACTCTGCAGTACAGTTGCACCTTAAGTGGAGATATTGACCATAAGGTATACTACTTACTAGATGGGATGATGGCTGGATTCCAACAATAAATTATTGGTGGCTGTGGATTTCCAAAAGGTTTTGGTCACTAGTGTGTTATCTTGGTTTTTGGTTATCAATAAGTCCAGAGATTTAATTTGTGTGGAACTTATTGTAGATGTCAGTTTAATACCAATTATATTATTGTTTAGTTTTTGTATGGACAGAAGTTCTTCTTCTTAGCCATGCCAATGCATCAATATGCTGTCACTATAATGGACCCAGATGTCAATATTATTAGTGAAATGGGTCAAGTTGTCACCAAAAACCACAATATCCTCCCACCATCCTAAGTACAGATTTGCATATGTGGGAGCATATGGAGTGCCCATGGTTGTCCCATGAATTTGACGGTAAAAACGGTAATTGTACAGGAAATAGTACAAAATCCAATAGTAAGAATACATTTATTAGGTTTGACATGTTGAGACCCTCTTGTATTTAGAAAAAAATTGACATGCTTTCTTTCCTACCTCATGGGGAATGCAAGAATATAGGGACTCAACATCTAATCCTACTAATAATTAATTTTGCTCTAGATGTATATGTCCAAGGTGTTGTAACACATTTTTAGTGTCTTGTCAATGTAAATACTGGCATTTTGAGTTAGGTTTTTGTTGCTGGAGACAGTTGGTCTCCCAGGTGGTGAAATTATATTTTTATGCACTTTAGGGATTGAGTAGAATGGGGCTATAGTAGAGTGTCTTGTTTTCATAAAGTTATATTTTTCCGAGAGATGACATAATCTGCCATACCGTCATCAAGAATTGAAAACAGTTCCTTTTAAAATATACTGGTGGGATCAAAAGTTAGACATGTGTAGCATTCAATATCTCCCAATAATCTAAGTGGTACTGAGTGAGTGACAACAGAACAGTATTGCCACCTTTATTCGATGGTTTGATTATTAGATTTTGATCATTTAGAAGATCCTTTAATTCTTTCTGTTCCTGTTTGGAAAGGTTCTGTAAAGACATTTTATTTTAGTGAGAAATTCCAATTCTCTACAAACACTTCTACCTGGGGTGATGTGCTGAAACTGGGAGTGAATGTACTTTTAGGTTGCAAGTCGTATAAGGTCCAATGCCCTTTTCCGAATTTGAGACCTCTTCATTTAAAAGACCCATCATATGTTTCAGACAGTACTGATCCTCTAAATTCAGACCTAATTGTTCACATTCTCTTAGAAAATTTCTGTTATGATGTTTCACCAATAGAAGCTTCCTTGCAAACAATGGACATCTTTTGTTCATTTATTTTTTTATTACAAAATTACATGTACAAGACATAAAAAAACATAAAATACATACACAACTTACATACAGTACATACTAATAGTTGTCACAATGGGGAATACGAGAAATTTAACCCAGAATAACTGATCTTCCAGTATAGGGTTTTCAATAAATTTTCAGAGTTTAATTTACTAAAACAGAGGGTAAGCCAACGTTGTTTATCTATAGAGGAGGGTCTCTTGCATGCTCTTTTACCTTAAAGTGGTCTTCCCATATCGACCATTTTGCTAAAAGTTTCTTCCGTTTCTTAGTCTGACACATTATATGACCTTTCTCCATCAATTTATCTGATTCTAATCTAACTTCAATGTCTGACCATAGTGGTATTTTATTAGACCACCATAATTTAACTAACTGCCATTTACATACCATTAGTATATGTGTTTTTAACATGGCAGATTGGATAGAGGGCATTATGGGTAAGATATGAAATAAAATAATTTCTGGGTTCAGTTTTAACTGTATTTTTGTAATTGTCCTAATGTGGTTGATACATTGAAACCAGAAGGTTTGGATCTTAGGACATTTCCACCACATATGTGTCAGGGAACCAGTCTCTCCACATTTTTTCCAGCATTCATCCGAATTTATTGAGTTAATCTTATTCATAATGGTTGGCGCTAAGTGCCATCTCTGAATTAATTTAATATATTGTTCCCTATACGACATGTAGATATAATTTTCCTTAACAAATTTACAAGCTCTAAACCATTTTTCTTCCGACCAGGTAGTTTCAAGGTCCTGCTCCCATTTTATCATTTTATTTGTTTTAAAATGTTCTTCTCTTATACTAAAGATGTCATTACATTTAGAGATATTATGTATACTATTCTTTCTAACAATAAGATTTTCCAGAGGTGAGAGAGGAAGCACAATTACAGAGCTCCCTGCAAAAAGGCTTTAATACAACATGAAATTACCAAGCAATTTGGATTATTTATGATCTACAAGACCAGATTCAGTGACTGAACAGTCTGGATTTCTCTAGCACTGTGCAGCAACTTTTGGACTTCACTTTAGCACAGATCTACTGGACTGAAAGATACTGGATGGGGCACAATCAACAACTATTGGAAAGGTGTCTGGTGAGTCTAAACCCCAAAGGGGACCCTTTTATGTCATCCTACCCCAGCTAGACCCCAGCTCACCTACCCAGGGAAGGGCCTCTTGATGGGAGATATAAAGTGGAGCACAACATATAATTTTTCACTTCATAAAAATTAACAAGCACTCTATATGGGTTACTACTGAAAGCTAACACAGGGTAAAGCTAGCAATAGCCCTGCAACTACACACAGACACTGGTGGACATAGAAAAAAAGGGATTAAAGTGCATTCAATGAACTTCTACACCAATCTGGGATCATAAGGAGCAAGTGGAGTTGTACCCCCACACCCCAAGGACTGTACCTTTACAGCATCTCATTGCTGGGACACATATGTTTGCAACCATCATTAAAAGCTCTGTTTATTAAATCCTAATTGGTGCTGGACTCTAATCAGCAAAGCAATTGAAGCAAAACTGCCACAGCCAAATGTAATGAACTGTTTAAGACAAGGAATTTACTTTTTTTTCCCTCAATCCCTTATCATCTTAACTTGTTTATGTTATATGAGATAAAGGGATCTGCTACACTGGTTGTATAAGCTTGCTGATGACTACTCCCTGTATAAAAGACAGCTCAACACTACCACCAAGTGGCAGCTTACGAAAATTACATGCTCAGGCTTAAAAATGCAAATCAGGAATGCAATATATATATCTGTGCTTCTGAAAATCCACTACAACTGACATGCCTATCAGTGCCTCTGAAATCCACTACAACTGACAAGCCTACTTAGGCCTTTACAACCCAGTGTCCTTTGATTTTGTTGCTATTGTCTACTGAAGTTTGTTAAGTGTGTGACTAGAGCCTGATTTGCATTCTTATGTTCTAGTCCTATTTCAAACGACAGCCAAGCCCTGATTTTTTGTTGTCAATATTTACAGCTGTGGCAAAGAATCCAACTATCATTGCCTTGGAACTGTGACACACAACTCTGCAAGTTCTTATGCCTCACTCCCCTGTGATAGGGGGCATTTTGTGACTTGTGGTCTCAATGCTCTAACTAGGGCAGGGCTAGGCCCAGTGACTGACTGCCATTCTGATTTCACTAAGTGCATGCAGCTGCCTGACACCAAAGGCAGGTGGATACAATTGTTATCTGTCACAGTAGAAAAGGGGCACCATCTACCCTACATTGGAAGTTCACAGATTCTCATGTGCACAATAAAAGTATTTTATTCCTTCTTTGGCGGATCAAGCTACAATGTGGCTGGTGCTGAGCAGAGCACACTACAATTCAGCCGCCCGATGGTCAAAGTGACAATTCCTGAAGCACTCTGGTAACTTACTATATCTTGGGGTCTAATGGGGTGCACATATATTCAGTGTACTGCAATAAAGATATACAGCACTACTACCCAGAGAAATTTCAGGAATATAACATCAGTGATCTTTAAACTACATTAACTTACTACTACAAGAAATTAAGACTATCAATTACATCTGATACTTCCCTGGTCTGCCACTGCCATCTAGTGGAGGAAAGTGGTAAACCACAAAGGGACTTCCTGATAGCACAAAGCTTATGAGGCATATGTTTCACATGAGAGACTTGATATTCTCCAGGATGTAACTTCCTATTCCCATATGCCCGTTACATGGGGACACTTACAAACGCAAAAGTGACAAAATACCTTTTCTTATGTCATGGCTGGAGTAGCTACGAGAAAAAGTAGCAAGAATATACAATCCTAATACTTGCCTAGAGCGTCACCCCCTGCATCTCAAAAACAACAGCCTAACTCAAAAACCACGGCAGCAACAACGATGGAGCATACAGCGCCAAGCACTAAGGGTGATATCCAAGACCTCAAAGACCTGATACTCACATTCAGGGAGGACATCAGAGCGGACATCCAAAAAATCTCAGCAGACTTGACGTCCGAGATAAAAAGAGTGGACGCTAAAACTGACTCGCTTGAAGAGAAATATAACAAACTAAAACAATCTCATGTCAAGATTGAGGAAGAAATCTCCATGCTAAAGGAGGAGCAAGCCCGCCACTTAACATTTCAGGAAGACCTAGAAAATAGATCTCGGAGACAGAATATCAGACTGAGAAACGTACCTGAATCAGTAACTGACCTCCATCTATACATGTCAGAGCTCTGTGAGTTTCTGCTACCAAATCTGGACTCTGAGCAATACAGACTGGACCGGATCCATAGAGCTCTGGGAGGTCGTTCCACCATGTCTGAACGCCCCAGAGATATCATCGCCCGCTTCCATTACTATACAACTAAGGAAATGTTCATGAGAGCATCCAGGGGGGGTATCCCTGACATCGAAGGGCACAGACCAAGTGTCTTTGCGGACCTCGCTCAACAAACGTTATTCAAGAGGAAAATGATGAAACCACTCCTGGACAACATCCTGGCCCATGGCTGGAAATACTCTTGGGGCTTTCCATTTCGCCTACTGATTGCCAGGGATGGCAAGTTCTTTACCATCAGAACCCTAGAGGAGGGGATGGCCCTTCTAGCTACCTGGGGCATTACTTTAACAGATGCTCCTGGAGTTTCTGGCGACAGCCAACCCGTCAGGGAGTTGACAGAGGGTCCCTGAGGAAGAACAGTTGGTCTTAATTCTCGTGGTAGAGGTTCCAACCTCCCCTCCAGAAGACATCAAAACAGGGCCCCTGACCAGCCAGATGTGCCATAGATCCAATAACACTGTGATGTATTGTTATATGATATGTTATAGTTAGGTTCTACCTCTTATTTTGATCTTCTAAAACTTGCGACCAAAAATATGAACAGACATGACTAGTTAAACTCTTGCATAACTATCTGTCACTTTAGAAGAATATTTCTTCTTTTTTTTTTATATAGATATTGATAGTGTCCCTTAAGGGCTTCACCATATACACACCCCCCGGCGAATCCAGTCAGTATTGGAGTCTAATACTACTGGACTCACCAATTTAATTAAAAGGACAGCGCTCGCTCTCCTTGAAGTAGTGTTATACTACGTTCCTAGTTTTGTTATATTCTATTAGTATAATTTTATTTTTAGAATTAAAAAAAAAAGAAGTTTTTTTTTTTTTTTTTTTGATAAATTTGTGTCAACAAATTTGACGCCGGATTACTTGACAAGCAGTTTCAACCACTGTATATCGTTGTGTTCTCCTCATCCGTTCTACCCTAACTTTTTACTTTACGTTTACATCAATTTGCACAGTGAAGTGACGCAGGTGGTTTCTGGACGGAGTCCCAGCGGGAGGCTCATCAGACTAGATACTCGAAGGCGGCTATAACCCTTAGTGCTCTACTAAGCTTGGCCTTGAGCCCCAGACAAACGGTGAGTCATGAATATTAATATCATTTCACATAATGCTCAGGGCCTGAATGAACCGATTAAGAGAGGGGTTGCCATAAAAGAGTATCAGAGACTAGGGGGAGATGTAATATTTGTGCAAGAAACACATTTTAAGAAACTAGCGGTCCCCAAATACTGGGGGAAAGCATATAAACAAACTTTCCACTCCACCGCAACAGAAAAGAAAAGAGGGGTGACTCTCCTTATTCATAATAGGCTTACATTTCGCCACACCCGCACTCAGACAGACCCAGAGGGTAGATATGTGGCAGTACATGGCACCATTCATGACCAGAAAATTACCTTCCTTAACATATATGCGCCAAACACTGATCAGAAGCAATTCTTCACTAAGATTTCAGATCTGATTATGGGCTGGGAGCACTCCCTCCTGATCATAGGGGGGGACATGAACACAGTCCTAGATCCATCTACAGACAAATCAACTGCTACCACTAAACTCACACCTCCCACGGCTACCCGAGCTCTTAAACATATTCTCAGATCTAATTGCCTAATAGACAGTTGGAGGATAATGAACCCCACTGATCGAGAGTATACTTTTTACTCCCCCGGACATCTGTCACACTCCAGAATTGATTACCTGTTCATTCAACAACACCTATCACTAAACTTAGAAGCAGCTTCCATTCGACCCATTTCGTGGTCAGATCATGACCTGGTTCTGATCTCCCTGTCTGGACTTCTACCAGCGGGACGGTCCCCCTCGTGGGCACTAAATCCCTGTCTATTAAACGATCTAGTCCTAAGGGAAAAAATCAGCAGTGCAATTGTGGAATACTTCGGGATCAATAGTGGGGGTGAGGTAGACGGGGGAGGAGTGTGGGCAGCCCATAAGGCAGTGATTAGAGGAGTTTGTATTCAGCTAGGAGCAGCAGCGAAAAAAGCAGATAGAGTGCAAATTAGGGACCTCAATAGCAAGATCACAGAGTTACAATCACTATTTGCCAGGAATCATGATCCTAAGATCTACAATGAAATTCTGAAATACAAACACACCTTAAACACAGTGCTCAGGAAGAAGGTGGTCTCCATGCTACAACGTACGCAGGCCAGCTTCTTTATGAGCACCAATAAACCTGACAGTATGTTGGCCAGAAAGCTTAAAGCACAGAGGGCGGACTCATTCATCCCAAAGATATTTACTAAAGGGAAAGGCCCGGTCTCTAAACCAGACCAGATTGCTGATGTCTTTCGACAATTTTATACAGAACTGTATTCCGCCCCCTCTCACTCAGGATCCTACTCTCACAAATCACAAATTGATGAATTTCTTTCTGGGATTCAGCTGCCACTAATTGAGGAATCACAGGCAGAGACCCTAGCAGACCCCATAACTGCTGAGGAAATTAAACAGGCTATTAAGGCCACGAGATCACATGCAGCACCTGGTCCGGATGGATTCACAAATTTTTATTATAAACAATACATCGATCTCTTGCTACCGCACCTCCAAGAATTATTTAACAGTTTCCTTTCTGGTTCTTCATTCAGACCAGAATTTCTAGAGGCTAAAATTATCGTAATACCCAAAGAGGGGAAAGACCCAGCACAGTGCGGTAGTTATAGACCGATCTCATTGATCAACACGGACCTCAAACTATATTCCAAAATAATGGCAAACAGATTGGCCCCATTGTTGCCGGACGTGATCCATCCGGACCAGGTAGGCTTCATCTCAGGTAGAGAAGCACCCGACAACACCAGGAGAATCTTTAACCTGATAGACTTGGCTACCAGAGAGGATATCCCGCTAATGCTCCTATCTGTAGACGCCGAAAAGGCATTTGATAGGATAGACTGGACTTTTATGTGGAAAACATTGGCGAAGTTTGGTCTGGGGGACGGCTTTTTGAAGGGCATTATGCCTTTATACAGCGATCCCAGAGCATGTATTATATATCAGGGATTTGTGTCCAAACAATTTAATATTACTAGGGGAACTAGACAGGGCTGCCCACTCTCCCCCTTGCTCTTCGCCCTTAGTCTTGAACCATTGGCAGCAGCAGTTAGAAATTGTCCAAACATTAAAGGAGTGCAGATTGGCCCTAATGAGCATAAGCTCAACCTTTTTGCAGACGATATCATGCTGTCACTTACAGATCCAATACCAAGCCTGCCTAATTTATTCCAATTGCTCACAGACTTTGGCAGAGTGTCAGGGTTCAAAATCAACACTAACAAGAGCATAGCCCTCAACATTACACTACCCCAAACGGTGAAACAGAACTTAGAAAACAGCTTTCCCATAAAATGGGCACCCAAACAGATAACTTATTTGGGTATTCATATTCCGCGGTCTATAGCGTTGGTATACGAGGCAAATTTTCCTCCTGTCTTTAACAGAATCAAGGCAGATATCTCCAAGTGGTCCTTCCTTAACATCTCATGGTTGGGCAGAATAAATTCCATCAAGATGAATGTGATTCCCAAATTATTATACCTATTTAGGACAATCCCAACCCCGATCAGGTTACCCGACCTTAGAGTGTTGCAAAAAACACTTTTTAAGTTCGCATGGAATAACAAGAAACCAAGAATTAATAGAACCACAATGTGTGCGCCTAAACAGAAAGGGGGGCTAGCCTTCCCTGATCTAATCAAGTATTATAAGGCCACTAGATTAGCTCAAACCACGACCTGGTTTAAAAAAGAGGCCATACCGGTGTGGGCAGACATAGAGAGGCAACTTCTAGAAGACAAGCATTGGGTACTATCGCAGGTTTTATGGCTTAGCTTAGGTCGGGACCTACGAACAGGAGAGTTACCAATTTGTATTAGCCACTCTTTGAAATTATGGAAAGACCTGAACAGAAGGGTGGACCTCCTGAGTGTGGGTTCTGGCTTGATTCCACTATGGCAATCACACAAAGGTCAGCACCTCAATAAATTTACCCAGATGAAATGGTGGATAAAGAACAAAATAACAATTGTGGCAGATACCTGGGTGACCTCACAAAGCAACACATCGTCAATTATCACTGACATAATTCAGGTGCCACATAGAGAGTGGCTTAATCTGATGGCAATTAATGAGACACTAACACACTCTACGAAAATCAACAAATATCACACCAAATCTCCCTTTGAGAAATGCTGTATCAACAATCCCGGAGGTAAGGCCAATATAGCCATCATTTACAATCAGATGGTGTCTCTCACCAACAGGGTTAAACCACATTACCAAACTGCATGGGAGGCTGACTTGCAGGTAACTCTAGACGACAGCCAATGGAATAAGATCCTAAAACAAGCCAATACCTCTTCACTAAACGTGACACTAAAAGAAAACTCTTTTAAGACAATAATGAGGTGGTACCTTACACCAGCAAGACTCCATCTTCTGAACAAAACACACCCTGACACATGTTTTAGGGGCTGCACAGACACTGGTACACTGATTCACATGCTGTGGGAGTGTCCAAAAATAAGACCCATATGGACAGCAACATACGACCTATTAGAAACACTTTTGGGGACAACAGTAACACAAAAGCCTGAGGAAGCTTTGCTAGGCCTTCCAATTACGGGGCTATTCAAATCAGAACAATGTTTAACAACACAGATATTTTTGGCCACGAGATGCATCATAGCTAAACACTGGAAACTTACCTCCCCTACTCACATTGAAGTACTTCACAAAATCAGGTTCATTCGGGCTATGAGCTCACTTTCAGCTGAAATTGATGAAAGATACCGTCGATGGGCCTCCTGCTGGGACTTATGGACTCTACGAGGTCCACAATAAGGTTCGTGTGAACTACTTTTATGGGTTGACCTGATGTTTGATCTATGGTTTCACCTTACTGTACCTCCTAGACACATGTCTGCTTTGAGGAATGTATATATGTTCAAGACCTTGTGTGACTTTATATATATGTTTTACATGTTCATGTGTTATTCTAACCAAAAAAGAAAAACTTTGAAAGAAACTTTTTGATATATCTTGTTGATACTTGAGAGATTTGTTATATGATTTGCTGAACTTACGATGTTCTATTTGTTTATTCTTTCAATAAAAAAGTTAATTATAAAAAAAAAAAAAGATTTTCCAGAGGTAAGTTCTCTCTGTGGCCTTCCACTTGGAAGCCACATCTTTCCAGAATACACTGCATATTCTCATAGCCCAGCCATGTCAATTTAAGGCTAGGGAATTTCTCCTGAAGATTTGTATGAGATAAAAACACTCCCTTATCAAATAGATCCCCAATTATCGTAACACCGACAGACTCCCAGTGTAATACTTAACTATATTTATACTTATATTGTAATAGACTCAGAGGAGCGACCAACGCTGGATATTTAGTCAAATACCATTTGTCTCTTTGTCTATACCACCTTTTAACCATTGTTCTTATTCCCACAAAACAATTTGCAACTATTGAATTTTCCATTTTCGGAAGCCAGAGTAATAATTCAATGGGAAAATTACTTACAAGTTCTCTTTCTATTTTAAGCCATTTTGACTCTTTAGAGGCTAAATTCCACCCCAAGAGGTGGTTTATCAAAACTGCTCTACTTATATTTGATATAGAGGGGGCTGCTAAGCCTCCTCTTTCTGGTTGTCGTTTTATAATATTTAGACTCAGTCGTGGTTTTTTATTATTATTTATATATTTATTCACTGTACTTTGCAATAACTTGATGATATATCTGGGGATTAGTTGAGGAATACTTCTGTTTTATTTGTTCATGAACTATTAAAATATTATCTCTTAATGTATTTTTAACTTGTGACTGAAAACGAATACCTAAGTGTGTAATACCCATACTTTCCCAATTTAGATAAAATTTACTCTTGAGTATATTAAGCTCACGCTGTCTTAAAGCCATTGTTAAAGTCTCTGACTTAGATTCATTGATTTTCAAGTAAGAAATTTTATTATACTTTCCTAATATATCAATCAAAGATACCAAGGACGTAACCAGTTCTGATAGTGTTAGTACCATATCGTCCGCAAACATTAACAGTTTGTTGTGGTTATTTGCAATTTTGATCCCTTTAATTGATTCTGTTGTACTTATTAATTAAGCTAGGGGTTCTAGTGATAGAATAAAAATCAATGGGGACAAGGGACATCCTTGTCTTGTCCCATTTAACAAATTAAACCTATTTGATCTAAAATCCATGCCTGTAACTACTGCACTAGGATTTCTATATAGAGCCATAATCGCACTACTCCCGAATTCTTTGAAACCAAATGTATCCAATACTGCTTCAATAAATAGCCCATTTACCCTATCAAAAGCCTTTTCGGCGTCTAGTGAGATAAACATTGTCGGAGTATTTCTTTATTTAACGTATGTCATTAAATTTAGCAATCTTTTGTTCATTTGAACACATTAAAAGATGCAGTTGGTGAAAGTGACAAACCGTTTTCAAGGAGACTCCTATTGTGCTGACTTAAAGTGACCTTTGAGAGATAGATGATCTGCATATTTGATTGTTTTTGTTTACCTGTTCCTAATTCCGAGGACGAAATGCCCACTTGTTTCGGTCCGTCAGATCCCTCTGTATTTACAGTATTTTCTTGCAGCAAGCTTTCATCATAATTTATGACTCACCATTTAGGATCGCTACTATCTTTTAACTTTAATTATTTTTTCTTGATAACAGTGGTATACAATGTCACTTTGATTAGTTTGAGAATCTGTCCCTGGTAGCTTGTATCCTCCTCGATTGACACATAGGAGAATTAATTATTACTACATTTTGTACTCTGGCATGTTTATTATAAGTGGCATCTGTGCATTCCACGTGGCACATATGCAAACACTCCTGTATGGTGATCATCATCATTGGAGTGGGTGTGCTGCGTAAGATCAGCGTTACATTGTATCTTGAAACGTTTACCTGTTGGTAACTACAATACAAAGCCTGTTAGTTACTATGTAAACAAAGCCGCAATCGCATCAGTACGCGGTGTAGAGATGACGTCATACGTAATGGCGATGCTTAGAGGATTTTAAATCCAGCAGCTGTTGTATCTTACTCATTTCACTTGAGGAATCAGCCAGTTTGGGAGGTGAACGCGCGCCGGGCGTTACATTACCAGCACTTTCAAGTACCTTCTGTTCTCTATTGCATATTGCATTTCCTCCATCTCTAAGGTTTTTCCATAGCATCTGTACCAAGTGAATATCAGTAGTTCACTTACAACAGGGTGAAATTTGAATTGATCATGGTAGCTAGAGTGCATTAGGGAGCCAGAGAGTTAGGTTTCCGCTTTATGGACACCCAATGAGTGCTCCCCCAGAGGGATAGCAGTCTCATAGGACAGAACCCCCTATGTTCACTGGGTATTACTGTATGAGTATCCATGATAGCTACCATCTCAGTTATGTACAATAAAGTCATGTTGGTAGGGGTAATCTAGGCACATTATTAATATTGGTAACTGTCACACTAGGGGAAATTGCTCACTTTAATTTGGTAATATTACTAGCATTTGTGTATTTGATAAATCATTGATTTCAGCTCCACAAGACGGATTGTCCAATTAGGAATGTTCCTGGTAGTTTTATTGTATTCATTTATTTATTTGTCTCTTTTTTAACTGTTATATTAAAAGTTATGTTTTAATAGGCATTCTTTCAAGACTTCTAGGGTATCTTTTTCTGGGTTTCTTTGATAAATATTTGTAACAATAATAACAACAACAACAACAACAACATTCTCTATAGGCCAAGTGGTTTCTACTAATTTTGATTTACTTTTAACCATTGTTTGCCCATTTTTCCTAATACTATCTGAATACTGTTTTATATATTATTATAGTACAGAGACAGACTAGAGCAATTGGATTTCAATTTTCTTTTTTATTATTACCTTTTTTTTAAAAAGGTAATAGGTTACATTTTATATTTGTATACGTACAGTATATCTGAATGAGTTATATCTATATAATCAATCATTTAAACCAATGAGTGTATATTTTATGCTCATATTCCTCTTTCTTCTATTATATGAATTGTTGTGAGTGGTGCACGGGTACTTACTATTAAAGTACCAAATTGAGCTCTAAGTTAGGGCACTGCTGTAAATAGGCTCCGGGAGCTTTTTTCCCCTAAGTTCTACACTAATCTTTTGCTGCCCTCACACAAAACTGACAAAGCAATGTGCTGTATTTTAGGTTTTAATTCTCCCATGAAAAAAGTAATGGAAGCTTCAGCAGAGATTATTAACTACACCTGATAAAAAATATTTTCTCTGCAAGACTGATTTTGAAAGCGACAAAGCAGTCCTTTTTAGAGCAAAACGATAGGCAGTAAATTTGAACCAATGTGTATTAGTATTAATCTGTATAAATTATTTTCAGTTACCGTATATGGTCTTTCATACATACACTGAGTGTGCCATAAATTAGGTTATTAATTATAAAACGTTAACATCTAAATGATCTAATGTACTCATTAGTTTCTGGCAAGATTATCACTATGTTATTATTATTATTATCCTTTATTTGCAACGCGCCAACATATTCTGTAGCGCTGTACAAGGGTTGAGCATAAGAAAAATACAATATCAACACTTGGCAAAATGAAGGGCCTTGTCTTTGAGCTTAGAATCTTGGGTACTTGGTGCTTTTTCCCAAAGTACCTTCCAAGATTGAACACTCATAGACTTACAATCTAAACGGAATGGAAGAGGCAAAAACCTTGACAGGAGTAGAAAGTTAAAGATTTGAATAGGCCAGAAAGAGAGTGAGAGGGTGAAGTTACAGTGAAGTTAGTAAGGGGAATGGGATGTGTGAAGAGAGGCTATAGTGCAGAGACTTGTGCTATAAAAAAAACAAGAATTAAAGGTGGGTAGGTGTGGATGGGGAAGATGCATGCAGCCACAAACGGGGTGTAAAGTGAGATATGTTACTGGGTTGAAGATCTGAAGGAGAAAGAAAGTTATTGTGGAAGGTGGTGTGGAAGGTGGGTTGGGGTGAGAGAGAGGGTGGCTTTAGTTAGATCAACAGAGGATATTTTGTGTACATTTATCAGACACAGGCTAGTTACACACAATGATCTAATGCTAGAGTTTAAGTCTACCGAGGAAATCATTGTAACAGTGGAATCACCTCAGCTGGAGTAGGCCGGTGTGCAGCTAAAAATGGGGTGTAGAGAGATGTTGCTGTGTTGAAGATCCCAGCTGGAGCATGCCGGTGTGCAGCTAGAAAAGGATATAAAGGGAGAGATGTTGCTGGGTTGAAGTTCTGATGGAGTATCATTCATTTAGCTTTAACAATTTCCTTCTTATATTGTTCATGCACTGGAAAGACATCCATATTCCCTTATTCTCTGCTTTTTAACAACTTTGCTAGTTTATAACAATGTCCTTGCTGCTTATTGTGGATATGGGCAGTGTCTAAATAAATTATTCTTGTTGCCATTTTCTGGCCTGATCATTTTATGTTCAGAATCCTGTTGTCAATTCCATAGGATATTGACTTGTTTAATGAATGCTCAGGAATTTCCTTCTGTAATTTTCTAGCTTTCATAACTTTCAAGTAATAAGATCAGTGTAAACATATTTTCAATTTATTATGTTTAAAAAGTTGATCAGTTATGAGGAACTCCTGACATCTTTTACAGAGTATTTATCATTGTTGCAGAGCATTGACATAGTCCAGCGCAATCAAAGTGTAAATTTCTTTGATTCTGCTCCAAAGAACAACTGGTAAAAAAAAAAACTATTTTTTTAGTTATTTCACACAAAAAATGTATCTTTAGATGACACACCCAGAATGTCTACATTAGCCCTGCTGCTGTTGTCTTTGTTAGAACTTTGTAATGCAGACTGGATAATTAGATCAGTATTTAAGGTTTGAATGTAGAATATATTGTAGTTTAAATGCGACTATTTGTATCCCATTTTATTTATAAATATAAATAAATATATATATATATATATATATATATATATATATATATATATATATAGTTGAATAATCAGAGTATTGCAGTGAATAGTGATACCTTTTTTATTGGACAAACGTATTCATAATAAAGCGACAAGCTTTCTAGAGATAATGCCTCTCTTTCTCAAGTCAAAAAGCGATACTGATACAAGTATGAACTAAAAACAGTAAACAGAAAGAGATGGGGAATTTTTTTTTGGAAAAACAAGAAAGACAAAATTTATTGGGCAGAGTTAAGTGAGAAACAGACCAGCATTGTGGATAATGTTCTGATAGGTCAGTAAATCTATAGATCAGGTTGTAGATAAGAACACAGCAGTGGACATTCACAGCTACCTCACCTTACCTATAGTAAATAAAAAATACATCTGTATTCACATCTGAATGTCTAAAGCAAGTTAAAAAAAAACCTGCTTCCAGCTCAGAGTTCCGAGAGAAACAGTTATCACACTGCATTCTGGGAAGTTGAGCTGGGACACACAAATGTGCCCACAAATGCCTTACTCTCCATTATCAAACATGGCTTCTTTTAAGCTTATGTATGATGTATTACCCAGCTTTAATGCAAAGCCAAGGTTGGAATAAACACAGGCTGAGTATCCAAACCATGTACAGCTGTTTCAAGCTTACTGGCTATCATCAGTGTGGAGCGGGATCTCAGCCTGTGTTGTGGAAATTATGAGTAGGTAGTTCACCACAACAATCATTTATAATATGGTGGGCAAAAGAGAGATAGAAGCCCACCACCGTACAGTAGTACAGTACTTTGTATTGTTACATGGCATTTAAAATCAAATGCTTTCTATTTTGTCAGAAAATGTACTTATACTGTATTTTAGTACATATAATGTCATTAATCTTATAACAATAATATAGTAACATAATTCATCCATTTTTTCTATATGAATTAGCAATATAGTAAGGAAGTTGCAAGATGGCAAGGACACATGTAATGTGAGCAATGATCACCTGGTGTCTGGTCTAGTTTAGTTATCATTGTCACTACCAGTCTTCCAGGCCACACATTTCAAGCTATAATAATTGATTTAAAGATAAACAAAAATAACAGAAAAATAATAATTGTATTATTATTATTGTTGTTATTTTATAAACCAGTAAAATAGACTAGTTGGTTAATCAGAACAATTGCCTAGATGCCATATTAGCCATGATGTTAAATATATTTGCATAAATGATACATTGTTCATCTGATAAGCTAGATAAGATCTTTAGCTCTACATAAGGTATGCATATTCAGATTAACATGTACAAAATAATAACGCTTCTAGTGACATGTAGTGAATGTAATTTACATGTGAAAAATGGCAGAAATATGATTGGAAAATTACACTTGACAAATGTAAGCAAAATTTAAGCTAATTACATGAATTTCACTTTTATCTTACTTGATAAATACTCACAGTGTCTTATGAAGTTAATGATTGCAGAATGTTCTATTAAGCATGATATTCACATTAGGACTACAGTAGTTTTGACGAACAGTTAAACTGAAACCCATGAATTACTTTATGAAGGCACATTTTTTGCTTACTTACAATGAGGCCTCTGTTAGTATATGTATAATGAATCCTGGCTTGAAAACGGTAGAAGATAATAATATTACTATAAACCACTTAAAATGTGAAAATGCACTCATTTTTGTCTTCACAAAAATATTATCAGTCTATAAATATGATTTCTGTCATTGGTTATTACAAACATTATTCCATCTGTTTTGAAATGTATTCCTAGGTTGGTACTGAATCACTACATATCATATAATTTTTTGATTCCTTACTTCTAGAATAGTGCATTTGGTTTTTGGCCACTAGAGGGAGTGCCTTGATAACTCTTCAAAAAGTATTAGACTGATTCTTGTTTAAGAAAAGAATACACATCAACACTAAAGAATTGCAAAACATTTTATTAAATATAAGTCATAAGAAAAAACTGTCAATTTTACTTATATATGCTTTTCCATAAAATATGAAAATAAATGATATCTGATTTATTTCATACACTTTAATGTCTTATTAGCCATATTTGTTATTTGTTCTGTGAAGTATAAAGACTTGATGTAAGGATAGTCCACAGTGTCACAAGAACATTGGTGATGACTAATACGCTTACAGCCACATTAAATTCGAAGCCTGTAGCAGCATCGGCACATCAGCAAAGGCTGCGGGCTTGAAATTTAGCTGCGTTACAGAGCTATTAAATTGAACCATGCCGCGAGTTATGGGCCGTAGACGCAAGCCTGTAAACCATTCTTGTGCCTGTTGGATGTGCTGCTGTGAACATGATCAATTATTCAAGTTCATAGTTATGGGTTTAGATGGAGCCAATGGCAAATGAGATCGTCATCATTACATCACTGAAAAATGGAGGTTAGTATTCAAAGCCTTACAGGTTTCAATTACAAGTTACGATCGGACCCGCATTCCAGAAAAAATGCAATATTAATAAATCAGTAAATATGATTTTCAAGTCCATGCGAGTTCCATTATATTTATTAACACATTGATTGCTGGGATCGATATAACACGGAAATTAAACAGAAATAAAATTATTTTATATTGCAGATTTGCGAGCTTAAGAAAGTTGTGCTATTAATTTGAATACCTAACATCACTTTAATTAAGTACAGTAGTGTCTTTATATTTGCATTTACAGTGCTACAGATAGGACTTTAACCCCCTGTCGGGTACTCTCTAGTATCCGTTGGCTTTTTGGTTCCATTTGCGGTTTACGGGGTTAAACGCCATTGTTTTCGTAGCAATTTAATAGCGATTTTCCTAACGTAACCGTTACAGGCTTGACAGATCAAAGGGTTTGCGGCCGCGTAGTTCAGATTTCGTCATCCCGTAGTTTTTTTTGCACTTAACCCGCAAATCGTTAGCGGGTTGCTGTATGGGGCAATTTAATAGCCATCAGTCTTGCGGGCTACGTTACGGGCTACGGTTTTACATGTTAAGGGAATTTAATGTGGCAGTTTGATATTAAACATATTCAATTATGCTTCAAATATTTTGTACACTATTTAGTTAATGAAACACAATGGGTATATCCATTAAAGTATTGTGTCATGTTAGATCATTCAAATAAAGCTCACAATGATGATATGTTTAACACTTTAAACACTAGTTGTAAAAGAAAAGTATTTTACACATGGATGTGATTTTGTGAATGAGTTTGGAATTTGCTTTTAAGCCTGTTCAATAGATGAATTTCAGCTATTCAAGTGTGTCCTTAGAAACTGCTTAAATCTTTCCAACATTTCGAATTGTAAGAAAGTTTTAGTGATAGACACTTAAGTGTACAATTCTCCACAGATTTTCTATCATTCTTCCGAACTTTGAGAGAACACATAGAGCCCTATTCTATTAGAAGCCTGTAAGTGACTCTAACTCGTAATTTTTGCTGTGGGTGTTTTTTTCGCTAAATGTTTATATATATTCTATTGAAAATTAAGTCTTACAACCACCACACGTAAACCATGCCTTTTTAAGTAGGATTTCAGGGGGTGTGATCATATGATCTGTCAATATTTAAGCAAGCCTGTAATTTACTTCTTAGACACAGCCAATAGTAAATGAGTCTGTCATCATGATGTCAGGAAAACATGGAAGTTTGACCCAACCTGCAATCAGAGGTTACAAATTAATGAGAGCCAATAAGGAATATTTGCTGATCGGGTTTTCAATCAACCAATCTAGCAATCTATAACATGCATTAGAGCATCTGTTCTAGTCCATGTGGGTTTCGTGATATGTATTAACCCCATGAGTCCGGGGATCGATATGACTCTAACATAACAGTTACAAATAATATTTTTTAATTGCATATTTTTTGGTTTGAGACTGTTCTAAAATGTATTCTAATGATTTTCCTTGTCTTCCCACGCTTTTATAGTACACTATTGTGTGTTTAATAGCTGTTACAGCTATACTAATTGTTTGATAAAGCCCCTGCGAGTCTTATTTAGTATTCATAATATTTCTGACACAAACTTGTTACTGGAAAAAAGGACTGACTGGAAAAAGGGACTGTCTCTCCAAAAAAGGGAGAGTCTAATTAAATAAAAAGATTTCAGGTTACTGTGATTTTAAATGTAATATTGCAAAAGCAAAATAAAATATGTAAATGTAATTTTTTGCTCAGATTTTTTTTTCTATCCTGATAAAATAAGGCACTTTTATGAACATGATATGGAGAGGAATCAATTTCATGGTTTTTGTGAAACAGGATGTAGTAGATAATAGATAACCAGGTTTTGAAATCTCTGCATCTCTGAGTGAAAACCATTATAACAATAAAAAAGTTAACATGATACTTTTAATTTGCAACAAGAAACTTTTGGAGCTTTAAAATAGCTATAAAAATTACCAATACCACTTCCAACATTTTGTTTTTCTCTTGGACCAGTATTCCCATCTGTACATTGATACCAAATAGATGTGTATAGGAAAGTTGTATACTTTTCACATTAGACAAATAAGTATATTTCATAATTAGAGATCCAAGAAAAAGATGATTGAAACAGAGCTAGAACATACTTTCACAATGTTATAAAAAAAAAACTCTTACTTTCCAGATCTTCACCTTCATTTTATAATTACCAAAACACATAAATATGGTATTATGTCACTAACAATAATCTAATAATATAAAAATAAATTCCAAAACTTTCCTGAAAAATATAACTGAAAGCTAAAATCAGTGGATATTAACAGCAGTATAAAATTGAAATTCAGCAAATTCTAAAGGGCTCTATATAAGCACAGAGCATATTTTTTACAGAAGTTTTTAGTCTTCACTAACTAAAAACTTCTGTAAAAAATATGCTCTGTGCTTATATAGAGCCCTTTAGAATTTGCTGAATTTCAATTTAATAAGGCTGATATTGTTTTAAAATCATTCATGTATCATTCATTTGTGGATTGCATTCCACTTTTTCCTAATTAATCCCACTAAAATGGAAATTTTGACTTCTCCTCTGCTATCTCACCACATCCAACTACTCGTTAACAAAACTATTTCTCATAATATCACCTAGCATGAAACGTTGATGTCACATATCTTCGGTCACCTTTACTTCACTGAAATCTAAAATGCATCTGCCCACATATTCAGTTATCCTCACACAACCTTATCATTGCCTTTTCAAATTCCTAACCCTTGTCTACAAATCTCTCCCTGGTCCTGCTTATGCCTACCATTTACCATATTTCTCAGGATATTCGCAAAACTCACAGTCCCATTCCTACACTGTGATCCGTCCCACTTTGCTTCTTTTTCTTTATGTCCTTTACTGGATTAAGATTCCACATAAAACTAATCTCCAAACCTGTAGACATTTCACACCTCCATGAAGATCCATTTCCTCTTTCTGTCCAACCTAGATATGAGGCCCCCATTCTCTTAACTTGACATGTTGCAGCCTTGACTGTGACCTTGTCTCTGCCCCATTGCACCATTTTCGGAACAAACAAAAACATATTTTATTTTATGCCCTGTCCATTTGCTATATAAACTGTCCTCTATACTGTACAACAATGAGATATAGAGTATTGTTGATAAAGTAACTATATGTAAATGTAAATGAGTAAATAAATTAAGTGAAAGAGAAGCAAAAACAAGAGCACAAGATTTGAAGGTAGATGTGTGCAGATATGTGTTTGGAGAATTACAAGTATACTGGATAAAGCTATCTTAAATAAGTATACAACATATATTATGTATTGCATATGGAAGTGGGTGTTTGATAATGTTTCCACATTGTGTTTGTTTTTAAAAGGTCCCATAATAAAAAACATGACATATTTATTTTCTTCAACATCTTCACCAACTACTAAAGGATAGTAGACAAACATGTGTGATGTGCTTTTCAAAGATATTAAAAACAGGCTTCAGAAAATAAATATGTGTCTGTATTGAATACGGTACTTTCTTTTTATAGCCATAATTGGCTGGCATTCATTTGGGAAAGAATGATACTATTTCCATAACATCATTGAACAACATTTTGGGGAAATTATTATTATATTTTATTTTTTAGCGCGCTGTTAGATTCCATTGCACTAGGGTACAATAAACAATGGATAAACAATTACAAACATTAAATGCAGATCAGACAAGACAACACATTTGTTCATAGACATTGCTTTATGATGGTCCTGCTGTCAGGATAGCTTATAGTCAACAAGGTAGAAGGGGACAGATGCATGAGGAATTAATGTTCAAGAGTGAGGATGGAGAAGTATGCTAATCAGAACGGGTAACCTTATATAAAGTTGTGGATTATGAAGTAGGTGGTAAGCTTTTCTGAACAGGTGAGGTTTCAGAGAATGTTTACATATATGAAGACTAGGGAATAGTCTTATAGAACAAGGTGGAGAATTCCAAAAAATGAGAACTCCTACAGATGAGCATATAAGGAGATAATGGTAGAGGAATGGAGGAACAAATCTTGGGCAGAGCAGAGAGGTGGTTTTGAGTGTTTTTCAGACATATAGTACAAAAGCCACTTAACTTCCATGCTCAAGGACCAGTTACATTTATGACACGTATCCATCAGAACATGTATCCCATACAATACCAGAAGTTTAAATGTATTTTTCCATGATATGACATCAGAAGCCCATCTGACATCATTGCGTGATCTATAAACAGGATGTGGAGTCTGACAGAGTGTCAGAGCTCAAAACCAGACAGGTAACAAGCAAGCTTGGAGATCACACATATGATGTTCTAACCAATACACTAAGCAAACGTTGTGAGACACACTTTGTACTGGGATATCTATTCTTAGTAAAGTGTTGTGAGATACACTGTGTGCTATTATTCTCTTTTTCTATATGTGCCTGCATTCTTTGCGTGAAATGTAATGGTTATATGGAGCAGTAATTATTTGGGATAATGGAGACAATCCTTGTGTATAGGAATCTATGGGCATATTACGAACATAAAAATGCTCCAATGCATGTGAGTAACCATTTGTAAATGGTAAACATTTTTTTTTTTTTATGCAAACACATATGATGTGCAAGACATTCATACAGAGTAATTAACTTGTACTATATCAAGTCTTATAAGTACCTTAATTGATCTTTAATGTTTAAATAACATAAAGCATATCTGTAAGAGAGTAGTGCAGATATATAATCTTTTAAAATGTTTTATTCCTGGGAATGATAGCTCAAAAATTATTTAAAAAAGCTCATTGATGTTATTTAACATTAGAATTGTAGCAACAAATATATCAGATGAAAAACAAAAGTTTTACATCTGTACTATGTTGTAAAAGTGGTAAGATTTACTCCTATTATGCTAACTTAAAAAACGATAACTGCAAAAGGATTAGGAAGGTGAAAACCCATTCAATTAAAAACCCTAACCTACTGATTTTATGCAATGCAAAGTTAATGGCCTGGGTTGAAATCCATAAAATAGTACATTTCTTCTAATCTGAAATGGCTCATGCATCTCATATGATCATACCTAATGTTTCTGAAGCATTACATCTTTAGAGGTGTAATCATAGTGTGTATCAATACAGATTAAATGATGATTTGCTGAGAAATAGGAAAGACAGAATCATGTTGTAATCCCATTGATATAGCACTGAGTTTCTGAGATTTACAGAATGTGCACATTTTTAGATATCTGTTACAAAATCTATTCATACTTACATCTTTTAAAATCAGAAATTATTTGTTAAACATGTCAAATGTAACTTTTTATTTATTAACAAAAAGCTAGTTAAACACAAAACCCAATCTCTATTTTAGCCAATGCAAACTTTGATTCCAAGGTTTACAGGATTACACAACTATTTTTTTCTCTAAGTAGACCCATAATTAGCTTGTTTTTGCTGGATTTTCTGTTGATTTTCCAGTGTTTTACATATAAATTAAATTAACTTATGTATAGCACTACGGAATATATTGGCGCGTTACAAATAAACAATAATAATAATAATAATAATAATATAAGAAAAAAAAAAAATATATATATATATATATATTTGCTAATCTACTACAGCACACTAATATTTTTAATGGCTCACTTATATACTGTACTTTATCTCACTGTTATCTCTGTGAAACGTCTCTATCAGAACATGTTATGTTGTTCATTGAATTTTTTTAAAATATTAGTATGATGTTTGATTGATAGTTAAAGTCCCCAGGTATATTCAGTTCACCGGTGTATTTACACAGACCAAAGCATATGGGGTTGTTAGTTCAATGTCAATGGTCTCCAAATTGTCATATGGAAAATTATGCAGATGGTATAGTGGAACACTGATAAGAAGAGTGACTTCCACTAAGAAAACATAGATTCATGAATACATATTTTTAAATGTTAGTTGACCATTACTCAGTATAGCGTATAACACTATGATCTAATTTTTGCACCAAATTCACACTTTTCAACTTTTTTAGCACACTAACACATTTTTTTTTCTTCACAAGAATAGATATGGTTGAGCATGTTTGATTGCATTTTTAAAATAACAGGTTAAACATGATATTAGAGTTCTGTTATTCAAAGCTAATGTCACTGCTGATTGCTCTGCCTTGGGATATTTTTCAACATTTGATGGAAAATTATTTTATACAGGCCGGCGAAAAAAATGTTTAGTGGAATTAAATATTGCTCCCCACAAGGTACAGGTGCAGACAGATCCAACACTTGCTTGGGTTGCTTGGAAAAAAACCAAACTATCTAGAATTTCAGTGTGGTTAAAGTGAAAGTCAAGATAAAGTTTTATTTTTACAAGCCAAAATGCAGAAATACTATAATCATAAGTCAGCTACTCTACATATCAGTACTATGAGGAAACAGAAGCAAAGGTAAGCTATAAAGGTAGAAGGTGGATATTTTTCATTATGGAGAAACATTTTCTTTTATGCCTTCTCCTTTGTAAAATATTTATTTATAGCGCAAAGAGATAACAGTAATTCAGATTAAAAAAATCTTGAAAAGGAAGTAAATAATAATTCCAAATTTGGACAGTGGTTGGCATGGCTGGTCAGCACAGTATGTACAGTAAATTCACCTTTTGACTGCTCCTTTTGCAAACCTTATTGTAAGCAAATGTTACCACTTAAAAACTAGAAATTAATTCCTTCTGGATTTTATTTGAAGAAGGTAACAGAGCCTCTCCTGATGCAGCCAAACCTGCTTATTGCATGGATCTACTGTAGCTACTTGATGGAATTCTGCCTAACCTTGTCGGCTCTTGCGAAAATAGATCACATCATTGAACAGCAGTGGACCGAAAAAGACAAAGAGTAGTGCTCTTGGTTGCAAGTTTTCCAGCCATGGAAGAGCTGAGACTGAGAATTATTGAGGGGGCAAAGACTGGTGAGTCTGGTGGATCTTCCATTTTCTTGCCCCTTCAAATAAGATATTCATCTTATGAAGTGGTGCTGGACTAGCATGAATTAGAGGCAACCGGGGATATTACTCTAGCCCCAGACCTGTAAATTAGCCATCAAACTCTCTATATTAAGAGTGACTATGATGAATAATAACTTCCATATAAATCAGGGTACCTGCACCTGAGATTGTAAGTTCTCACAAGAGCAGGGCCCTCATATTTTCTTCTACTAGTGAATCTATATTAATGTGCCATCCTACCTTATTTTTACTGTCTTCAAATGTATGTTAAATGTTATCCTTATTTTATTTTGCCCATAGTGCTACAAAATCTGTTGGCTCTCTAATAGCTCTCTAATAATAATAATAGTAATAATAATAATCACATACAAAGGTCTCATAGGGCAGTGACAGCCCTGACAACAGACATTAACATTTCTACAGACTCAAGGGCACTCGGGTATCAGTGAAATGCTGAACAACTAAAGTTCAAACTGTCTCTCCATTTTACCCACAGTAGTGGGCAGGGGCATAGGAACTGGGGAGGGGGGGGGTGCAAATCGCCCCCTCCCCCAGATTAAATTAATAGGAGACACAAAAGATAGTAAAATTAAACTTAATCAGACATTACCAAATTTGGCCACCATAGGGCGCGCCATGGAGCAGTATGTCTTTCCCATGAAAGCTTTGACCCATAATTTATATAAAATGTATATATTAAATATATATATTATATATTTACATTGATATAAATATAAATAAATATATATATATATATATATATAAACATACCGTATTGGTCCGAATATAAGCCGCACCCACGTATAAGCCGCACCCGTAAAGTTCAAGGTGAAAAAATAGAAAAAAGACAGTACTCAAATATAAGCTGCACCCGTAAAATTGGAGAGAAAAAGACTCTCAAAGTGATTCGTCATTGTAAGAAACAGGCTTTTTTTGCAGGTTACAGGCTTTACAGGATGTTAGAATCACTAAAACCGTAAATCGCTATTCAATACCGCAGTCTAAAGCACGAAAATTGGCACCATTAACTCGCAATCACGCAAATCGGCAGTAATTTTGCATTCGCAAATATAAGCCGCACCCGTAACTCGCAAGCTCAAAAATCGGAAAAAATGTGCGGCTTATATTCGGACCAATACGGTATATATGCACCGGACCCTGCTCCGCGGGTGTGTGTGTGCTTGGGGTGCCATTGCTACAGAGCCCCTCAAAAACAGTTCTTTCATATTTTACATTTCTTTTTTTTAATTCTCAATGCCCCTGGCCTCCCAATAGAATAAAAAATTATATATATATATATATATATATTTATATTTATAAAAATATATAATTTATTGGGATATAATTAAAACCGCCACTTAGTGACTAACTAAAAAAGTGCCAAAAAATTGTTAATATAAATAAATAAGTTAATATAAATATCCCAATATCCCAATAAATTATATATTTTTTTGTCATTAGAGAGGTATTATGCACCTCGGATATTAACCATATAGGTCATATATCTTTAAAAACTTGTATATAAGAAATATATATATATATATATATATATATATATATATATAAATTATTTGTTATTCTATTGGGGGCCAGGGGCATTGAGAATTTAAACAAAGAAATGAAAAAATAAAAAAACTGTTTTTGAGGGGCTCTGCAGCAATGGCACCCCAAACACACATACACACCCGCGGAGCAGGGTCCGGTGCATTGCACTGGGTACCCAAGTGGTAGATCTGCCCTTGCTTCCTGTCCTGGGAGTAGAGTTGAATTATCCCCCCCAGATTTTTTTGGCTCCTACGCCCATGCTTGTGGCTTAATAAATAAAACATTAAGAAAAGTCAAAGCTATTCAGATAAGAGCTACTTATAAGTTAGACTATTAACTTGTATAACGTTTGGATTAAGCATTATTCTGAAAAGATGGGAAGCTAATCAATCAAGTAAACATCAGACTGAGGCTTCTATGAAATACCCACTTAGAACACTCTATGTTGCAATAAGGCTCTGCCATTGTAAAAGCTGTTTTTTAATCTCACCCTTCTAAATCTTACCCTCCAGTAAAAAGTATGTAGGTTATTTAGTATGCTGTGGAAAGACATTAAACTCCTTTAGTAATGCTTTACCTTTCGGCACCGAACAGGAAAACTCTAAAAAAAAAAGTTGCTGTTGGTAGGGTCTCCTTTCAAAGATCAAAATTAATCTAAAAATGTCATCGACAAATCTCTCTATTTTCCAACAACAGAATGCATTTTAGAAGCAAAGAGAACTACGAAACAATATCCAAGGGCCTCATTCAAATGCAATTTGGCCAATTGAATAGGGCTCTATATAAGCATATAGCCTATCTTTTTACAGAAGTTTTTAGTTAGTTAAGACCTTGCTTTTGAATAGAAGATCACTAACTAAAAACTTCTGTAAAAAAATATGCTCTGTGCTTATATAGAGCCAAATTCAATTGGCCAAATCGCTTTTGAATGAGGCCCTAAGTCTTCAATTTTAGGAGCAGAAAGGGCAGACCTCAAACAGAACAAAAAGACTCTAGTTTCCCACAACATAAGATACAGATGGGGCCACCCTTTTAATTAAAGTCACATGACAGAAGCCAGCTATTTGTACATGTTTTATACTTTTCTCCTCTCTACTGTCCCAGCTCTGGGAAGACTATGTTCCCAGTTCTAGCCATGATCCAGTTATTATTTAGGCAATATTCAAATTATATGTGAATAGAGTAAAATCTTGCTGGGTAGTTAAGGAGTTACACATTCCTTCCCCACTTTCTGTTCTTTGTTATTAAAAAGTGTTAAATGGTGCCATGGAGAACTTATTACAGATTACCTGTTAAATCCATTCTCATGTACGATTTATGACTATCTAATATATAGATGCTAGCATGTGATATCATGAAAAGGGAAGGGTGAGGCTAATACTTTATAATCTTTCACACAGGGTGTCTCCTTTGTCTTGCTTGGGGAATCAATGATACAAGAGTGCTGATTATGAGATTAATTTAAGTCTTCCCTTTTTTTTTATTCTACCTAAATCCTTTATTACACTGACCTACTCTTCCTCCTTCTAATCCAAAGACCAACAGCTTTACCCTGCACCTGCCCTATCATTAGTAAATAGTCTGTTATCATATGGAAGTCTTCCACAATCTTCTAACCTATTTATCTGTCAGTATATCAATTCAAGGAACTCCTGCATATCTTCTCAAAATCTATTTGGCAGTGATGACAAAACCCAGTTATTTGTGGATTTTGGTTCTTGACAAATGTTATCCCTGACGGACTCTAACATTGTAGTGAAAGGAACTTTAATATGCTTTTGGACTATTCTTGACCCTTCATAATCTGACAGTAACCTATAGATGGATTGACAGCAGACATATTAATAATCACAAATGTATATTATTGACCCTTTTTTGTATCATTTGGGTGCTTAACACCCCTTCAACTTGATCATCAAAAATAACTTTATTTGGATACCGATGTTCCAAAACAACGCCGATAAGTGATTAAAAAGTGCTTGCAAATTCTCATAGTGTCAGAGTATCAGCACAAAAGTCTATTTTCACACGAGAGTAGTTTGGTCTGTATAAATAAATCTAGGCCATTCTATCAATAAACTGCTATCATACTGCTACTATAGACCATTGCTAATCAACTCTCATATATCAGAATATACTGATAGTCCTGTTAATCCAGGATATACTGATAATCACAGAGTTGTTAAGTATTTATAAAAAAGCACATAGTATTCACATTGTTAAAAACAAAAAAGAAAATACATATTAATAACATTATTAATTTTCACTAACTTAATAAATCCTGAAGGATGCTTCAGGGACAAGAAGAGGACTAAATTACACCTTCTATTTAAAACCAAACAACGGTTCGACAAACAAATTTCACAACTCACCGTTTTAGCTGTCCCTCTTGGTGGTGCTAAAATATAGATGTTCTTTGTGACGCAAATTAATGGTTTGTCTCATCACACACATCAAGAGCTTGTGAAGTTAATTATAATTTGCATAATATTGCTTTTTTGTATTGCAAAGTGTCTTCTTATATGTATACTTGAATGTCTTGAATATTTTATCCCAACCAGGACTTGAAGAAGACTGTGTCAAAACTATTAATCCTAACTAGTCCATTAGCAAAAAAATAATGTATAGGATGAGTCACTATTCTGTATGTTGATGGCAGCTTCTTCCACTGATAAGACATTAGCTGAAGAAAAGAAACATCTGTTCATGTAGTTCTTTTATACGTGCTATATAACACTATATGTTTGAGAGGAAAATTACATCAAATTATCTGGGCAATGCTTTTGCTGTAATGTTTATGGAGCCAGTTTGGAAAACGGATGATGAAAATCAATCTTGTAATCAAACCCATGAAGCCTGATACATTCCTAAATGATTTACTCTTCAATGTCCACTTTTGATTATGCCCTTTGATACTGAGCCAAATGTTGAGACTTTTGTTTGTGCATTAAAACATACATTTCTATGGGGTTTTTTTCTATGAAGTATCATAATGCTTTTGTAGTGCCTGAAATTACAAAATAATTTATATATAGCTTAATATGGAAAACTTTTGACATAAAATGTAAAGAAGTAGAAGTTATTTTATGATATATTTATTTTCAATTCACCTTTCTAAGACATCAAAATTTACAATTATAAATAAGTTTTTCATAATTGAAAAGTAAATAGCACAATTTATAGCTTGAACACTTTTGTGTAGTACATATATAATCATAAATTTCAGTGATGTTCTGTGAAATTCCCACATATGTTGTTTTTTCGGCAAATCTTGTAATATCATGATACCATATGTTTCTGGTAACTGCTACAATCTAGAAATAAGCTACAACTGAAAATGTTAAAGGTTTTTAAACTGATTTTAATAAAGTGAATGCCCATCAATAGTGTTGATTTTTATATATAAGTAGCGACTTGCCCGTCAAAAAATGACGGCAATAAAATTGTAAGGCAGGTAATTCTGTTTGCCACAGAGAGTAAGTGTTTTGGTGGTCTGAGATCCTTGTCCACTCATTGCGAGGCTGGCGCTAAGTGCCTTTGGCGCTCATGTGGTGGCTCGCAATGAGTGCCTTCGGCACTCATTGCAAGCATCTGGGTTGGTGTGTTTCTTGTTATCATAGGCGCTTTTGCGCTTATTGTAAGGTCCGCAGTGAGCTCATTTTGTTGCTTATTGCAAGGCTCTCCCCTAGTTTAGTTTGTGTCCTATGAGCAGCGTTGGCGCTCCTTGTGGGTGGCGCGGTGAAGGTGTTTGTGGTTGTTTGCGCTAGTGTGGTGTTAATTTTTTTTTGTTTTGTGTCTATTTTTTTTTAATGCTAATTAATTAATTAATGAAATCATAAATTAATATAGTTTACCTCTTTGAAATTAATATATGCAGCAAGGAATGTGCTGAAAAGCTAACAATCTGTTTTGATGTTCCTGCAGCATATAATGTAGATTTGCAGTGTTGTTGAGCTGAGGTGTAAGTGTCAACAATGTGTGCAGTGTGTAGTGTAAATAGGCTGCGTGCGCGAGGGGAAAACGTTTGTGTAGCTGTGTACTTCTGCATTCTGTAAGTTAGTGTTGAAAAATGGCGGTGAATGTGTATGTGGTAGGCGGGTTGGTATGATTTAACTTCCTTGCTAATGGTGTATGTTATAGGCCGTACAGGTTTTTGTAAAAGCCGTTTTTTTGCTTTGCGGTATTTTGCTGCTTTAGGTGTCGTGTAGCCTCATTTTCGTTTTTTCGGCGCACATTTTTTCACTTGCTGAAGAAATTTTTGAGTGTCTAAACTTTGTAAATTTGACTGAAATCGAGGTTTAACCTGTTGCAGACATCCTGGGTGTTCCCCCTTGCTGTGGGTAAGGGTTTAATTTTATTTTTGTGTTTTTTAATGTTTGCCGCTGTGCGAGGGTTGTCCGTTAAGGTCGTATTTTTGCCAGTCCTTAATGATTTTTTTCTAAGTCCCTCGGGTCGTAATTTTTTTGTGTAAGTCCGTAGTTTGTCATTGCGTGTTTGTTGTTTTTTTCAAAGTCCCGCTTGTGTGATCGTTTGTAACCAGTTGTGAGGCCCTGCAGAGCCTCCACCTTTGCAAATGCGGCCCCTCGCGGCCTGCGGCTCATTGCAGCCGAGGTGGGAGCCTCCACCTCCGCAAATGCGGTTTCTCGCTTTGCGAGGGGCTACATTTGTAGTCCGAAAGTCGTAGGGGGTCGTAGGGATGAGCGCCTATGGGGCTCATCTCCACCAGCGCAAGGAGCGCCTTTGGCGCTCCTTGCCAGCAACTAGGCCCTCGCTTCGCGAGGGCTGCAGTTGCGGAGGGCTCGCTTTGTGAGCCCGCAAGCATTAGCAACATCACGTATTGCTGACAACTATATATGTGATCTATGCAATCACAAGTGTTATGCTACCTATATTGTACCAACATTTTTCCTTTACTATTTTGATACAATTTATTGTTGCAGTGGTTGTTTTGTTTTTGTACACTTTCAGCTGCTTGCTATTACATGACAACATACATCAGCTGAAAGCTAAATAGAAATGGAACCAAAAAGGGGCATTTTACATTCATAGACCCTATAACATTGCAATATCAGTGGTGCAACTAGCACATTTGTTATGGTGTCTACCCTAAATAGGGATTTAATGACACAATCAAAGTTTGGGGTTACATATTCAATCACTGTTAGTCTGAGGAAGGTAAAAAAAATAATAATTGGAAAAAAAATATTTGCCCTGATTCAAATAAAGAAATCGTATGTAAAATGGCGAAGAGATAAGTGACTTTTTTACTATTTTACACTCCAAAGTAATATTAAACCAGACAGATAATTGCAAAATTAACATAACTGTGAATGAAAGCAGGAGTTTAAAGGTGTAGTGGAGGCAAACTGGAAATCGAAGACAAAGCAGGATTATAGAGATGTTTGGACACAACAAGATACAAGCTTTATTGAGTAATATCCCTGTGAGCAACCATAATGCAAACACAGTAGAGGAAGATGGAAAACAAATGGATAATTCACATCAGTTTCTGGACACTTCTGAACTTTCTCCCTAATTTGGAATTCCGTAGAAGTCAGGTTGAAAGAAACCTCACTGAAAATGGAAGACAGATACTATGGCATAGTTGACATGGGGCATCAACTATGTTATAGAAAATTATAAGTAATAATAATAAATAAATGCTTAACTTCATAGTAGCCAAGTTCCCATAATAGAGAAAAACCATACCAGTCCCTTACTGGAAAGAAGCCAGACCATGTACATTATTCTTGAAAGATGGCATCAGAATCTTATAGATTTTACTTCAAGTTGAATAGTACAGTAATAAAGAAAATTCACGACTAGTTTCTCAGCAGATTAGTAGAAGGTTAAAGGTACATGTATGGTATCTGGATTTCACAAGTAATATAGTATACCTATGTATCTATTTATTTTCATGTAAGAGGTGCTTAAAAGTGCTTAAAAGTTTGTTTTTTCCCTAAATCATACAATTTCTACCTGTTTGGGTCTGCCCTCTCACACTCATGCAGCTCATGATCACACAGAGTGTGAAGTGATGTGTTTCAAATGATCCTGTCAGTGACCCCACTCAAGGAGAATGACAAGTTGCTATTAGACAGTGTCTTCATGAGTTGCAGTGGATAAAACTAGTTAGGAACTATTTGTGAAATATTAGGCATAAAAAACTGTTTTTAATAAAATAAAGTACACAAAAGTAAAGAGATGCATATGTATATTATGTTCCTAGTGAAATCCAGAAATCTTCCATGTCTCTTTAAGAAAAATGGTACAAAGGGATCACTTGAGGCAAAGGATACTGTAGGGAACTTGGCATTAATTTGAGATTCAGAGAGAGATATTAATCATTGGGTATTGTATACAATATTGCATATTTTTCAGACTCTTGAGTGTAGAGAACAATTACCTGCTGTTGCCTATGACGCAGACTAAATACACTGTCACCTTAAAATGGTTAACAAATTAATTGAAAGATTTTTTTTTCTTTTTTAAAACTTTTGAAAAATGGAGCATTAAAGTGGCCCTTTAAATGACTAAATAAGTTATAGTCTTTATTATATTGCTTTGGATAGTTATCTGGTCTTGCATAATCAAACCTCTGATCACTCCAGCTATTGGAGACAACACAATTGCAATTTTAAATAAATGTTTTATGTGCGTTTTACTTTTTTTTAATAATCTACTGTACTCCGCTACTCTGGAAATGACAATTCAAAGATTTAAATGTTTTCACCTACATCTTTATTTAAGTATTTCCAAATACCACCCAATGATTAAGAATGTTAATACATTTATACTTATAAAATAAGCAAAACCTTAGAAAGCAAAGCAATTCTTCAATCATTTACAATGTCAATTATATATTAAATAAAACATTCAAGAAAGCATGCAAAATTGGCAACAGTACATTCACATATTAACAAAAACCTTGGCATGAAAAGTTTTAATTTTAATTTTGTTTAATACCGTACATTATTGGTGTTCAAAGGAAAAATAGTTTTTGATTTCGCCATATGCTAGACTGAAAAAGATTAAGAGATTACAGCAATTTTATAATCTTAATCTGAGTTGCCAATGTAGTGTTAATTCCAGCTGAATTTTAATTGATACATCTGATATCACTACCAGAATAAAAATAGATAAGACATGTTAAAACAGGTAATAGCTAATATTTCATCTGAGCCACTGTTTGACTAGGTTCTATATAAGTTCATTCTCGGCAACTAAAATGTTGTCTTATTTTGTGTATTTCAAAAATATACCGGCTAGTTAAAATCCAAGAAGAATGAGATAACCCCTCAAAAGAATATACTGTAAATTGACATGAATCAGAGTTAATCCATGTACGTGAAATAGGAAACTAGTCCATCATTTGTATTCTAAGTGTATTTAATATGTTTCAACATATTTCTCAACTTTTGTGTTCAATCTTCTACAGTATTGTTAGGAAGTTTTAGTGTAACAACTTGTAATATTACCTTCTTCATCTCAGTACATCATCCATGTGGCTTAACCAGATAGAAGGTGAGCTCCCATATCTATCAACTGTATAGGATTACAATCTGTTTTTAATTGTTTGACAACCAACTTGTTTTCATTAAAAGCCCATGTACTCATCACAGATTATGATCATTGCTAAATTAGTTTCCCAATATTTACATGACTCTTCAACTATTCACATAATACAACTGTCTATTTTACTGTAAGAGACTTTCGTTTATATTTCTCCTTCTTAAAACTTAAAATGAGGCATTTCATTTAATTCAGAAATAAAAGAACATCTTTAGCCATTGGAGCTTTATTTAAATTCAAATAGATAATGTTATTAAGCATTGAATTACAAAGATCGTAATTACTAACAATATTAAGTTCTTTAATTAATAACAAGTATACCATCAGCTGCGTATGTGTCTGGAAGAGAAAAGAAAGTCTGCTCCTACTGAACAAATTAGCATAGGAATCTGGAATGTTAGAACCATGAACCAAGGCAAAATGAATGTGGTCAATCATGAGATGACAAGTTTAAACATTGTTTAAACATTGAACTCAAATAGATATTCTACTATGATCAAGAATCCTGCAGAAGAAATCGAGTAGCCCTCACAGAATGATTTCAATTCAAATTCAAGGCAAAAAATGTAACATCACAGTGATCCAAGTCTATACTTCAACTATGAATGCTGAAGAGGCTGTAGTTGTCCAGTTCTACCAAGATATGCAACACCTCAGAGATATAACACTAAGAAAAGAGGATGATCTAATTATAGGAGATTGGAATGATAAAGTGGAAACCAAAATATACCTGGAATAAGTGTCAAGTTTTGCCTTGGAGTACAAAATGAAGCAGTTCAGAGATTAGTAAAATTATTTCAAGATAATTATCTGGTCATAGCAAACACACTCTTCCAACCTTCCAACAGCCTAAGATATCATTCTACATATGGGCATCACCAGATGGACATTATAGAAATCAGATTGACAATATAATTTGTAAACAAAGATGGTTAAGCTCTATATGGTCAGCAAAATCAAGACCTGGAGCTGTCTGCAGCTCAGATCATGAGATTATTATTGCAAAGTTCAGAATTAATCTGAAAATCATCCGTCAAAGCAGATACAAAATACATAATATTCCTTGTGAATATGGTGGAGGTAAAAATTATATTTAAGGGACCACAGGATCCCGATTAATTTGAGCAATTGTAAGTTACTGGAGCCCGTAAGTGGGGCCGTAAGTTAATTTGCTATTCAATTGGCATCTTTTTGCAGGCTCCAAACAGTTTACGAGTAACGGCTTTGAAAACTTTGCATTTGTTAAACCTGGAACTTACATCCTTCCGAAGCATTTGATCTTTCCTGCCCGCATGATCTCTAAAATCGCAAATTGCTATTCAATTGCTACAATTCCCCAAGCCCGCAAATGTTTTCAAACCCATAAATGGCAAATTTAAAAGAAAATCCTCAGAGTACTAGAGAGGACCCGCAAGGGGGTTTAACCCCTGTCTGTAGCACTGTAAATGCAAAAAATCAATACTGCAATGTAAATCAAGTGAAAGAGATGAAAGACATTAGAATTAATTGCAAAACAGTCTCAAGATGCAAATCGGCAATAAAAACAAACAAACATGTATATATGGACGACATCAAAAAAGACTGTTGTCAGTTTAAACATATGTAACTGAAGTGTGTGTTTCATTCTAAGGGAATAATAATCCTTATAACTGGGATTATTGCTGCGGAACATTCATTGGACTCTATTATAATTGGTAACTGATTCCTGTGGTTTGCCTGGTGCTTTGGTGGCTGTAAGCTGGATTGGTTCTGTTCCTGCTATCAGGGATATACAAAGAACCAGATGGTTCTATTGGATAGGTTTGAACTAAGCCCAACAGAAACCATAGGTGGTAACAGCTGGTGTCATTCACTGGAAATCCCTGTAAGAAAAATAGTAGGATATCTAATTACCTGAATATGTCCACTGCTGATCTCAAATAATTATTCAGGGAGAGAGCCTTTGTTTGGACAGTGGGGACCACCAAGACCGATATGAAACAGGAATTGCAGCAGAATGGAGGAAAGTAGGAAAACAAGGTAGGAAATTCCTGAGCCTGACTCAGAGCATGTTCCAGAGATGGGGCTCACTGCAGAGGAGGAGGATGTGGTGTTGCAGAGATAACCAAGGAGCAGATGATGGCCCTCTGGACCCAACTAAGCCACGAGGCACAGCTGCAGAGAAGAAGGGATGCTGTCCATTTCTCTCTAGGATATAAGGGGAAGGATCCAGGGGCAGCCATGCTAAAGATGGTATGCAGCAGTGTCAAGCACTTCTGTGTGGAGAAAGGGGACAGTAATGGTTTCCTACAGGAAATGAGCAATAGTGTGATTTATATCAAGTGCCAGAGGAGTAGTGGGTTACTCTGTTGGCTTGTAGACTAAGTGGGAGAGCTAGTGAGGCATTCAACGTTATCCCCAAGGAGCAGAGGACCTATGCAGAGGTCCAGAGAGTATTGCTGGATAGGTATGCTGTCACCCCTAACATTTATATGCACTAGTTCCTCATATCCACCAAGGGTTCAGGGGACTTCTACTCAGAAGTAATGTGTTGAATGAGGCATACCTGCCTCAGTTGGTAGAAAGGAAAGGGGGCAACCACATTTTAAAAAGTTTGGGATGTGGTCTTTATTGAACAGTTGTATCTTTATCTGCCCTAATGGATTGAGATTTTGGGTGCAGGACCAGAAACCCACCACTTGGGAGGTTGCTGCTAAATTGGCCGATCATTTTATAATTACCAGAGATGAGACAGTGTCAAAGGGGGCTAGTGCCAAAAGAGGCCCCAGTCCCACCATCCCCTACCCTTTGCCTTGCAGTAACCCGCCCCAGTTTAACCATTTCCACTGGGGACACAAGGCCTAAATAGACCCAGGAATTGATGCCCAGACCTGCTAACATTGTTGGTCCTCACCCTGTGACCCACAGCAACCGAGGAGAATGTTATGTGTGTCACTAGCCCGGACACCTAAAAGGGGATTGCCCCAATGGACCATTCAGACCTGAGTACTCGACAATGCAGTACCTTGGAGAATGGGACGTGGCCAGGGAGAATCCAGAGATGACTCAGACCGACCCTGAGGAAGAAGATCCCTACCCTTCATGCAATTTAACATGGTCTAGGGAATTGTGGGGTCACTTCAACCTGTTTTAGTTCAGGGAAGGGTAGCACAGGGTTTCCCGGATATGGGGCTGCTGTCACTGTGGTACACCTGGATTTGGTACCTCAGACAGCCATCTTGCCCAAGACCATGCAGGTTATGTGGTCGGAGGCCAAAAATTTACCTTCCCAGTTTGGATTGAGGCACTGGGACGTGGTAAGGGAGGGTTGGGCCAGTATAGATAAGGTAAAGATGGGACCTTAGCTGGTGCTAGGAAAATGGCTGAGCAGCAGGGAAAATGTCCAGAAGGGGAGATGTATGTCTGGGAATAGGGGCTGCTGTGCAGGGTCACCACTGAGCTGGAGGGAGAAGAATCCCGTGAGGTTAGCAGACATATGGTGATTCCCCAGAAATTTAGGAGTTGACTGCTAGAGATAGCAGCTTGTGGTACCCTTAGCTGGTCACATGGGGATTAAAAAGACCCAGTATCGCCTTACTAGGGTGTTCTACTGGCCTGGGGTTAACTGGGATGTTACTAATTACTATTAGTCCTGTGATGCCTGTCAGCGGTATGGTCACGCAAGAAGGGGTACCCCCATCCAACAGGTGGCTATCAATATCATAAGACCCCTAGCCAGGACTAGCAGGACTGGGAAACCGTTCATTCTTACCATAATGGATTATGCTACTCGGTATCCTGAGGCTGTCCCCTTAGCTAAGATTTCTGCTGTTAAGGTTGCAGGGGCATTACTGCGTGTATTTTCAAGGATGGGGTTCCCTAAGTAGATTCTATTAGACAGAGGTACCCAGTTCATGAGTGTGATCGAGCAATTATGGAAGTTATGTGGTATTAAAACCTGAGCTTGTCCCTATGTCCAGACAAAAGGGCTTTTTGAAAGATTCAATGAAACCCTTAAGCAGATGATTTGTACTTTTGCAGATCAGGAGAAGGATTGGGAGAGGTTGCTCCCACCTCTTCTCATTGCCTATAGAGAAGTACCTAAGGAGTCCACAGGATTCTCTCTCTTTAAACTCCTGTATGGTAGACAGATAAGGGGAGAGGCATGGGAAGGGGATTATGGATCAAACCAGGTGTCTGTGGTCTCACATGTCGTGGCCTTCTGGGAGAAACTAGCCATGCTCATTGGGTTGGTCAGTGAGCACATGCAGGTGATCAAGGCCAAAAACAAATGGTATTATGACAGGGGCTAAAGACAGAGTATTGGAATTGGGGCAGGAAGTGTTGATGTTGGTACCCCAGCCACAGGATAAAATATAGACCACTTGGGAAGGCCACTATCATGTTATAAAGAAATTAAATAACCACTTGTCTATGTAGTGACTATAGACTTCAATAGGAAGGTTACCAAGGTAGCCCCCATATACAGGCTGAAGGAGTACCAGAGAAGGCCCCAGAACTTGTTAGCAATATGTCTGCCTACATGCAGTGACCCAGAGGAGGGAACCTTACCCAAATTGCTAGTGAGGACCCGCAAGGAGTGTTTGGTTGTGGTATGGGCCTTGAAAAAACTAAAACACTATCTCTATTGCAGGGAGTTCACTGTGGTAACAGATCATAACCCATTATGTTGACTGTCTAGAGTTGCAGGAGATAATGGATGATTGCTACGAGTTTGCCCTACAGCGTTTTCATTTCTCTATTCAACACTGGAGGAGATTGAAACAGCTGTTTGGGATTTTAGAGTGTGCCCACGCAGTTTCACAGAGTATAGTGCAATAACTGTGTATCTGGGAAATAGGAGCAGTTAATACTTTTTTAAACTTATTTATATATATATATATATATATATATATATATATATATATACACACACATACACAAGTGATTCAGCTACAATATCAAATTAAAAAGAAAGAAAATACCCCATTCCTGGGCACTCAAAGAGAAATAGTGGTTATTTTATGGGTGTATTCTCAAAGCAACTCAGTGGACGTTGTCTTTTTGGATTTTGCAAAGGTTTTTGATACAGTGCCACGTGGAAGACTATTGGACAAACTAAGGGATCCACAGTGCCACGTGGAAGACTATTGGACAAACTAAGGGATGCAGGAATTGCAGTACATATCAGCTCATGGATTGAGAGCTGGCTAAAAGACAGGAAGCAAAGGGTTGTTGTAAATGGAACATACTCATACTGGACAAAATGTGGTAAGTTGGGTTCCTCAGGGTTATGTATAAGGTCCTCTCCTTTTTAACATATTTATTAATGACTTAGAAGTTGGACTGGAAACTATTGTCTCCATTTTTGCTGATGACACAAAGTTGTGCAAGGTAAACTCTTGCACATAAATCTCTTGCACAATTTTTTTTTTTTTTTTGCTGAATTACATTTAATTGATCTCTTATAGATGCATTGAAATTTCTCTTTAACTGACTATCCAGCTTGGCCAACTCAATATAGAGTTCTCGTAAGGGGCGACCCCTTTGTTTTTTCCAAGACTGTTGCCAGCTGATTAAAAGTGCCCTAATACAGGCCTTATGGGACATCCACACCATTACTTTTGACTGGATAGATAAACTATTCATTTTGAAAAATGTAGCTACTTCTCTCCTAAGGTCTTCTTTGATTTTGGAGTCTTGCATAAGATTTATATTATACCTCCATGGGGTCGCTCCAAGGGCGGTTGTCCTGTTGTTTTCTCTATTGCATTTTGTTTAACTTGGGCAGCAGAAATTGGATGCTTTTCCTATTTCCTATTCATGTCTACATTATGGCAAAGGTGAAAATCTCCACAAATTATTAATTTTCTATTAGCATATCTTCTAATTGTTTTAAATATTCTATTTAGGAACCTTATTTAGCCTGTATTTGGAACATTGACTATTGTAAACTTTTCTTTATTTATAAGGCCACTCCATATTCAATACCTGCTGTTAGGGTCCTTCAACCCTATATCCTCTTCTAAATTTACATTTTTATAAAAAAATATAGATACCACATGCTTTTTAGTTTTATAGATTGCATTTAGCCATTCATAGTAATTTTTCATACTAAAGAAAGGTATTTTTTCTGATTCCCAATGGGTTTCTTGCAAGCAGACTATATCACAATATCCTTTGCCCAAATTACAGTTAGTCAAACCTCTTTTAAATGGGGCATTAAGTCCTTGAACATTCTGACTGCAAATTTTTAGTATCCCCATATTATTCCTTTATTCTTGCCCACTATCTCCAGGCCCACCCAACTCCAATATAGAAGAGAGTCTGCAACTACATTCACATATTCTTTCAACATTCATACCCACCCTCCAAGGTGAATCCTCACCACCCTCTCCCCAAACCCTCCCCCTCCCCCAAAAAATTGAAGGGCTGAGGAAGAAGTGGTGGAGTTGAACTTACTCAAGTTCAAAAATAAGACCAGGACAGGATACATTCCACAGAGACCAAAAACCCTCTCTAGCCCAAGATCAAAAGACAACTGAGGAGGTATAATAGGTGGGGGGGAGGCAGAGATTTTCAAACCAACACTATAGAGTAGCTCCCATCTAATCCTTCCTCTCTACCCTAATATATATTTTTTTCTTAAATATCCTTTTTGCACTCAAATTAACTCCCAGTATCCCTTTAAGATTATTTATCTCATAACCTGAGATTTAAACCATGAGAGAATAATGTTAATTCCCAAAAGTTAAATTCTTAAGCACAATTTCATAACAGTAAATCAGTCAAAAAAAACACCTAGCTCATGTTGTTAGCGCACTACAATGTTTCTGTCATTATTTCTCTCTCTGTTTCTGTCCCCCAATATATAATCTATTACGAGTAATCATTCCCACAAATAAATACCTCTAAGTCGTGTTAATCTATTTCAATAAGTAATTTTCTTATAAAAGAGGAGTTTGTGAATAATTAAATGCCCATACTTCGATTTTTCCATCAATATTTCATAATTTGTAACTACCAGTGCTTAGTAATATTTTGTCATTTTATCCCTTGAACCTTAAGTGCATTAAGTGCATCATGATGAACGAATCTATTCCTTCCTATTTTTAAGTGACACTAATTCAGAAAAGGTTAATTTCTAAAACAGAATGAGATATCAATAAATCCATCAGATTTTTCCGATTCCCAAGAATTGTAACTAAGAACCAATATACTTATACAAATGTAAATATCTCCAATCCGCGTTGATCTATTCTAATATCTAATTCTCTTTTCTCAAAATCCGAGAGTGTATAAACAAACCAAATCTCAATATATATAAGTATTTCTTTTTCATTATAGTTTTTATTTTATATTAACAATACAAAACATAACATAGAAACATCAATTGGACATCACATTTATCTTAAATTCAAATTGGTCTGAATACATTGATACGAGATATCCCAAAAATATTAAAGAAATAAAACATACTTACACAATATACAAATAACATCACATACATTAAAATGAATTGCATCGGGTAGACAGGGAACAACCGTCATTTGGCAACCTCAATCTTCATATAAGGGGGCATTGAGTTTGTCCCAGAGTGACCTTTTAACTGTGTCTATAGGTAGATGGTGCAATTGCATAAATTCTCTTTCGAGAGATCTAATTAGATTAACTTCATCTATCACAAAATTCCATGAGGGGATAAAAAGATGTTTTCAATTACTGAATTTTTTAGCTACCATAAAATATTGGATTAAGTATGTTTTTTCTTTCTGGGGCATCTCTTTAGGGAAGATATATACTGATATACTGATAATAATTTTACACTCCCTGTTACCCACCTATTTGACATGTTTTTTGTCATATAGGATGAGATAAAGAATAGACACAATTGGTTATATTGAGTCACAGAGTTTTATGAATATAAGTTCACTTAATATTTGTATCATAATCTGACTAGAGTAATTGGATATATTTACCAGCTTTTAAAATATAGATGGATGTATTCATGAATATGTTTGATGGGGCTCTTCAATAATATGTGGGAGTGTTACACCACAATAGCATCACAGGATGCGCTGTATGACGATGATACTATTATAGTAAGGGACATCTCACTGTCGATATAAATATAATTATGGGATAGAAAGGGACATTGATGAAGGACGACACTATAGTCACACATATCTATTAGTTTGCCATATCAAGTATTTGTATATATTCATCAGTTTAACATATGAATTAGAGATTTTTGTCAAAATGAAATGATGCACTTATATTCTGAATTTTTCACTTTGGGTCCTCAGTATGTAAAGCCAACTGTGAATTATAACTGTGTATCTATACAATATAAGCTGGCATCACTATTTAAGTATAGGATACCGTGGCAACTTACTAAGTATAAAAGACTGGCAACAACGTATATGCCCTCCCCCTTTGGCAAAGATGTCACACTATGTCGAAATGCTTCAGGCGTAGGCGTTCACACACACATGTGCGTCATTACACACAACGTAGTCCACGCAAACAAGAAATTGCTTATGGACAGGGATAGAGGGGAATAGTGTTTGGGCTAAGCAGCATGGTAAAAAAGACTGCATTCTCAAGTAGGAAATAAAGTTTTAGAGAGACAGTGTTTGCTTACAATAAAATCGGATACTAGAAGATAAAGATCTATGCCTGTAGTGTCTCTAAAATAACTCACTTCAGAGTATATGGAAAATAGTACATATTAAAGGATAGATTCCTGACCAATACTCACTACTTGCAGGCAAGATTATAGAATGTTAGGAGATTACAAGGAATGTTAAAGTCTCTATGTGATATATGAAATAACAATGCGCTATTTTATCTGCCTTTATTTATGATAGTCTCAAAAATTGCCCAAAATGGGAATTATTAACCCGTATAATTAGTCCATAGAGTTCTAAAATTAAAACTTGTCATAGATTTGCAAATATATATGGTAACAGAGAAATAGAGTGTCATAAAACGTATATACCTATAGGACACAACAGTATGTGCTTAAGAGACTATGTATAACAGTTACCTTACTTGGACTACAGTTATGTTGTTTTCAAATTAATTAAGAGGCAATGAGAACCTCTAAATATTAGAAAGAAAGTGGCCTAAATTATACTTTGCCAGAGGAAATTCCCTTCCAGTGTTTTTATAATGTTTTTTATATCTTTTTAACCCCTCGTTGTTTCTGTGAAATAATAAAATTAATAATAAAAAAATAAAAATAAAACCTTAAGTGCATAACATTATTTTGGTTTCCTCCTTCCAAACCCAAATTAAGTTATCCCGATTAAGGAATCCTATACAAAAATAAGTAACTCCAAGTTTATAACATATTAGGGCAATTATTGACCTTTATCATATTATTAGAAGTTCAACTCTCTCCCCTCCCCCTATCCCCCTCAGCTTCTATTACATTCTTATTTATGCTCACCTCCCCTTTGCTTTCAACTTATATTAAGGTCTTGCAACACCCTTTCTCCGTCATTTACCACCGTTGGTATACATTTTATGGGATAAGCCCATTTATAAGGGACATGGTTATCTCTCAAGCTTTTAGTTATGTTTTTCAACTCCCTTCTTTTGCTAAGTGTCTCAGCAAATATCTACAAGTTCTCATATGGTGCGTCGAAGTTGCCTTTTTCAAACAATTTCCTCATAAGTGAATCTTTTATAGCCAAATAGTGCAATCTAATGATCACATCCGTGGGAAGATCCTTTTGTGAGTTTCTGGACAGAGGTAGCCTATGTATGCTATCTATAATGATATCGGGTTGTAATACTGGCCCAACCAAAGAAGTAAAAAATTAGTCTTGAATAATCTTCCATTTTTTCCTATCGAGTTTTAAGCATCTGAATTTCGAGGTTTGTTTATTGCATTTTCGGAGCTAACCCCAGAAATTCTTCTCTCATTTTTCCAAATTTTTTTTCAAGGGCTTCTTATTTCACCAGAACTTCATTTATTAATATTTTAGCAGTCAGTTCTGAAACAACAGATGTCTTAAATTCTTGAAAAGGTTCTTTCATTAATTTGATTGTCAACTTCTGTTCAACTATTTCTGACTCCCTAGATGAATCTTCTAATCTAGAGGCTTCATTGCTGTTAGATCGGGACATTGTCAATTCTAAATTGACTTCAGAATTTACCATAGGAAATGTTTCCTCTGTAGTGTTCAATTTACTAAGAGGCGCAAAGAAATTTCCTGTTTTATATTTTTAATTATTTGACTCTTTTCTTCTCTGTTTATTCTCCCCCCTTGTCCTTTTTTTCTCCATTTTCAATTCCCTAGATTAATTTACCTTTTAAATAAGTTGCTCTAAATATATCAAATATTCAACACTGAGAACCCTCTATAGTATGTCAATTAACAATATCCCAGGGAGTTGATATCATATAATACAACACACTATTTGTGATGCTCAAATTACAATGAACAGATTACAATACCCTTCTTATATAATACTAGCTACTTGCCCGTCAAAAAATGATGGCAAGAAAATGTTAAGGCTGGGAATGCTGTTTGCCACACAATGTGAGTCTCTGACACTCTTAACCTTTTACTTATCTACAAAGAAGTACAAAAATTATATTACAAGTTTTTTTTCTACATACAAATTGTAATTGAACAACAGCTAAACCATTTTTTTGTAACAACATTATGCAGGTATGCATGAATAATATAACAATGGGTCAAGTTTGTATGAATTAGTATTGTAAACCATTAAATATTGCTTTTTAACATGCACCGTGTAGTTCAATGAGTGGTAAACTTTTTTAACAATATTAATATTTGTAAATTGTTAACTATGGAGGAGTAATATAACAACTGTTCAACTTGGTATGAATGAGTATAGTAAACCATTACATAATGCTTTGTAACCTGCAACTTGTAGTTCAACTGCTGGTAAACCACATAGGTATTGAATCCAAAGGAATCCAAGGAAGAAAACCCCCCAGTGAAAAGTATCAAATTGTGTGAAAGGAGAAAAAAAAAATCCTTCCTGACCCCATTAACTGGCGATTTGATTAGTCCTGGATAAATACTCTCTATTTAATTATACATTTCAATGTAGCAAAAAATAATTATTATTCTACTGACATGAAGCCTTAATTATATACAATAAACTATTTTTTTAACAGTGCAAACATTAACGTAATGTAATAACATTTAAAGTTGATTTTGCTAAAAATGCATTGATCTTGAATACTGAATCCAGAGGAAGGCAACCCCCCCAAAAAAAATAAACATTGCAACTTAGCCAATTGTGTCAAAGAGGGGAAAAAATGAATTCCTTCCTGACCCCATTAACTGGTGATCAGATTACTCCCTGGATCAATAGTCTGTATTTAATTATACACTTAAATTTTCCAACAAATGTTGTTTATTCTACTAACATGAAACCTTAATTACATACAATGAATCAACTTTTCACACCTTTTAAAAATCAAATTTAACCTTACAAACAGTAACTTAATGTAAGTACATTGAACCTGAAATTTTCAGAAAATGCCTCAGAAATGTTTTGTGGTGCCAATCCTGCCAAAAGGCCACTTTCAACACCTTCCAAAAATTTTTTTTGTATGACCAAGTGGTTCCCTTAAAAAGAGCCCATCAGACTTGTAAATTTGTCTAAGGGATTTAACCACTTTTTATTTTTGTTTTTCATTGTTATTATTCACTTTTTGCTTTAATTCCTGTAGTCCTTGAAAATGGCACATAGAGTTTCCTATGTGAAATAGTGGTCAACTAAAAAGAGACCACCAGAGATAAAAGTTCATCCGCAGGGTATAACCACTGTTCTCTATGTTTTTTGCAGTTTTATAGAGCTTCTTATTTAAATATTGGTCCTCTAAAAAGAGTCCAAGTGACATCAACTTTCATACTCGAAATAAAACCACTGTTCTCTATGTTTACAGAACCTCATAGTAAACAATGTTATTTATAAAAAATCATCCATCATCTAATAAATCACCCTGACTTTGGTTTTCTTCAATATAAACTTTAATTTCCTCTGGATTGTTGCATCTAGAAAAAGCAACACACAGTTGTCCATGGGCAACACAGGCAATACAGGTTCCTGTAAAGAAATACCCACAGACTTAAAAGTTTGTCCTTGTGATTTTTTAATGGTCTTGTCAAATGCCATGATAATGGGAAATTGTCTCCTTCAAAGGACAAAAGCTAAACCACTCTCACTTGGAGCCAATTCAATTCTTGGTATTAAAACTTTATGGGTACCATTCATAATTTCTGCATGTATGAAATTATCTTTTAAATCCCGCACAATTAATCTGGTCCCATTACAAAGTCCTTTCTTGGGATTCATATGTCTCAGTAACTTAAAAAAGTTGCAAAACATGTGGTGGGATTCCAGAGGGAATTAAAGAATTGATACATTTGATAGTAAAGTTTGAATCTTTGTCATCAGCCAGAACTAAATCTGCACTATAATAATATTTTGTGGGTGCATTAATGAATTTTAAAATGTAATTATTTAGAATCAAGGCATCTATATTTTTTGATGTTAATATCACTTTGTTTGCAATGTCTGAGTAATCGTTGTTATTGATCATATTGAGAAAGATTGCTAATATTAGAGATTGTTTGCAAATAATTTGTGATGGAATTTCAATGTATCATCAGGTAGATTATTTAATTTTGGAAGTTTTCCTTCTTTGATTTCAATTAGCCAATCATTGAATTGATTTTGGCCTTCATATCGCATATTTAGTTCTAATTTAAGGTGTGTAAATATTTTCCACAGTTTACTTGTCTTTATACATGTTTCGATAATGTCAGTCCTATTTCCATTTGCCACAACAGGTAATGTTTGACTAAAATCTCCTCCTAACAACATCACCTTTCCACCAAATGGAAAGTCATTATATATAACTTATTTCAATAATAGATCAATACATTGCAGGGCAAGACATCATCTATTATAATTAATTTACTTTTTTTAAATGTTTTGGCTTGTAATGAATTCATTCGAATATCAGACACTGATGTTTCTAAAATGGAAACTGGCAGTTTAAATTCACTATGCACAGTTCTGCCACCTTCTAACAAAAATGCAGCAAATCCAGTTGTTGCAAATGGCATTATGATTTGACCCTGTGCTCGAATGTAACTCATCAAGCAATTATACAGATACGTTTTTCCAGATCCATCTAGGTAGAAATAATGCTCTTTGACTATGTCGTCATCTGTTGGATTTGTGATGGTGTTAAATGCTTGCAATTGTAATGTATTTAAAGTTTCAAGTACTTCTTGTGTTTTTTGTTTTGAAGCTCAGTGTCATATTCGTCAAAGTCTTTTTCATCAATAAGTCGAGGATCAGGCAAATTAAAACTTGCACAGTTTAATCCATGAACAAGAAATATTTCTTGAATTTCCATTAATGCTCTTAATAGTGCAATAGTCTTGTAACGTTTCAAAAAGTCATCACATATATCTAATTTAAATGTTTCCCACAAAGCTAATGCATCAGGTACATTGCAAAATATGCAAATAATTAAAAGCAAATTGTTCTCTCATTTGCTTCGGTATTTAACATAGTGCTGCTTCTTCCAAACACCTCTCCGTATCATCTGCTAGTTTTGATGTCTTGCATCTAATTGGAAAGTATCATAAACTATGTCATTCACTGTGCGTAAATGCTCATAACTTTGTGCACCAGGAACATGTAAAAGAAGTAATCTTAAACTGAAACGTTGAATGTCTCTTGGACTGACGATATAAATTCTTGGGATAATTAAATTTGTATGTTTTTTTCGTTGTCGCCATTGGCCATTAACAAATACATAGTGATATGGAATCTCAATGTATAAAAATTTTCTGGCCTCAGTGTCCTCACAATTTAATTGAAACCAAGCAGTAAGTGTTGTTGCTCAATGTTCGCTTTGGGCTGAGTCATTTCTTTCATTCCCTGCACTAAATCAAACAAATTGACTTTGTGGCAAATGTACACTAATTTATACACAGCATGTGACCAAACATGCATCTCAAATTTCAGAAGACTCCACATTGCTTTTGGAGCACTGACATAGTGAGCATCTAAATAAGTAGAAAGTTTGTCATTTAAAATTGGATTTTCTTGTTCATTTTGTGCACCTTGCACAACAAGAGTTGCTGCATCATATCCTTTGTATATATATTTATACACATATTTGATAGATTTGATAGAAGTGCAAGCTTCAACATTTATGTGTGCATTGTACTTCATCAGCAAATGTGGATTGTATAGAACTACATATCTATTATTGACCTTTTGGCCACGCATAATAGCTGTTTGTACTTCTTTTATACAAAAGGTATCCATCACAATTAGCATAAGTTTGCATTTGAAATTGTTTTGGGAACTCTTGTGCATTTTATATTTTACATACATGGAGAATTTGGATTAATATCTCCATATGCACCATGAATCATTCTATGGGTTACAATGTCATAAAGTTTTGAATATTTTTCTGGATGTGGCAGTTTAGCAGTAATTCAATGTATCTTTTTCTTGCAGGATTAAAAGTATATGTGCATGTGGCAGGCCACTTTTCTGAAATTCATTGGTATAAACAAAAGCCACACATTCCCCAATAAGCGTCCTTTAGTTATATCATGTATCAATGAATATAGTTTTATTTTGAATGCTCTAGCCACTAAATCTGGTCGGTCAGAAGTAGTTTGTCCAAGTTTTAAATTTTCTTTGATCTCTGGCCATTGTGGATTACATGTAATAAATAAATCTGGTTTTCCAAATTTAGTCACAATAGCCATGGCATCGTTGTATCTTTCTCGCATATTGTGAGGAGATCCTTGGAAAGAGGATGTCAAAGTGATTGCTCTTCCAGCTGGAATGTCTCTGTTTGCAGCCAATTCAGCGACATAATCCATCAATCCACAGAATTGTTGTACTTGAAGCTTGTTTTGTATTAAATTTAACAAAGTTTAGATTATTTGCTTTGACTTGTAGATATGAATCAATAATTCCTTGTTGTGTGAGTTTTCCCCCACATAAAATAGGATTAAAAATATCACGAATAGCTGTTTGTGCCACTTTATACTCCAGCATAGAAATATTGTTTCTAACACTAACTTTACTATTGGGATAACTTCGCAATTGTAATTTTGGTTGCCATCCCGGCTCACCATTTGGAAAGAAAATGGGATATGTCATAGGATCCAAATTACTGCTTAAAATATTGATGTTTATAAAAGGTTGTTCTTGATTGCATGGATATATTCTAATATCCCGCTCAAATGGTGGTTCCCCATCATCATTTTTAAAGACCATGGCAACCTCATTTGCTGTTGGTAAATTATAACGTCTTTGATAAATATGGCGATCTCTTTTGAGAACCATATTTACTCTTGGCATTGGCAACTGATTTATTTGCGCATGTGCCTGTTCTTCTTCAACCTCTGCTAATTTTTTGTATGCTTGACTATATGGGTTGTTGGCCATAATTGTATCCAGCTGTTAAAAGACTATGGGTAAACATTGTTTATTTTCAGGAAGTGTCATCCGTTGTTCAACAGCTTCCATTGCATCTAGGACATATAACTGTGCAAATTTCCTTTGCTCTCCTTCTTGTGGGTGTAAATACGAAGTCAGGTGGTATATTTGTCCTTGTACTTTAAAACAGTAAGGACCATGTCCTGTGACATTTTCAGCTAATGTTGCACCAATTGAAGCAAATTAAATTGCACTATTATAAAACCTAATGTTTTTTTTTTTTTTTTTTTATTGCTATAATTTGGAAATGTTGGATCATTCATTATACTTTGTAAATAATACTGGAAATGTGTTTCTTTCTGGAAGTCTTACCTTTCTTTTCTGACAGCAACTAATAAATTCTCCATCAGTTGGTCTTTCCTTCAGAAAATGATAAGCCCCACAAAACTGACAAACCACATTCATTAATCCACAATAATGAGTGTCTACTGATGTAAATGAAGGATTATCCTGAGCTTCGTGTCATTTGTATGAACATTGGTGTCATGAGGCAATATTGAGTCATTAGGCAATGTTTCACAGACATGTTTTTGTTTACTTTTTTCTTTGAAGCACCATCAGACTCTATTTAGAAGATCTAATGTGTTTTTTTTATTGTACATATTGTTTTTAGCTGGCATCAATGCAAAATCTAAAGAGCAGTAATGAAACAGTAACATTACTTGAAGTGCATTAGCAATTTTTTCATTTAATTAATTAATTAACTAATCAATCAATGTGTTATTTTTAATTTGCATACATGAAAACCTTAAAGAGCTAAGCCTCTACATAGTGATAAATAAGTTAAGGGGATTTTTATTTTTATTTTTTATAATTAATTATTAAGTAATTAATAAATTAATATATGTTATATAATGAATCAATAACTGTCATCAATGCCAAACATAAAGAGGTAATCATGTTTTAATAAAGAATAGAAAACACAAAGAGCTATGAGCAAACAATAGATTGGCCTGAAAAGGATTTGTAATGTTTTGATTAAATGAATTCATTAAGCAATCAAGTTATGAGGTTTAATTGTCATTCGTTAAAACGTAAATGACTTAGGGCCTCATTCTATTATCGGCCGCAGCCGCTGCGGGGCCGCAAGGACCGGCCGCAAGCTTTCCGGCTATTCTATTCCCCTCCGGCCGGGGACTCCGGCAGGCTTGCGGCCGGCGCCTTGCTATCTCTTGCGGCCGATCGCGCCGGAGGAAAGCCTTTGATCTAAAACGGCCGCAAGGAAATCGGCCGTAAGAAAAGCCTGGTTGCGATTCTATTGCTCCGGGAACCCTGTCTGCAAGGCGAAAAACGAGCCGCAGCTTACTTGCAGCAAACAGGTCCCGCTAGCACCAATTAAGCACATAAAATAGCTCAAATAAAGCCATCCTGCACTTTGCGGAGTCTATAAAGGGATATTCGGTGTTAGAAAAAATAGCACATAATTACCCTATACTCAAATCCGTATAATATTTTTTTTTTAATATACGTAAAATATACATGTAAAAAGTCCAGAGTGCTTGGAGCACCTCAGACACGCCCACGCCGCAGCTGGAAAATAAACAGTTAATTTGAACTCGGGTTTGGGCTGATGTGCAAGCTTGAGAGTGGGTTGCTATTAATCCTCATGTCCCCCAATATGATCCCTAGCATTTACAGAGCTGTACAGTGCAGGCTTGAATTTATTTTTGAGTTTTTAGATTTCTGAGCTTACGGCCGGTTCCAAGATATGCGGCCGGCCGTAAGGGGAGATCCTTGCGGGGCCGTATAATAGAATCGCGAGCAAACAGAACCCCCGCAAGGAACCGCAGCCTTACGGCCGATTTACGGCCGATAATAGAATGAGGCCCTAAGTATATATGTATTCCTAGATAAAAAAAAATAACTGTCATCAATGCAAAACAAAAAGACTTAATCCTTTGTTCCTAAAGAAGAGCATTATTACATCATATATCTGTAAAGTTGATCCTATTGCAGATCATATGCTGCAGAGCTCACTCTCTGTGTTCGGTCAGCTGCACAGATGAAGAAACTGTAAAATGACATGAAAAGCATTTTTAAATATTTGGATTCAATTAATTAATTAATCATTTAAAGTATCATGTTTAATTGGCATACATGCAAAACATAAAGGCCTAAGCATGGATATATATTTATAAATAAATGCAGTATAAAATATTAAATGTAGCAGGTGTCAGAATATAATAAAGTGATTTAAATATTGAACTGCTTTGAGGGTCCCATTCCTGTCAGGCAATGAGCAGTGCAGTATGAAATCTATATATGTTTTAGTGCAGTGTAAAACATACAATATATTTTTAAAAATAATAATTAATAATTAATACATTAATGTACATTAATAATAAATGAATTAATTAATTAATCAATGAATACATATATTAGAAAGAGCTAAGCATTAATGTATTCATACAGTAAAGGCAGTGTAAAATATAAGATTGCTCATATTTAATTTTTTTATAATAATAATATTTCTTTTACTAATTCATTTTGATAATGATTACTAATTACTAATTATAAATTAATGTACATTAATAATTAATTAATTAATTAATCTATTAGAAAGAGCTAAGCATTAATGTATTCATATAGTAAAGGCAGTGTAAAATATAATATTTTATTAATAATAATTCCTATCCTTTCACTAATTATTAGTTTATTAATAAATTTATATACTTTACCTATTTGTAATTAATAGGCGGCAATCAATATCCTGAAGAGCTAACAATCTCTTTGTATTTTCCGACAGCAGAAAATGTCCACTCAGACTGTTCATCACCTGAGGAGAAAGTGTCAGCAATGTGCCAAGTGTGCAGTATTTATAGGCTGCGTACGCGAGACAAAACCATTGGTTTAGGCGGGAAAGCCACCATTTCAGATTCGGAATGTTTTTATTTGCAGGTTAGTATAGTAACTTGCAAATATTCTATGTCTTACGCGGCTCACAAGCATTTTCTGTCCTTCCTAACAGTGTATTTTTGTACCTTGTACGTCCCTGGCAGTGTTTTGCGTGCTTCGGGGTCTCTGTAGCCACGTTTTTATTTTTTTCAGCCTCTTTTTCTATTCCCTGCAAATTCAGCTTAAATATGCGTGCAACCTCACTCCTATACATCCTGGCTGTACCCCTGTGCTGTGTGTGATTTAAAAAATAATAATTTATTGTTTGTTTCCGAGCTCGGATTTTGTTTGCAAAGGGATTCTTTGATGCATTTCCTAACTGCGCATAGGCTAAGTCCTGCGTGCTTACATTTTTTTTTTCTAAGTCCTGTGTTCCTTAACTGCTTGCACCCTAAGGCAATGCCACATTTGCTAACTGCTTGGAGGCTAAGTCTTGCATGCTTCAATGCCTCAACTGCTCGCCTCGCTTTGCAAGGCGAGCAGGAGTGACCATATCACTCATGTTTGCCTAAAACCCATGTGTTTTAATGCCTCAACTACTTGCCTCGCTATGCGAGGCTCGCAGGCAATGAGCGCCAAAGGCGCTCATTGCCTACGTCCTCCGAGCTCATTTGCGGCCCTACGAGGTAAGCAAGCGTGACGACGAATCATAGTTTGACAACTATTATATGTGATACAGAGAAATAGCAGTGTTAAATCACAGGGTTAGTATTTATCCAAATATAGAGGAAAAGCAGTCCCAAAACTTATATAATCTCTATCTTGTAGAAAATGAGCATTTTCACAAGCTATGCCACTTGAATGTATTTATGGTCCATTCTAATAAGGTTTTAATATATATTTCTATATTCAATGTGCTCCAGCACATATATACATCAGACCACAAGTTTTAGCCAAAAATTCAATAATTCAACTTCCACAATGTATGTCCTTTAAATTGTATTGGCTTCCACTCTGATAAACTGAGACAGGTGTATATATTATCCTGGGATTGATCACAATAATGGGTTATTCCTGTTATTTCCTGGTGTTTCTTCACAATTCAGGTTTATCTCAGGTTCCCATTTAATGGTTTACTTGGAGTGTCCCAGAGCTTATATATAATAGATCAAATATCATGACCATAAATTGGAAATGTATAAGCTTCAGCACAATGTGCCCTTAAATCAGAGCATATATGTCATATAGCAAGTATAATGTCTATTAGTTGGAATAGTATAACCTTCAACACCATATGTTCTTTAACTTGATTCACTTCCACTTTAGAAAGGTATAAACTTCAGCACACTGTACCCTTTAAACTTCATTGTATTGCATTCCCTCTGGTAAGATGAATTTTGATATTTAGTGTACAGTTCTATATTGAACATATGCATTATATGCACATAAAGTTGATTAGAATGCACCTATGATAGCTTATATGATATGCTTATCCAGGCTTTACCTCTCTTTTAACCACAATGTGTGATTTTCAGAGGGTTACTTTCAGTTTGGGACAAAGTTTATATGGCTCTAGGCTTTATAATGATAAAAAGCCCCATTAGCCCTGAAGTCTACATCACCTGTTTTCACACCAATTTGAACAGACTCTTCTATTGCCCCCTGCCCTGTACCACTTCTCTTAATGGCTGTAACAGCCCTTTACTCACTGCTGGCATTCTCGTAGGATTTTTTGGCGCTTCTGAAGGAACTTCCATGGAGCAGTTCCTGATGGCTTCCCCCTCCGTGGCACACAGAGAACGACACCCTTGTGGCCCTGAATCAGGGACTCAGCACACTCTACAGATTTCTTGCTGCTCCAGCTCCTCGGGCCGCTCTGCATCAGCAGCACACCATCCTCCACCAGTACACAGTGCTTCACTGTGCCACCTCGCTGAGTGCCTCTGGCAGCCAATACTGTCGGTGCTAGAGTTCTTTAGTGACTGGAGGGTCTCTGTGGGGTCTTTTACGGTGCAGAATACTTTGGGGACAAAATGTGCTTTGTGATGGAGATTTTGTGAGGCTTGACAGGGATCAAAGCAATAGATCCATTAGATGTGCTCAGTATGGAGTCTGACGCCATTGCCCTGTTAGCTACTGCTGCTAACGCCTTCCTGCCACAGAGTTCTGGGAAATATACTTATTTGCAGAGATGTAGCAATTAGAGAATATTTATCCAAGGAGGAGTCCGATCACCAGTATCTGGGATCAGGAAGGAATTTATGTTTTTTCCCTTATGAGACAATTGGCAAATATTTAAATGTTTTTTTTCTGTTTGCCTTCCTTTGGATCAATTAATAATTAACAATTAATTTGATTACTGCAGATCAGAGGAGATCTTAAAAGGTTGAACCTGGTGTGTCGTGGTATTTATAGTAAAATGATATTTGAAATAGTCAATTTAACCTATTGTCCGATTATAACGTCAATTTATAGGAAAATATAGCTTTTAAACAAAACAGCGTTTATTATCAGATAACACAATCGAATTCTAAAGTAATAAAAAAAATTCTAAACAGTACTATATAATTCACAGATGTCAATAACCCAATTAAGTCTACTGCAATATAAATACGATAAAATGTTAATAAAACAAGAAAAACCTTCTAACTTCTTTATCAACAAAATCTTCTAGGGTAATAGAAAATAACAATAAATTACTATTAATCAATATTTCTTATTTTTAGCTATTTATAATAAACACGAAAATCAATCTTATTAATATAGTAATCACAATAATATTGTTGGCAGAATATATAATATAGCCCAATAGACCTATATAACTAATAATGGGGTGATGCTATAATAATAACCATATATTGAAATACAAAAATGCTATTGGAACAGAGGAAAATATAACACAATTTGAGTAATACCTACAGTAGATATATTATTGGCTTCTGTGATACAATTGATTTAGAGGAATAAATAAGATCAATTTCTCTTTTATATCACAGAAGTTTTGAAATTAAATCTATACATTATCAGATACCAGAATCAACCCAATATCACGTAGAGTCAGCCTGGATAATCCCAAATCGATTATTATATGAAAATTAAATATATTAGGAATCAAAAATAGGTCCTCTCTTTCTCAATGTCTTGCATGTGTGTGTCCTTAGCCTCACTCCTCTTTCTCTTTTTTTTTTCTTTTTCCTTGTCCTAGGCCTATTTTAAATAGTTATTCTTATCTAAATATCACTTTAATCACATCCTGGAATTATTTCTCACTATTGTGTTAAGTGGGAATACATGAATATCAAATGCACAGTCAAACAAGTATTGTCATTATCAGAGCCAAATGGTGGATTTCTCGTCTCCAATTTAAGGTGTGACTATTTCATGACATTTGAGGATCAAAAGAATCTAGTCTGAATACTAATGACTAGCCTTTTGGTGGTTTCACTGTTTACATTCTCATTACAATGTAGACATTTTAGTGAAGCTCAGAACAAATGGAATATGTGTATAAAATTAAAAACTCAAAGGACTGTGGTGTCTAGAACTTAGCGAGCCCATCATGCGGGGCAAGATCAGGTAAGGTGGCAGCGTGGATCGAGTGCAAGATACCAGGTATAATTAATACCCCCCCTTATTCCCCCCCTCATATCTTCCCTATACCCAATTAAGTAATCCAGACCCCACCTTATTATCCCCCATCCCCCCCTATAACAAGAATAATATCCCAACCCTCTAAAGGGAAGGGAATTCATGATACTTAATTTACAACAATTAATGACTAAGGAAGATGTACCCAAATCCACAATAAATCTAAAAAAATCCATATTAGGCAGATGAAAAAGCACTCCACATAAACAACGCACAGCACTCTGGAAATAAGACTTAACGTTACTAGACAAATAATGCAAACCACATTGCATTTTGTTATGTACTGTTTGATGCATGCTATATATGCCTAATAAAAACTTGATTGAGAAAAAAAATAATTAAAAACTCAAAATAAAATGATGATGTGCAATATAGGTATAACATAACACATAGATATGAAAAGTTTAAGATATTTCCTATCCGATGATATCAAACACTGTTATGTTTGAGGAATTTCTATGTGTATTAATTAAAATATTAAGAGGATATATGTAATCAGAAATATATAATGAAATGGTATATATATATAGGAGTATACTCATTTATATATTTAATAGGTAAAACCCCTGACAAATCCCCCTTTCTGGAATAATGTCTCCCCATTAGGTAGGTGACATTATTACAGTAGCAATATGTGTAATTAAATAGATAAATATTCGGTTGACTAAACATATTTCTTTACCTATGCATCATTTCTATTGGGGTACATTTTCTGACCTCATTGCTTACATGTACCAATTATATGGATGATCCAGAGGAAGGCAAACATAAAACCCAATAGTCTTAATTGGGAAAATTAATTCCTTTCTGACCCCAAATATTGGCGATCGGATTCCTCCCTGGATCAATACTCCCTCCATGATTAAGCAGGATAACCCTGAATGTCCTTTTATTTAAAAGAGATGCAGTCCTGATTCATTATCTATTATATCTTCCTGATAATAACTTCAATGGTCATGATTCGGCAAATGTTCTGACCGTTGATAACGGGAGTTATGTGAGTTTATGAAGTTTTCCTTAGTTGTTTCTACGTCTTCTTCACAATCGCCTATGAACAGGCAATGTGGTCACAATACCACGTTTGAGTCTTTTCCACCCTGATGTGGAATATTCTGAATTGTCTTTTAATCATCCTCTGTGGATCGACACTGATGAAGATCTTCGGCGACGTTATTCTCCTCCCGGGTTATGATGGATCTTGGAGCCTCTGGGATAAAGACGCCTGCGGAAGGACCGTGCCACGATAGTTTCCATCTGAACTTGTTGGCGTTAGGATGATCATTACCCTGATACGAGCGGCCTTTTCTTTTATCAATTTGGATACTCTCTCTTTTGGCTTCTATGTTTAATCGAAATACAAGTGGTTTTAATAATACATTCCTAACATGATGGATTAGGTAGATAGATGAAGAGACAGAAGATTTTTTTTTGCGAAAAACATTTCACAAATCACGGTTCATCTGGGCAAGTATTTTCAATGATTCTTAACTGAGATCTAGGATGACAGGTTCTCATTTGGTTAAAATGGACCCATTTTTCTACCATTTCACCATCTTTTGGGATTTGAATCTTATACACGACGGGTGAAATTTGATCTATAATGGTATAAGGTCCTTTCCATGAGGGTAAAAACTTTTTCTCTTTTGCCTGATTACGTAGGAAGTTATATAAATAAACTTGATCTGTGATCTCATATTCTTTCTTAGATGTTTTCAGATCATAATATGTTTTAGTGCTTTCTGCAGATTTCTCTAGATTTTTCTGGGCAAATGCAAAAGCCTGTTGTAAATGCTTCCTCAAGTTCTCAATATACTGATGGGTCGTGGCGGCATTTACCAAGTTATGGTCTTGGGTTCTATAGATAAGGTGTTGTGGGAGTACCATACGTCTCCCAGTCATTAATTCAAAAGGGGACATTTTAGTAGCAGTACTAGGGGTAGATCTTATCGCCATTAAAACTAAGGGTAATTTTATGTCCCAGTCCTTACCTGATTCCTTGACATATTTCTTTAGGATACTTACAATAGATTGGTTGTACCGTTCTACCCCACCACTAGAAGCGGCGCGGTAAGCAATATGTAATTTACGTTTAACACCTAGGATTCTCCACATACGGCTCATCACCTCACTGGTGAAGTGACTTCCTCTATCTGACTCAATTCGTTGCGGTAGGCCAAAACGAGAAAACACATGGTTAATCAACAAAATTGCGGCAGTCTCCGCTTTACAGTTTGTCGCCGGAAGGCATTCTACCCATTTGGTGAATAGACATGTTACGGTTAACATATACTTATTACCCCTGGAAGAGGTAGTTACTGGGCCAATAAAGTCAATCTGTATGTCTGACCATGGCATGGACATCCCCCTTTTCTGAAGAGGAGCCCTATGGGTAGGTGAATGGGGTTGAAACTGGGGACATACTAAACATCCTTGACAGAAAATTTTTACATCCATCAACATGTGTGGCCAATATGCAAAATCCCGAAGTATCTCATATGTAATCTTTTCACCTCTGTGTCCTGATGTTGGTGCATCATGAGCATGTTGTAGCATTAGACCTCGATAAGCAGTAGGAACTACCCATTGATGTATACCATTCTTAGATGTGCGGATAAGTAAACCATCTAATATGTTAAACTGGGATTTTGACTTAATTAGAATCCTGAAATCTTCCTTATCTGACACACCTATTTTGTCCAGAGGATACTGTATTGGATCTTGTATATGGTTATAAAATTGACCTATGATAGGATCTTCTTTTTGACTATTGATCAAGTCCAAATTAGGAGTATCATGGGACCACTGTACCGTGGAGAGTTCTGTATCTTTCTGGGATTGCTGTCTAGTGATAGCCTGAATTTGCAATGGACCCATAAGGTGGTCCATTTCAATTGATTCCCCCTCTAGGGCACCTTGCTTTGCTAGTTTATCAGCAAGATCATTTCCGTCTTTATTCTGACCCTTTACTTTGGAATGCCCTTTTGTTTTCTTCCAGTATATAGTCAGTTCATGAGAATTTACCATTTCATCAATGGCATGTATTAACTTACCATGTTTTATCGGTTTCTTTCGGACATTGGTCATATTATTTCGTTTCCATACTGGTAAATATTCAACAAAACTATTTCGGGCATATTCTGAATCAGTAATGATTACAAAGTCCTTAATGTTATGCTCTATTGCGGTGTAAACAGCATAATATATAGCCATCAATTCTGCTATCTGACTACTCTTGGGTCCTATTTTACACCCTTTTGGAGGAGCAGGAGAATTATCTATCCATACATTACCAATTCCCGCAACTAGCTTATTATCTGTATCTACTTTTACGTGATAGGCACATCCATCTACATAAACTGTGGGTAAGGATTTACAAAATACCTCTTCATATATTTTATGAGGTGACAATTCATATTCCTCCAGAAGGTCTATATGGGGATCATCATCCTTAAAGGGGTCTGGGGCAGTACAATCATGTAAATCCGCTAATCCTTGGGCAACTAGATTCTTTTTATTTTGGGCATATCTTATCTCTAAAGGCCATCCTTGTAAGGATAAGGTCCAAGCAGTTATGCGGCTATTTGATAGATTACCAGACCTAATTTTATTGCTCTGAATATACTGTAATGGTTGGTGTGCCGTTTCCACTATTATTTTCTCACCTTGTATGAAATTTCGAAAATGTTGTAGTGCCCATACTGTAGCAAATAGAGCCTTCTCACAATCATTAAATTTTACCTCTACAGGTGATAGTGTTTTACTCGCACAACAGATAATCTTGTTATGTTGGTCATATTTCTGATATAACACAGCACTTAAACAATTATCAGTATAACCGGTTTCTAAGAAGAAGGGCTTACCTCGTTCTGGATAAGCTAGGCAAGGGGCCTGACTTAGTTTCTGTTTTAACTCATTTACAGCTTGGTTCTGAATCTCACCCCATTTCCATGGCTCACCTTTCTTTAACAATTGTATGAGGGGTCTTGTTATTTCGGCATAATTCTCAATAAATTTACGAGAATAATTGGTGATACCCAGGAATGATCTCAATTCTTTTGTAGTTGTAGGCATTTTAGTTTTAAGTAGGGCCTCTACCTTCTTTTTCTGTGGATTTACACCATCAGGAGTTATCTCATGACCTAAAAAGTTAACTTTAGTGCGGCACCACTGAGCCTTTTGGAGAGATATTTTAACTCCTGCGTGCTTTAATTGGTCCAAAACATGTTCAATTTCCGCAATATGTTTATCAAATTTGCAACTTTTAATCAAGATGTCATCTACATAGGTTAATGTCCCTCGCTCTTGAGCATCAGGCATTGCCTTGTGCAAGAAGATAGCAAACTCATTCCCTGAATTTATAAATCCAAATGGAGTTCTAGTCCATGTAAATTGTTGATTACCAAATGTAAACGCTAGTTTATGTTGGTCCTCTTCATTGACTTTAATAGTCCAATAACCTTGGGCACAATCAAGTGTTGTAAATAATTTAGACCCTTGGACTTGTGCTAAACACTGGTCTATATATGGGACAGGCCAAGCCGACATATGGACTCTCTTATTTAATTGCCTCAAATCAGCGCATAAGCGCCATGTCCCATTTGGCTTCAAAATACCTAGAACAGTATTATTATAAGAACTATGTACAGGACGTATAATTCCCCTTGATTCTAGATTCTTTATAATATCGGCTAATGATTCATAAGAGGCGAGGGGTAGTCTATATTGCTTAACAAATATAGGTGGAATACTGGGATCAGTTTTAATTCTAGTGACATGTAGATCCGTCAGGCCACAATCATATGAGTCTTTAGAAAATACACCTTGGTAATTCATAAGCACTTGTCTTAATTTTTGACGTTCAGTATCATTAGAGCACCCATCGGCTAAAATTATCTGTTCTTCAACTCTTTCTTTAAACCCAGGGAATACCTCAGGTTGACTAATTTCATAGGCTTCCTCTAGTTGTGTAGATAGGTCAGTGGTAATGGAGTTTATCTGTATCTTATCAACCAAATTCTCTTCATACTCTTGTTCATCTATATTTTGATTAAAAATTAGCTCGTCATCTGTTATTTCACACTGGCCTTCCATGGAACTGAAGGGATAAATAGATTGAACAGTAAATAATCCTTCTGGCTGAGTATCGAAACATTGGTCAATCATTTTATCATCACTCATATATTCCTCTGGTATCAAACCAATAACTGAATTGGTAAATTCAGAGGTGAAATATTCTGCATCAATGGCCATTCCTACTATAGATCCCTTCTCCATATGTATTGGATGGGAAGCTATGTTATTTACTAGGATGACAAAAGGTAATTGTGTCACAGCAATTAAAGGAGTGTGGGTGGTGTTAAGGCCTTTTTGTTGGGTTTGATAGCTAAGAATAACATAAGCATCTTTGCCTTGAATCATCTGCCCTCTTTTTACTTGCAAGGGTAGAGGGAATTGGGCTACTCCTTCTGGTATAGTGACAGTTCGTTCCATCTGTATGGTTATTGCATAAGGCATCTGTTGGGCATATTTCAAGGCTTCTGAGTCATTACTGAAATCTAATGGTGACTCATTCAACCGAGACCATAGAACGTTATGGATTAAGTCAATTTGAAAAGCAAACCGATGTAACAAATCATTACCAATATATATTGGATATTGGGAATCCTCTATCACCTGGAACAAGTGCACAACCTTTTTATCTCCTATCGAAAGGGGTATTAAACATCTTGCTATAATAGGATGGGTTGAGGTTTCATGATCTATTTTATATATGTATTGGTCATATGGTTGGGAATTACGAATTAATCTTGGACTCTTTATTCGTTTCAATAGATTTTCATTAATGTAACTATGTTCATGGGTTAAGGCTATTTTGGCTTGTTTAGGATATCTCATACCTATAATATTTATGGGGATAAATAAACCCTTATCTCTTATTTCTATGTTAGCCATAATTTTGGAATGTCTAGTTATTTCAAAAGGTATAGAGGTTTTCCTATTTAGTGAAATAGTTAGGACATTTCCTTCTAAATGAGTGTTATCTATGTGGGCCTGATTAATTTGGATCACATTTTCATCATTTATTTGTTCTTCAGAAATGTCATGGCATTGCATTATCGTCATTTCAGGTGTTTGATTATTTTGAAAATGAATTTCCACCGAATTTTCTTTTGTTTCTATTACATGACAATTTCTCGGCATATTGGATTGTTTAACCTTTTCATAGTTTATGGGAAAGCTAACTTGTGACCATATTACTCCATCTATACAGTCTATTATTGGACTTAATCGCCTCAGTAGATCTGTCCCAATTAAAAATTGAGACTCAGGAACATCTACGACTATCACTGGATGTTTTACCTGTTTATTTCCTATTTTAATACTCAACCATACACTACCTTTGGTCTTTATGGTAATTCCATCGAAATTCTTTACAATTCCGATGAATGATTTTAGAATAGTTTTCTTATTAGATCTACGTTCTATTTCTTGATACATATCTTGGGAAAGAACAGTTACTTGGGAGCCTGTGTCTATTAACCCTTTAATGTCCATGGAGTCTACATCTTGTAAGCTGACAGGGATATAGTATCTCCCCTGACATTCCTCCATCTCACATAGGAAATGGGAATGTTTTAACATATCTGACTTCTTCCATTGTTCGTTCTTATTTAGAGAGTCAGACTGGGGGGTATTATTTAACCAGTTTATGGTAATTTCGGGGGGGTTATTGGTCAGGTTAGGTATATCTTCAATTTTACCTGTATTATATTGTTTATTATCTTGACTAATTATTAACCCTGTTTCAATGATGTGTGGCTTGGTCAGTGATGCATCCTGTAAACAAAAAGGTTTAACCTGTATATTGTTTATACCGTTCCCTCTGACTTCATTGATACCTCCTTCTTGCTCTGTGGGAGTTCCTGTGTACAAAGAAAACTTAGGGACAGAAGGAAGACACATCTTATTATCATTTGTTTCAGGATTATCCATCATCTACTGTAGGAATTATTCAAATTGTGATATATTTTCCTCTGTTCCAATAGTATTTTTGTATTTCAATATATGGTTATTATTATAGCATCACCCCATTATTAGTTATCTAGGTCTATTGGGCTATATTATATATTCTGCCAACAATATTATTGTGATTACTATATTAATAAGATTGATTTTCGTGTTTATTATAAATAGCTAAAAATAAGAAATATTGATTAATAGTAATTTATTGTTATTTTCTATTACCCTAGAAGATTTTGTTGAAAAAGAAGTTAGAAGGTTTTTCTTGTTTTATTAACATTTTATCGTATTTATATTGCAGTAGACTTAATTGGGTTATTGACATCTGTGAATTATATGGTACTGTTTAGAATTTTTTTTATTACTTTAGAATTCGATTGTGTTATCTGATAATAAACGCTGTTTTGTTTAAAAGCTATATTTTCCTATAAATTGACGTTATAATCGGACAATAAGTTAAATTGACTATTTCAAATATCATTTTACTATAAATACCACGACATAATTTGGAGGCATTGCTTGAGATAACGTCTTTATAGATAAGTGAATTGATATTTATCAATTTAAAACTTTTTAATACAACAGCGTTTATTAAAATAAAAACAAAATGGCTGAAGGCCGATCCAGTTCAGAAAGGACAGGGGTGTTGTCATTGGATGAGATATTGAAACTAGATGCAATGGGATGTGAAACATTGATCAAAAGTTTAATAAGCAATGTGTATCCTCTGTGTGAATACCCATCAAGATTGTCAGAATATTTTAGTAACATCAAACCAATAATTGATGGAAATGCCATAGACGATTGGAGTCAGGAGACAGAATTATTACCGAATATTAATGGTGTCATAAATGCAGTTCAGGATAACTTTGAACGTAAAAAGAATCTTGCCCGTGTAGCGATTAGCGGATGGAAGTCGCCAGATACTGGAAAGGCCAGACTATTGAAAAGGAGGTGGTCATAACTGGTTTAAATAAGACAATTAATGAGATATCTGAGGCATGCAACCATTTGAGAGACTTACACGAAGGTAGGATAAAAATGTCAGAACATCAAGTAGTTAAACTGGGTGAGTTAGAAAAGGAATTAGAAGATGCTAAGGAAAGATTACAAGGATATGAGGGATTAACAGCAATGTGTGATAAATTAATGAGGAAATTAGGGGATTTTCAAATAAAATGGGATGAGTTATCTGAAGACAGAGATAGAAAAACTGACCAAATTGAAGAGTTGTCTGGGCAATGTGATCATTTAGCTCAAAAAGTATATCAGGCTGAGGGACTGTCTCAAAAATACTTACAAGACTGTGAGGAGTTAAAAAGAGAAAAATCAAGTTTAGAAGATAAACTTACCACCCTTACTAATGAAAGAACTAAGAGAACAATAAGAGAAGCTGAAAATTACCAGGAAGCTAGAAAGATTCAAAATTTACTTGATAATGCCCAAAAGGAGATTAAAAATTACCAGCAGGATATTGGCAGGTTCAAAGCAGATCTAGATAAGGCCCAAAATCATGTACCAGACATAACGATTGCCAGGCAGCCTAGAGATTTTGATGAGGAGTTTGATTCATCCCCTTCAAGGGATACTCATAATAAGAAATTATCTTTCCATGAGACAGCGCAGGCTATCAGAAAATTGGTAAAGCCCTACACTAAAGGATCTAAATTAACCATTGAGGATCACCTAGATACTGTGGAGAGAATCATGCTTGAATTAAATGTACGGGGATCTCATGCAAAGATATCATATCTCCCCTGGTCATTTGATAATTCATATACATCATTCTTTACTTCCCTTCAAGATAGGAATATAACTGATTGGGATCAATACAGAGCAGAGGTGAGGAGGTACTTTTCTGAATTTTGTAACCCCCAAGCAGCTTTGAGGGCCTTACACAATCTCAAATGCCAGCCTGACGAAAGTCCAAAAGAATTTTTAGTCACATTAAAACATGCATATCGGCAGACAGATAAAAGAGCAGATATAGAATCCGCAGAGTTCAAGAGGATATATTTTCATGCCTTACCATCATTTATGAAGAGAAATATAATCAGAGATTATGATGACTCTAAACCACTCAGCTGGTTGGTAAACGAATGTTCCAAGATATATGAGATTCAACAGGATGAGGAAAATAGTTTTAAACGTAAAGAAAAGGGCCAAATCCATAAAATAGCGGAAATCTCTATCCAACCAGAACTACCTTTCGAAACAAATACTAAATCCTATGCTGATGTGGTTAAAAGTCAAAATAAACCAAAATACATACCACCCAAAGCTAGACCTATAAAAGTTACCCCTGAAAGGCCCCAAAATAGAAACAATAACTCTTTTTATGTAAGCCCAAATTACAAAGGAAATAATCCTATTAGAGATTATTGGTGGCAACCTAAAAGCCCCAATATAGAAAGAAGATTGAGCTCTCCAAGGCCCAGTACTTCAGAAAATTCAGAAAGCCAAAGAGTTACGAATAGGTATAACCGAAACCAAAATGTAGAACAAAACTCTAACCTAGAGGAGCAAGTTAAATTACTGACCCAGCAAATGACTGCCCTCATGGCAGGAATGAATCTGCCGGGAAATCAAACGCTGAGAGCCCAGCCAGTCCAAAGGGGACAAAATTCTGAAGACCAAAACCAGTGACTGAATGGCGTTTGCAAAACTGTGATGGATAATCCTAAAACAAATGATAATAAGATGTGTCTTTCTTCTGTCCCTAAGTTTTTTTTGTACACAGGAACTCCCACAGAGCAAGAAGGAGGTATCAATGAAGTCAGAGGGAACGGAATAAACAATATACAGGTTAAACCTTTTTGTTTACAGGATGCATCACTGACCAAGCCACAAATCATTGAAACAGGGTTAATAATTAGTCAAGATAATAAACAATATAATACAGGTAAAATTGAAGATATACCTAACCTGACCAATAACCCCCCCGAAATTACCATAAACTGGTTAAATAATACCCCCCAGTCTGACTCTCTAAATAAGAACGAACAATGGAAGAAGTCAGATATGTTAAAACATTCCCATTTCCTATGTGAGATGGAGGAATGTCAGGGGAGATACTATATCCCTGTCAGCTTACAAGATGTAGACTCCATGGACATTAAAGGGTTAATAGACACAGGCTCCCAAGTAACTGTTCTTTCCCAAGATATGTATCAAGAAATAGAACGTAGATCTAATAAGAAAACTATTCTAAAATCATTCATCGGAATTGTAAAGAATTTCGATGGAATTACCATAAAGACCAAAGGTAGTGTATGGTTGAGTATTAAAATAGGAAATAAACAGGTAAAACATCCAGTGATAGTCGTAGATGTTCCTGAGTCTCAATTTTTAATTGGGACAGATCTACTGAGGCGATTAAGTCCAATAATAGACTGTATAGATGGAGTAATATGGTCACAAGTTAGCTTTCCCATAAACTATGAAAAGGTTAAACAATCCAATATGCCGAGAAATTGTCATGTAATAGAAACAAAAGAAAATTCGGTGGAAATTCATTTTCAAAATAATCAAACACCTGAAATGACGATAATGCAATGCCATGACATTTCTGAAGAACAAATAAATGATGAAAATGTGATCCAAATTAATCAGGCCCACATAGATAACACTCATTTAGAAGGAAATGTCCTAACTATTTCACTAAATAGGAAAACCTCTATACCTTTTGAAATAACTAGACATTCCAAAATTATGGCTAACATAGAAATAAGAGATAAGGGTTTATTTATCCCCATAAATATTATAGGTATGAGATATCCTAAACAAGCCAAAATAGCCTTAACCCATGAACATAGTTACATTAATGAAAATCTATTGAAACGAATAAAGAGTCCAAGATTAATTCGTAATTCCCAACCATATGACCAATACATATATAAAATAGATCATGAAACCTCAACCCATCCTATTATAGCAAGATGTTTAATACCCCTTTCGATAGGAGATAAAAAGGTTGTGCACTTGTTCCAGGTGATAGAGGATTCCCAATATCCAATATATATTGGTAATGATTTGTTACATCGGTTTGCTTTTCAAATTGACTTAATCCATAACGTTCTATGGTCTCGGTTGAATGAGTCACCATTAGATTTCAGTAATGACTCAGAAGCCTTGAAATATGCCCAACAGATGCCTTATGCAATAACCATACAGATGGAACGAACTGTCACTATACCAGAAGGAGTAGCCCAATTCCCTCTACCCTTGCAAGTAAAAAGAGGGCAGATGATTCAAGGCAAAGATGCTTATGTTATTCTTAGCTATCAAACCCAACAAAAAGGCCTTAACACCACCCACACTCCTTTAATTGCTGTGACACAATTACCTTTTGTCATCCTAGTAAATAACATAGCTTCCCATCCAATACATATGGAGAAGGGATCTATAGTAGGAATGGCCATTGATGCAGAATATTTCACCTCTGAATTTACCAATTCAGTTATTGGTTTGATACCAGAGGAATATATGAGTGATGATAAAATGATTGACCAATGTTTCGATACTCAGCCAGAAGGATTATTTACTGTTCAATCTATTTATCCCTTCAGTTCCATGGAAGGCCAGTGTGAAATAACAGATGACGAGCTAATTTTTAATCAAAATATAGATGAACAAGAGTATGAAGAGAATTTGGTCGATAAGATACAGATAAACTCCATTACCACTGACCTATCTACACAACTAGAGGAAGCCTATGAAATTAGTCAACCTGAGGTATTCCCTGGGTTTAAAGAAAGAGTTGAAGAACAGATAATTTTAGCCGATGGGTGCTCTAATGATACTGAACGTCAAAAATTAAGACAAGTGCTTATGAATTACCAAGGTGTATTTTCTAAAGACTCATATGATTGTGGCCTGACGGATCTACATGTCACTAGAATTAAAACTGATCCCAGTATTCCACCTATATTTGTTAAGCAATATAGACTACCCCTCGCCTCTTATGAATCATTAGCCGATATTATAAAGAATCTAGAATCAAGGGGAATTATACGTCCTGTACATAGTTCTTATAATAATACTGTTCTAGGTATTTTGAAGCCAAATGGGACATGGCGCTTATGCGCTGATTTGAGGCAATTAAATAAGAGAGTCCATATGTCGGCTTGGCCTGTCCCATATATAGACCAGTGTTTAGCACAAGTCCAAGGGTCTTAATTATTTACAACACTTGATTGTGCCCAAGGTTATTGGACTATTAAAGTCAATGAAGAGGACCAACATAAACTAGCGTTTACATTTGGTAATCAACAATTTACATGGACTAGAACTCCATTTGGATTTATAAATTCAGGGAATGAGTTTGCTATCTTCTTGCACAAGGCAATGCCTGATGCTCAAGAGCGAGGGACATTAACCTATGTAGATGACATCTTGATTAAAAGTTGCAAATTTGATAAACATATTGCGGAAATTGAACATGTTTTGGACCAATTAAAGCACGCAGGAGTTAAAATATCTCTCCAAAAGGCTCAGTGGTGCCGCACTAAAGTTAACTTTTTAGGTCATGAGATAACTCCTGATGGTGTAAATCCACAGAAAAAGAAGGTAGAGGCCCTACTTAAAACTAAAATGCCTACAACTACAAAAGAATTGAGATCATTCCTGGGTATCACCAATTATTCTCGTAAATTTATTGAGAATTATGCCGAAATAACAAGACCCCTCATACAATTGTTAAAGAAAGGTGAGCCATGGAAATGGGGTGAGATTCAGAAACAAGCTGTAAATGAGTTAAAACAGAAACTAAGTCAGGCCCCTTGCCTAGCTTATCCAGAACGAGGTAAGCCCTTCTTCTTAGAAACCGGTTATACTGATAATTGTTTAAGTGCTGTGTTATATCAGAAATATGACCAACATAACAAGATTATCTGTTGTGCGAGTAAAACACTATCACCTGTAGAGGTAAAATTTAATGATTGTGAGAAGGCTCTATTTGCTACAGTATGGGCACTACAACATTTTCGAAATTTCATACAAGGTGAGAAAATAATAGTGGAAACGGCACACCAACCATTACAGTATATTCAGAGCAATAAAATTAGGTCTGGTAATCTATCAAATAGCCGCATAACTGCTTGGACCTTATCCTTACAAGGATGGCCTTTAGAGATAAGATATGCCCAAAATAAAAAGAATCTAGTTGCCCAAGGATTAGCGGATTTACATGATTGTACTGCCGCAGACCCCTTTAAGGATGATGATCCTCATATAGACCTTCTGGAGGAATATAAATTGTCACCTCATAAAATATATGAAGAGGTATTTTGTAAATCCTTACCCACAGTTTATGTAGATGGATGTGCCTATCACGTAAAAGTAGATACAGATAATAAGCTAGTTGCGGGAATTGGTAATGTATGGATAGATAATTTTCCTGCTCCTCCAAAAGGGTGTAAAATAGGACCCAAGAGTAGTCAGATAGCAGAATTGATGGCTATATATTATGCTGTTTACACCGCAATAGAGCATAACATTAAGGACTTTGTAATCATTACCGATTCAGAATACGCCCGAAATAGTTTTGTTGAATATTTACCAGTATGGAAACGAAATAATATGACTAATGTCCGAAAGAGACCGATAAAACATGGTAAGTTAATACATGCCATTGATGAAATGGTAAATTCTCATGAACTGACTATATACTGGAAGAAAACAAAAGGACATTCCAAAGTAAAGGGTCAGGATAAAGACGGAAATGATCTTGCTGATAAACCAGCAAAGCAAGGTGCCCTAGAGGGGGAATCAGTTGAAATGGACCACCTTATGGGTCCATTGCAAATTCAGGCTATCACTAGACAGCAATCCCAGAAAGATACAGAACTCTCCACAGTACAGTGGTCCCATGATACTCCTAATTTGGACTTGATCAAAAAGAAGATCCTATCATAGGTCCATTTTATAACCATATACAGGATCCAATACAGTATCCTCTGGACAAAATAGATGTGTCAGATAAGGAAGATTTCAGGATTCTAATTAAGTCAAAATCCCAGTTTAACATCTTAGATGGTTTACTTATCCGCACATCTAAGAATGGTATACATCAATGGGTAGTTCCTACTGCTTATCGAGGTCTAATGCTACAACATGCTCATGATGCACCAACATCAGGACACAGAGATGAAAAGATTACATATGAGATACTTCAGGATTTTGCATATTGGCCACACATGTTGATGGATGTAAAAATTTACTGTCAAGGATGTTTAGTATGTCCCCAGTTTCAACCCCATTCACCTACCCATAGGGCTCCTCTTCAGAAAAGGGGGATGTCCATGCCATGGTCAGACATACAGATTGACTTTATTGGCCCAGTAACTACCTCTTCCAGGGTTAATAAGTATATGTTAACCGTAACATGTCTATTCACCAAATGGGTAGAATGCCTTCCGGCGACAAACTGTAAAGCGGAGACTGCCGCAATTTTGTTGATTAACCATGTGTTTTCTCGTTTTGGCCTACCGCAACGAATTGAGTCAGATAGAGGAAGTCACATCACCAGTGTGGTGATGAGCCGTATGTGGAGAATCCTAGGTGTTAAACGTAAATTACATATTGCTTACCGCGCCGCTTCTAGTGGTGGGGTAGAACGGTACAACCAATCTATTGTAAGTATCCTAAAGAAATATGTCAAGGAATCAGGTAAGGACTGGGACATAAAATTACCCTTAGTTTTAATGGCGATAAGATCTACCCCTAGTACTGCTACTAAAATGTCCCCTTTTGAATTAATGACTGGGAGACGTATGGTACTCCCACAACACCTTATCTATAGAACCCAAGACCACAACTTGGTAAATGCCGCCACGACCCATCAGTATATTGAGAACTTGAGGAAGCATTTACAACAGGCTTTTGCATTTGCCCAGAAAAATCTAGAGAAATCTGCAGAAAGCACTAAAACATATTACGATCTTAAAACATCTAAGAAAGAATATGAGATCACAGATCAAGTTTATTTATATAACTTCCTACGTAATCAGGCAAAAGAGAAAAAGTTTTTACCCTCATGGAAAGGACCTTATACCATTATAGATCAAATTTCACCCGTCGTGTATAAGATTCAGATCCCAAAAGATGGTGAAATGGTAGAAAAATGTGTCCATATTAACCAAATGAGAACCTGTCATCCTAGATCTCAGTTAAGAATCATTGAAAATACTTGCCCAGATGAACCGTGATTTGTGAAATGTTTTTCGCGAAAAAAACTTCTGTCTCTTCATCTATCTACCTAATCCATCATGTTAGGAATGTATTATTAAAACCACTTGTATTTCGATTAAACATAGAAGCCAAAAGAGAGAGTATCCAAGTTGATAAAAGAAAAGGCCGCTCGTATCAGGGTAATGATGATCCTAACGCCAACAAGTTCAGATGGAAACTATCGTGGCACGGTCCTCCCTCAGGCGTCTTTATCCAAGAGGCTCCAAGATTCATCCTAACCCGGGAGGAGAATAACGTCGCCGAAGACCTTCATCAGTGTCGATCCACACAGGATGATTAAAAGACAATTCAGAATATTCCACATCAGGGTGGAAAAGACTCAAACGTGGTATTGTGACCACATTGCCTGTTCATAGGCGATTGTGAAGAAGACGTAGAAACAACTAAGGAAAACTTCATAAACTCACATAACTCCCGTTATCAACGGTCAGAACATTTGCCGAATCATGACCATTGAAGTTATTATCAGGAAGATAATAATAGATAATGAATCAGGACTGCATCTCTTTTAAATAAAAGGACATTCAGGGTTATCCTGCTTAATCATGGAGGGAGTATTGATCCAGGGAGGAATCCGATCGCCAATATTTTTGGTCAGGAAGGAATTAATTTTTCCCAATTAAGACAATTGGGTTTTATGTTTGCCTTCCTCTGGATCATCCATATAATTGGTACATGTAAGCAATGAGGTCAGAAAATATACCCCAATAGAAATGATGCATAGGTAAAGAAATATGTTTAGACAACCGAATACTTATCTATTTAATTACACATATTGCTACTGTAATAATGTCACCTACCTAATGGGGAGACATTATTCCAGAAAGGGGGATTTGTCAGGGGTTTTACCTATTAAATATATAAATGAGTATACTCCTATATATATATATACCATTTCATTATATATTTCTGATTAAATATATCCTCTTAATATTTTAATTAATACACATATAGAAATTCCTCAAACATAACGGTGTTTGATATCATCGGATAGGAAATATCTTAAACTTTTCATATCTATGTGTTATGTTATACCTATATTGCACATCATCATTTTATTTTGAGCTTTTAATTTTACACACATATTCCATTTTTTCTGAGCTTCACTAAGTGTCTACATTGTAATGAGAATGTAAACAGTGAAACCACCAAAAGGCTAGTCATTAGTATTCATACTAGATTCTTTTGATCCACAAATGCCTTGAAATAGTCACACCTCAAATTGGAGACGAGAAATCCACCATTTGGCTCTAATAATGACAATATCTGTTTGACTGTGCATTTGATATTCATGTATCCCCACTTAACACAATGGTGATAGAAATAATTCCAGGATGTGATCAACGTGAAGATCTAGATAAGAATGGGTATTTAAAATAGAGGGAAAAAAGGAAAAAGAAAAGCAGAGACAAAGAGGAGAGAGGCTGAGAGACACATGCAAGACACTAAGAGAGAGAGGACATATTTTTGATTCCTAATATATTTCATTTTTCATATAATAATCGATTTGGGATTATCCAGGCTGACTCTACGTGATATTGGGTTGATTCTGGTATCTGGTAATGTATAGATTTAATTTCAAAACCTCTGTGATATAAAAGAGAAATTGATCTTATTTATTCCTCTAAATCAATTGTATCACAGAAGCCAATAATATATCTACTGTAGGTATTACTCAAATTGTGTTATATTTTCCTCTGTTCCAATAGTATTTTTGTTATTCATTATATGATTATTATTATAGCATCACCCGATTATTAGTTATATAGGCCTATTGGGGTATATTATATATTCTGCCAACAATATTATTGTGACTTACTATATTAATAAGATTGATTCTCGTGTTTATTATAAATAGCTAAAATAAGGAATATTGCTTATAGTAATTTATTGTTATTTTCTATTACCCTAGAAGATTTTGTTGATAAAGAAGTTAGAAGGTTTTTCTTGTTTTATTAACATTTTATCGTATTAATATTGCAGTAGACTTAATTGGGTTATTGACATCTGAAAATCATATAGTACTGTTTAGAACTTTTTATTACTCTAGAATTCGATTGTGATATTGATGATAATAAACGCTGTTTTGTTTAAAAGCTATACTTTCCTATAAATAGATGTTATAATCGGACAATAAGTTAAATTGACTATTTCAAATATCATTTTACTATAAATACCACGACAGGTGGACTAAACACCTTTCTACAACCTCAATTACTATATAACTATGTATTTACATTCTGGGCTGTCCTAGGCTTGGCAAATAAATGTACCCATGGCCCCTACCCACCCTTATTTAATAATTTTGTATTCATGTTTTTTTACATGTGTACCAAAGGAAAAAATCTAAATAAATGAGCTGACCAACTTCTGGAACTTCCTCTCTGTACCTGAATAGCTTGTCTACCACAGGGGGACAAACACAGCCTGAAGAAATAAAGTCTCTCTTTCCTGAAGGATATATTTTCTTGTGATGCCCTGGGGTTTATTTATAAGACAATTCTGGTATCTTGCACTTTCAGTGCCTCTGTGAGTCTCTTGTTCTAAGTTTGCTGAATAAGCTTCTGTTGGTTGCTGCTTGGATGTTTGTTTACAAACGCCTCTGTTAGTCTCCAGTTGTTCTCAATTGCACTGGTTCTCAGCTGCAGTTCCTCTGTATGCAATTCCTTAGTCTGCATTAGGCTCTCTCTCACTCAATGCCCAGTTACACGTGGCCTAAATAGGACTGTTGCAGTCTCTCAGGTGCAGCCTAACAGCTGTGTGAGAACCTTTTAACTCCTGCTGGTCTGGTATGGGCAAATTACTTTATTTAGTCTTAGGCTCACATGTATGCCTTCTATGTTTCTCCCGTATCTCTGTCTCTCTAGCTTTGTCACAATACATAAACTGTATATATATACTGTATATGTTGCTTAAGTTTCTACATAAGACCCTATTCAATTTCCATATATCATAAATTACACCGTCTTTAAGTGCAAAGTAAATTAGCTAGCTTTTCTATTCACCCATTGCAGAATCATTGCAAGAGAACTACCTCTATTGACTACAGCAAGACAAAGCCCCAAATTCCGGCAAGCTTTTCCATTGATATTTTCCCTTCCCCCAAAACCCTATTCAACCTAGATTTTACAGAGCACTCGCAGTTACTTTAAAACTTAACCTTTATTATGTCCCAATTAAAATAGTAAACAAATCCTAAAAACTTGAAACATAGATGCTTTGCTTAAAGATGTAAATTAACTCACATCGATTACGTCATTAGACGTCATCTAGGCGGCATCACGCGCTTGGGAGCAGACTGGCTGATCCTTTAGGCCATACACCCCAAGTACTATCATGATATCCTCCAGCTTATTATTGGCTATTTATGAGACAGAAATAAATTAAGCAATAGCCATTTTGTTATGGAATTAAGTAATAGCACTAAGAGTTTAATGCAATAGGAGGCCCTATTCAGAGCAGCCTAGGTTACAGCACTTTAGTGACTCCCTAAGACATTATTAATGCAAATTGGGCATTTATAATATAATATAAAATATATGTATATTAGGACATCAATGAAATGGAATGTATAATATGAAATTACTCTCTGAGTGTCTATATTTGTAACATTAAGGCACATAGCACTTTAACATGATTATATAAATATAAGAGATTATTTTATCAATAAACATGGCAAGTACTTTATCACTAGTTCTCTTTATATATTTTTTGTACTTAATAAGATTAATTTATCCTACAATTCCAGGAATATTAGCAATAAGCACGTTGTTTAAATTATTACATTTCACAGATATAATCTGAGACTCAGTAAGAATTCAATGTGATTTATGAAGTAGAATTTATGTCCTAGACTATACTAATACTATTGGGTGCTCAAATTGCTTTACATCTATAAGCAAAGTGTCTGTTTCATAGATAGGACATACTGTATGTCATTGGATGCATGAGGGCTTAAACAGAGGACTGCCTGACAACGATGGTGAATAAATGGGGGAGGGGAATGCCTTAGGTATATCACTAGATGGCAAAGGCCAGACACATGGAACATGTAAAGAACAAGCTGTATAGGCACAGCGATATGGGCATATAGGGACAGATCATGACAAGGGGGTTTACACTAATGTCCTGTAGCTGTTCAGGAAAGCCTAAAAACCCAAGAGGAGATTGTGGAGAGGCACATGAAGCACCAGAATTCCAACCTCCATCAGTGGGAATCATACACCTGTCCTGGCAAGTCCCACGACATTGCTGTTATTCTTGTGTATACCATTAATGTTACATGTAATGCTAATATTAAAGTATCAATTAATTATTAATTTGACATGTCAGATGGTTAACAAAACTTCAGTGGAATGATGAGCCACAACAGTGTCGCAATGTATATTTATCATAGTATTAACTCCCAATAACCACAAATGATGTTGTTAATGCATGCTTTAGAAAATAGTGATAATAACACTTAAATGTGTTAGAACACACTTTGGACATTTTAACATATGCGATCACTGGTAAACCACACTTGTGTGATTCGAAAGTTTTGGAATGTTCACATAACAATAGTTTGGAATGAAAAGAAGGATGCATATGTCATCATAATGTTACACCATGCAGAATTTAGGTGTTGTGTGCACCAATATGTAAATTGATGTTAAAAATGATTATATAAAGATCAGACTAAACATAGAAAGTAGAAACACTTGACCATAAAAACATTAATTACTTATTAACATAAGTTTAATTACATGAAAACATATATTTACAGTCATTAAATACGTGAAGGTATTCTATTCAGGATTCTATACAGGATTTTTCTATCCTAAAACATGAGTGTTAAGTAATTGTTAGGTATGTTGATGTCCAAAACCACTAACCATGAGAAATACACAGAAACATTGATAACTGTATAATAATAACATTGTTTATTATATACCCAGAGCACAGTTATAAACATATGCGACCGAGCATTCATATTATGGATGTGGTGTTGGTGGATCCGAAAGGACAAGAAGCTAGAAAAATGGGAAAAACCTGAAAGGGGTAAAGGTAATACTGTATAATAATGATGATGCATAACATCTGCTAGAGTCACATGTGGTAATTAAACCACAGTAAACACAATTATATTAATACAAATCTCATCATTCAATGCTCCATACAATAGATGCAACCAGTAATGTGCATAGCACATACATCATGTCTTCATCTGCTCCATTATACAGATGCATTAACTCATGAATTATGTAATCCAATTCAATTACACACATCCAGTGTGTTTAGAAAATTTTAAAAGGTGGTATTAAGCTAAAAAAGGCAGAGAAAAAAAATATGTATGTACAGTACAGTGCTAAATACTGGAACTGTAACAATAAACCAATTTACCTGAACTTCATCCACAAGCAGTGCAAACCATTATATAGCTGTCATGAGAAATCACCTGTCATCAACATTAGTAATGATGTGGCATCTCACAAGGAATGCTTTGATGTAACCACAGTCAGTGGGCTGAGAGTACTATCATCATCTCTATATGATATTATGTATCCACATGCATTTCACATTTATCTATAATACAGATCTTATCAGATTATAATTGACTGTTATAATATCATGATGTATGATCACATACTCATTAACACTGAGAGTTGACAGCCAAAATGTCTGTTACTTGCATTAGACAAAAGTACCTGTTTCATATTGATGAGGGAATGACATGGTTAACTAACACATTAATTAATGCTAGCTTTGAATTGCATGCCATTGTCGGACTTTGCTTGTCCCACACCATATCTGCATTTGTATATATTAAACTTAACAACAAACATTTGTTATTAAACATGATATATGATTAATTAATGGCATGTGAAACCATTCTGCTGGGGGATGTAATTTATAGAATGGCTGTCTGATAGCTGCTATGTATATATTTCACTCACACTATTTGGTAGCACTGGTTGCAGAAAATGCTTTCATAGTCCTGAATAGTGCCTAAAAATAATTAAAGAAAAAGATTAATCCTAAGGGACAAAACAAAAATAGGGACTGAACCACCACTTCCCAATGGCATTCCTCAGTAACCATCAATTGGTAAAATGAAAAACATATCCCCCTACCTGTCTACAGATAAGAGGATCATAGGGTAGCCAACTGCTTACAAAATATCACCATCACATAGGCAATGATCCTCTACTCTGTAGCCCGGCTAGTTTATGTTAACATTTGGAGCAACAGATTGTCACTAAAGAGTACTTCTGAAAAGGTCTGATCCTAGTTTAAGCCCCTATCACCTCTTCCACCTGGACACAGGGTCCCCATCCCCCTGCAACTTCACCTAGTTCCAAGTCAATGTAGGGTTACAGTGGGAGGCATGCCATCACGAGGCAGCAGTACCTGTTAAGGAGGAGGAGTGGATGTAGGCAAAAATGGTCCAGGCGGTGGATGTGCGGGGGAGGCCTTTGGGGTGAAGGAGGTGATACTGGAACCAGAGCACGCCTGGCCATGTAAGGCTCCATCTGGCAGTGGTGCCTCCTCACCTCCCTATAGCCTCCTCTGATTGCGGATCACCGAGGCCTGTTGGGAGGAGACGCTGGCCTGGAGTTCCTGCAAAGCGTCCCTCTGTTTCTGGCCTCTAACGGTGGCCATAGGGATGGAGGTTCGTGGAGGCTGGGCATGGCTGTGGGAGGAGGAAGTGGTGGTGATGGCCAATTGTGAGGTTATGAGGAGCAGATGGTATCCTTGGTGGGCCTGGTGGTGGTTGTGGTCAGTATGTGCTGGTGGTGGAAGAAGGAGCTGGTGGTGGTGGTGGCACCGTGGGGCACATATCAGTACCATAGGAGGGCCTGGTTGGAAAATCTATCTGAGGGAGTAGGGGCCTAGTAGGGTTGTATGATGCAGGTGTGGCTAAAGGGCCATCAAGTCCCCCCACTGACCATATATATTGAAAGTCCTCTTCCACATGTCCTGAGCCCTCTGATCCTCCCATCTGGCTAGCACTGGGCTCTCTAGTGGACCCAAACCTCCTGCCAGCTGAAATGAGAGAAGAATGATATATAGTAAACAACATTTTATAATCATTTGATTGATGTGTGTTCATTTCTATCTGACATTCTGTTGTATTGAACCTGGATGGTTCACCTATTTGCTATTGTTTGAAGCTATAAATTGCTAGATGTGATCATTGATTTATATGATGAAATTGTTTGTTATTGGCTCATAGCAAATTCTTGATTCATGCTGTGGTCAGAGTATATACATACTCTGCAGAATAGAGATGTTCCCTGGTAGGGAAGTACACTATCTGCACATCCATCCCTACAGAGTAAGTATCTGCATATTCTGCAGTGGCCACACCCATACATGTAGTCTCAATTTGCTGTTTAATAAAATGATATATATCAGGTATTTGCTGCAGCTATTTGTCACATATATGATTCTTCCCACCAGTAAGAGTGATATATATGGTTCCTGCATTTGTGGAGGCATAGATGATCCATTCATCCCTAGTGAAATCCAGGTAGCTGATATTTCACTCTCATTGGTAGGCAGTACATGTGGGGTATGTTGGTGTATATGATATTTACCTTCTCTGGGGACGGGGCCCCAGGGCTGGCATCACCCCCAGCAACAATGAGCGCCATAGGCCGACTCCTCCTCCCTTTTCCCCAGCTCCAATTACCCCCTCCCTCCAATTACCTCCCTACCCCCTCTCTTTCTGTACTGCAATCAGAGACACAGGGGAAGAGGGGGAAGAGACAAAGGGGAGGGAGAGGGGGCAAAGAGACACAGGGGAGGGAGAGGGTGGGAAAGGGGGAGAGAGACACAGGGGAGGGGGAAGAGACACAGGGGAGGGAGAGGGGGAAAGACACATGGGAGGGGGAAAGGAGACACAAGGGAGGGAGAGGAGGGGAGGAAGTGGACAGGACTCGCAATGAGCACCGAAACACAGCACACGGCTTGTGATGAGCGTTGAAGGTGCTCACATTGTGTGGCAAACATCATTGCCAGGCTTAAAATTGTATTCCTGTCATTTTTGATGGGCAAGTAGCTAGTATGTATATATTTGTTAGACAAAGAGTATGTTTTATCTCTTTTTTTGATTTGGGGTATCGGGTGGGTGGGTGTGTGTGGATGGTGTGGCCTAGCTATCTGTGTAGTATATGTCCAGTAATACGCTATTTGTATGTATATTATGTGTTATCAGTATGCAATATTGGGAGGAAGAGACACAGGGGAGGGAGCGAGGGGGGAAACTGAGATATGGGAGGGTGAGGGCTGAAGAGAGACACAGGCGAGGGAGAGGGGGGAAAGAGACAAATTGGAGGGGGAAATGGACGCAGGGGAAAGGGGAAGAGACACAGGGGAGGGAGGGGGTAAGAGACACAGGGGAGGGAGAGAGGGAAAAGAGACACAAAGGATGGAGAGGGGGGAAGGAGACACAGAGAAGAGAGGGGGGGAAAGAGACACAGGGGAGGGGGAAGCGACACAGGGGAGGGAGAGGGGGAAAGACACAGGGAAGGGGAGGAAGAGACACTGGGGAGGGAGAGGGGGAAGAGACACGGGGAAGAGGGAAGAAGTACACAGAGTAGAGACTGTGCGGGGGAGGCCTTTGGGGTGAAGGAGGTGATACTGGAACCAGAGCACGCCTGGCCATGTAAGGCTCCATCTGGCAGTGGTGCCTCCTCACCTCCCTATAGCCTCCTCTGATTGCGGATCACCGAGGCCTGTTGGGAGGAGACGCTGGCCTGGAGTTCCTGCAAAGCGTCCCTCTGTTTCTGGCCTCTAACGGTGGCCATAGGGATGGAGGTTCGTGGAGGCTGGGCATGGCTGTGGGAGGAGGAAGTGGTGGTGATGGCCAATTGTGAGGTTATGAGGAGCAGATGGTATCCTTGGTGGGCCTGGTGGTGGTTGTGGTCAGTATGTGCTGGTGGTGGAAGAAGGAGCTGGTGGTGGTGGTGGCACCGTGGGGCACATATCAGTACCATAGGAGGGCCTGGTTGGAAAATCTATCTGAGGGAGTAGGGGCCTAGTAGGGTTGTATGATGCAGGTGTGGCTAAAGGGCCATCAAGTCCCCCCACTGACCATATATATTGAAAGTCCTCTTCCACATGTCCTGAGCCCTCTGATCCTCCCATCTGGCTAGCACTGGGCTCTCTAGTGGACCCAAACCTCCTGCCAGCTGAAATGAGAGAAGAATGATATATAGTAAACAACATTTTATAATCATTTGATTGATGTGTGTTCATTTCTATCTGACATTCTGTTGTATTGAACCTGGATGGTTCACCTATTTGCTATTGTTTGAAGCTATAAATTGCTAGATGTGATCATTGATTTATATGATGAAATTGTTTGTTATTGGCTCATAGCAAATTCTTGATTCATGCTGTGGTCAGAGTATATACATACTCTGCAGAATAGAGATGTTCCCTGGTAGGGAAGTACACTATCTGCACATCCATCCCTACAGAGTAAGTATCTGCATATTCTGCAGTGGCCACACCCATACATGTAGTCTCAATTTGCTGTTTAATAAAATGATATATATCAGGTATTTGCTGCAGCTATTTGTCACATATATGATTCTTCCCACCAGTAAGAGTGATATATATGGTTCCTGCATTTGTGGAGGCATAGATGATCCATTCATCCCTAGTGAAATCCAGGTAGCTGATATTTCACTCTCATTGGTAGGCAGTACATGTGGGGTATGTTGGTGTATATGATATTTACCTTCTCTGGGGACGGGGCCCCAGGGCTGGCATCACCCCCAGCAACAATGAGCGCCATAGGCCGACTCCTCCTCCCTTTTCCCCAGCTCCAATTACCCCCTCCCTCCAATTACCTCCCTACCCCCTCTCTTTCTGTACTGCAATCAGAGACACAGGGGAAGAGGGGGAAGAGACAAAGGGGAGGGAGAGGGGGCAAAGAGACACAGGGGAGGGAGAGGGTGGGAAAGGGGGAGAGAGACACAGGGGAGGGGGAAGAGACACAGGGGAGGGAGAGGGGGGAAAGACACATGGGAGGGGGAAAGGAGACACAAGGGAGGGAGAGGAGGGGAGGAAGTGGACAGGACTCGCAATGAGCACCGAAACACAGCACACGGCTTGTGATGAGCGTTGAAGGTGCTCACATTGTGTGGCAAACATCATTGCCAGGCTTAAAATTGTATTCCTGTCATTTTTGATGGGCAAGTAGCTAGTATGTATATATTTGTTAGACAAAGAGTATGTTTTATCTCTTTTTTTGATTTGGGGTATAGGGTGGGTGGGTGTGTGTGGATGGTGTGGCCTAGCTATCTGTGTAGTATATGTCCAGTAATACGCTATTTGTATGTATATTATGTGTTATCAGTATGCAATATTGGGAGGAAGAGACACAGGGGAGGGAGCGAGGGGGGAAACTGAGATATGGGAGGGTGAGGGCTGAAGAGAGACACAGGCGAGGGAGAGGGGGGAAAGAGACAAATTGGAGGGGGAAATGGACGCAGGGGAAAGGGGAAGAGACACAGGGGAGGGAGGGGGTAAGAGACACAGGGGAGGGAGAGAGGGAAAAGAGACACAAAGGATGGAGAGGGGGGGAAGAGACACAGAGAAGAGAGGGGGGAAAGAGACACAGGGGAGGGGGAAGCGACACAGGGGAGGGAGAGGGGGAAAGACACAGGGAAGGGGAGGAAGAGACACTGGGGAGGGAGAGGGGGAAGAGACACGGGGAAGAGGGAAGAAGTACACAGAGTAGAGACTTGCGATGAGCGCCAAAGGGGATCAGTGCAGGGCTTGTGATGAGCGCCAAAGGTGCTCACATTGTGTGGCAAACAGCATTGACAGGCTTAACATTGTATTCCCGTCATTTTTGACAGGCAAGTAACTAGTATGTATATATTTATTATACAAAAAGTATGTTTTATGTCTTTTTTTTGATTTTGGGTATAGGGTGGGGTGTGTGGATGGTGTGGCCTAGCTATATGTGTAGTATATGTCCAGTATTATGCTATTTGTATGTATATTATGTGTTATCAATATGCAATATATGGCAAAATTAAATGTGAAGTATTAATTCTTTAGCTAAAACAAGTAAAATAAGTATAAATCTGCACTCCAAACTATCAGTTCTCCTGCATGCTCTCTCTCTAGATCACAAAACCTCCAGCTCCAGGTGGGGATACAGCTCATTGTATACACAGGTAGTAAAATAGCATATATATACATACATGCAAACACAGAAAAAAATGTGGGCGGGGGGATCCCCCCCAGTTCCTACCCCCATGCTCCACTGACTTATCCTCCTCCTCCTCAAGATGATCTTCTTTATCAGGGTACCTCAAGAGAAAGAACCTTGCAGCATGGAGATTGAGCAGAGCTCCCTTGAGAAGCAGAGACTTTCAGATCATGTAGACACCCCTGAAAACCAGAAAGTTTTCTACCTACTATAGGAATTGGAAAAAAAATGTATTTAGTGGATAAGTATCTGGATTATATGAAGTGTTCTGCTCCTACTCATTTTCAAAACAGATACAGGAGTTTTTACTGAAATAAGTATGTCTGTAGTTTTATACTTTCTCATTTCATAAAGCTGTCTTTGGTTTGTACAAATTTCCAACTGGAATCATTAAACTGTTAGAATGTATTTTTGTTTATTATGTAGGTCAATAGGCTATTCCAGAATATTTTTAGTCTAAGTTTTTTATGGAACAAAGGTACACTCTAGTGGTCACATGTTCAACTACACTGTTTTCTGGTAACGGATTACTCATGGTGCACTAAAATGCCTATGACTCCTTGATTCCTCCCGTTAGTTAATAGATACCATGTGACTACCATTAGAATGTGGATACCGGGTGGCGTTTTGGATATATCTCAGAACGGAAAAAAGGGGAAAGAGATATCTTGGGAGACAAAGGAGCAGACATCTTGAAAACAGCACATGGCTAGAGAGAGTTTTGGTCTAGAAAGCTAAGAGAGGTCTACAAATCTGATGAAGACCCACATCAAAGATTACACAATTCAACTAAAGCTTGTTTTATAAACCCTAATTGGCAAAGTATTTTATTATATTTTGTAATATAATTGAAATTTCTATGCTATACGGTTAGCTTATATGTAATCATATGGTAAACAAACCTTAAAAGGGTATTGGCAATCATAAATCCAGATATGACTAACAATCCATAATTTTACTTTGTTTTCAATTTGTCCAAAAATAGATAAATTGTTTCTGTTTAAATCAATTTAATCAATTATATTACAAAATTATTTTCCATAATAATGTTATACTTATGGATACATTTTATTGTCCTGCATATCACATTATATATTCTTTTATAATCATAACCTTTTAAAATTTGACAGCTCTTGTCTCCACCCAAACAAAATATTGTTATTGTTTGCTCTTCATAAATGTGTTAGTCCTCTGGCCTAGGAGCAAGGTACTGCAGTTAGTCTGCTAGCCAATTGTATAACACCATTTATTTTTAGACTGGTGTTACGTTTATTCTCTGCTCCTATTTAGTTTGGAATTTGTTACATTTGTTTTCTCTGAATTTTTGTTTTCCCCATTTCCCCACCTATACCTTCCATTAACTTCCCACACCCTTCTTACATCATAAAGGTGCCTCCCCTTGGCTTTCTGTCCACAGGGATCCACAATATGTCTGACACAATGCTGGCTTACAAACTCAAACAACAGAGGACAGACTTGTTTATTTCTAAATTGAAATCAAAAGATGACACACTCATTAACCAACCTGAGAAAATTACAACTCCCCAGTCAGGTCTGCCTGGGCATAAAGCTCAAATCCATGAATTTCTATCTACAATCATGTTTCCTGAAAATCAAAGTGACAGGATTGATTGAATTAAAGCTTCCATTTCAATAGAAGAAATTATTACTGCTATTAATGCAACTTAGCCTCACAAAGCCACTGGTCCGAATGGATTACCAATCATTACTATAAGCAATGTATGGATACCCTCTTACCTCATTCCAGTCTTTGTTTAAAACCTTTCTGCTTGGTAAATACATGAAGGCACAATTCTTGGAAGCTATTTTTTTTCCTTATAGATGGTAAAGCCCCCACACAATGCTTTAGCTACAGACCCATATCCTTAATTAACAGTGATATCAAACTGTATTCCAAAGTTCTAGCAAACAGGTTGACTCAACTGTTGCCATTTGCATTCCATTCCGGGTAGAGAAGCCCCTGATAACACCAGGTGATTCTTTGACGTTATAGACATTGCATCTGCAAAAAAGATTCCTCTAATGTTCCTCTCTTTGGATGTGGAGAAAGCCTTTGATAGAATTGACTGGACCTATAAGTATGAAACTCTGCTTGGGTTGTGCCTGAGTGATGGCTTTCTAAGGAGCATCCAAAGGAGCTCCAAAGGCATACATCTCTTTTCAGGGCTTTAGATCTCAGTTACTCAAAATGTCAAGAGGTACAGGACAGGGGTGTCCCCTGTCTCCATTGCTTTTTGACTGTTGTATTGAACATCTGTCTATAGCTTTAAGAGTCTGAATAACAAAGGAATCCAAATTTCAGATAATGAATATAAATTAAGTATTTTTGCAGATGATATCTTGTTTACTATTACAGAGCTAACCTAATTTGTTTAGTGTATTGGAACAATTTGGTGGCATTTCAGGCTTTAAGGTGAACACAAGTAAATGTGAGGCCTTAATTGTCTCACTCCCAATACAATTAGAAAATGGACTATCTATGAACTTCTCCTTTACATGGTCTCAACACCATATTAAGTACCTGGTTATTCACATCCCTAGGCATGCTAATTTAATCTACAATGCAAACTATCCAACTATCATTAAATCATTATTTAAAGACCTTAGCAATTGGTCTTCCTAGAAAATCTCATGATTTGACCGAATCCACGCTATAAAGATGAATACTCGGCTTAAACTGTTATATATCTTCAGAACAACACCAACAAAGATTAAAACGAAAGATCTCCTGCTTTTTTTGGAATCATACAAAAACAAGGATCGATAGAGCCTCTATGATAGCCCCTAAAAACAAAGGCGGCCTGGCTATACAGGATCTATTAATGTACTACAAAGTTTCAAGACTGGCACAATTATCTAAGTGGTTTATAAAAGAAACCCCTCCTAAATGGGTGGAAAATGAAAGCCATATTCTTAAGGAACAGAATTTTTTTGCTTTCCAGGTGCTTTGGCTAAGCTTACATTACAAAAATAAACCTTTATTTACTCCCCCATAGCGTGTCACCCTCTCTTATTTTGTGGAAACAATTGAACAAAAGGTTACATTTAGTAGGGAAGGGGTCGTGGCTTTGGTTACCCTACCCTCGGTAGATAAAAATTCCTAAGTTATCTTGTTTGATTAGCAAAACAAAAACTATCAATGCAGATATACTAGTAAAAGTACAAAAAATGGCACAAAAAATATTTCCACCCTTTATAATTATTTAATTGACCAGGCCACATTTATTAAACTTCCTTACAAGACTTCTTTGGAAGTCGAATTAGTATTATCTTAGAAGATTAGCAATGAACCAAAATTTACAGAAATGCAGCGAATTCCTCCCTGAATGTAATTTTGAGAGTGAACACCTATAGAACTATTAAAAGGTGGTATCTCACCGCATCCAGATTACAACTCTTCAACTCAGATTAGGTACGCCAATTGCTTCAGATGGTGTAAACATAAATTGTAGGATTGCTGCCCTAAAACATCTCATATTTGGATTGTAACTTATGCCTTTTTAGAAAAGTTGTGGAAGTCTGGATTTCACAAAATCCAGAGGAAGCCCTATTAGGCCTCTCTCAAACTAAAAAATGTTATCCACCAGAATCGGCATTGCCAAAAACTGGAAGGCAACTAGCAATTAAATATATTTATTTGATGAGTATGATATCAGCAGAGCTTGAAATAAATTATAAAAGATAGGGTTCCTGTTGGGATGCTTGGACCTTGCAAACAGGCTGGCAGTAAGAGCAGCAGAAACATTCAATATTGATATTAGATGGCAAAGAATAACCTTGAAGCTATAAGCACCACTCCCCTTCACCCCCACCCATCCCATCCCCCCATTTTTTTCTTTATTTTTCTGGTTTTGATTTTTTAAACAAGACTATCATTTGCTGGTTAATTTATAAATGTCTTATGGAGATTTATAAATAAAAAAACTAAGGAAATAAAATGCAAGGCTTAATGCTAATTGCTTCTATATTGTTTTAATCTTACAATGTATATTTGGGACTGGGTGCACCCTTCATTTCTTTCACTAAAAAATTATTTAAACTAAAATAATTTTATAATTTTTTTATTAGTTTTCTCTGTTTATATTGTTGTCTTACACTGATTGCTATATGAGTTTTGCTGCTTATCTGATTAATATAATATACAGTTAAAAACATGTTATATCATTGAGGTTTAATATCATGCATTACTTTGTGGTAAAAATACTGATGTGATCTGAGCTTTATAAAAGTTTTATGTGTTGCTATTGATTTTACCTGCTTGATTATCTATATATATATGTGTGAATCATTTTACTAATTCCAATAGAAAGATTGTTGTTTTTGCTTTGTTACTATAAATAAAAGTTATTTTGCATAAAGTGTATATTTGTCTATAAATTGATACTGAACTCAAACTCATCATTTGAGTTCAGTATCATTCTAATTATTTAGACATTTTTTGTCATAATAAAATGTCTGACATTTTGTAGTAAACTTGTCTTTATGTTTTCAAACTAGATTACAGACTTTCTGACTATAGCCTCTTTGTTGGAAATAATGTGTCAAATCTAGTGCTTTTTCTTTGTATCCACCATCAGTGGTATTGGCCTACTGGAATTCATAAAATCAACACTTTTTGGGTGACTGTAGCTTTTCCAAAATGTTATAAATCCAAACAAGTTATTCTGGATTGTTGCATGCTTGAAGTTAATTTCAAGTTTATATCTTCCATAGTATCAATATTTTATCACTACAGTGAATCCATAAAAAATGTGAATAGTGTATTTTTCCATATTAAGGCAGTAAGCGTAGTAGAATGTTGCTTTGCTGTACGACTTGCCAAAAAGTCAAATTTTTTGTGGCTGAGTGATTTATATTATAGGCACTTATATAATGAGAAAACAACTGGTGTATATTCATCTGTTTGATGTATTTAAAAAAAATACAGACCCCTATAAGCACATAATTAACCCTATAACTTATGGGGGTCAATACAGACCCCCATAAGCACTTAATTAATCCCATCACTCATGGGGGTCATTACAGATCCCCATAAGCCCTTAATTTAGCCTATAACTCATGGGGGTCAATACAGACCCCCATAAGCCCTTAATTTAGCCTATAACTCATTGGGGTCAATACAGACCCCCATAAGCACTTAATTAACCCTATAACTCATGGGGGTCAATACAGACCCCCATAAGAACTTAATTAACCCTTAATTTAATTAAGTGCTTATAGGGGTCTGTATTGACCCCCATGAGTTATGGCATTAATTTTAGTTGCCTGGGGTTAATATTTTTTAGCGCGAGTCCTTTCAGGACCTTTACAATGCTTTAAGGACCCGCGAGGCAGGAAATTTAAAATTTTTAATGCAGCGGGGTCACGATCGGTGCCGATGGGGAAACACCCCGCAAGGCGTTAATGTGGGGGGGCTGCGGGGGTCCCTATGGACCCCTGCAGCAAGAGGTTAATGTGGGAACACTTCAGGGGTCCCGATGGGGACCCTCCAGCATAGAGGGGGTTAATTTTAGGTGCCGCAGCCAGGATTGCTAATAGTGTGCCGCGGGCCCTTCAAGGAGCCGCGGCGGGAAATTTAAAACTTTTAAATGTAGCGGGGCCTGATCTATGCTGATCGGGGACCCCTGCAGCAGTGGGTTAATGTGGGGACACTTCGGGCGTCCCGATGGGGACCCCCTGCATAGAGGGGGGTTAATTTTAGGTGCCGGCGGGTAGTTGGAGTACTCCCCACGGCAGGGCTTATGTGTGGGACTGCTGCGGAGGTCCCGTTCAGGACCCCCGCAGCAATTGATGAGGTGTGGGAACCTGTAAGATCATCTCGCAGGCTATCCCCCCTCATGTACATTTTCTCCGTGTTGATACGGACGGCCCTGCTGAGTAGCTCACACGTTGCTCGCTGCAGGGCTAATTTAATAGCGTTGTAACTTTGCAGCACGTAGGATTTAAGTAGAAGCCTCTTATCTACGAGGCTAGAATTTAATAAGGCTGATAATGTTTAGTGACAAAATAAAAAATATATTTACATATATAAGCTGATACTACTCTATATTAGTAACCATTTGTATTTTTTAATAGATTTCCAAAAAAAACAGACTAGTGGCAATTACATTTCAGTTGTCTACTCTTTACATTATCTAGACTATTTATTGCCTGATGATAAAAAGACAACATACAAAAATCACATGACAAATAATAGGAGCTAGAGTATGTTACCAAAATTATGTTTTTATGAAATTTCAATGCATAGCACATATTATACAATGGCAGTAGAAATTAATTACTATTGTTGAGGAATCTCCCCAGTCCAAATGACTGGGGATAAAAAATGCTGTGAAATGAGGTTGGATGAAAACTGTAAACTGTGAGTAAAAAAACAAATTGCCAGGGGACAATCCAGGTTCCCTGTGTAGATCCTTAAATACCTGTGTCTTGTAAGCATCTAACTGCTAGTGACATAGAAATCAATAAAAAGGATTAAAGTCAGAGCACAGAAAAAGCTGATATATCTGGACAATGGTTCATTTGAAAGGCCAATTATGTTCCTCACCTGATATATATCATACTTCAATACCCTTGAAATGATGCAAATCAATATCCAGCTTCACATTAATAATAATGTTTAACTATTATATACAAATAGTTTGAAAATAAATGTAGTATAAAAGAGTACACCCAAGGTAAAATCATAGACATTTACAGCCTCATTAAATTGGAGCTACGTGTTTACATGTAGCTTGTAACTGTCACCTTAGCGCTATTTGTGTGTTATAATGCCTCATAACATTGCTCGCAGTTGACTTTGCGTGTTAACACGCAGGATGGACGAGAATAGGCTACATGGAGAGCAACGTTGAACTTCACGCACGTAAATCCTTTGATCTTTCATGCCCGTAACCGCTAATTGTTCAATTCAGCTATTAAAGTGCAATGTGGTCACTCTTGAGCAAGCACGTAACACACAAATGGAGCCCAGAGGCCAACGTGGGCTCTAGAGCACCCGCAAAGGTGGTTAAGTACAATACGTTATTATAAGAGAAAGGGATGTTAGGTCTTAGAATGGATAGTACAACATTCTCAAGCTTGCAAATCGGCAAAGAAAAATACTTTATTTTATGATTATTTTTTGTGCAATATTGATCCCTGCATTCAAAAGTGTTACGACATATACTGTAATGCTCATGTAATAGAATATCATATTTATGGATTTATTAATATTGCATTACTTCTGGTTTGTTGGACCGATCGCAAACTGGATTTGCACGTAGAACTTCAAATTCTCCCCTTTTCAGTGGTGTAACGCTTACAATCTCTCTTTCCATTGGCTCAATCTGAACCTGTAACTACTAGATTGCTTAATTGTTTGTGTGAGAGCACGCAAGTCCGACGGCCGTGAACTGGTTTACGAAATAGCGTCTCTCGCTCGTAGCTCGCAGCCCTTTATAATTCAATAGCTTCTTTCTAATTTTTATCACAGGGTCTCATATTACTCGTCTAAATGACCAATCAAAGAGATTTGTGTCATAATGCCACACTTAGAACATTGACTCTAAGTTTGTATACTAGACAAGTACAGGAACAACATTACTACATGGGAAAGGTTGTGGTTAACGGTCTGGGCTCAAGTCTTCTAGAACAGTGGTCCCCAACCTTTTCGGCACTGGGGACCGTTTCCACTGAAGAAAAAAGGTGGGGGTATTATACTTAAATATATACAATATATGAGCCAGAAGTGTGTGTGTATATATATATATATATATATATATATCTATATATATATATATATACTAAATTAATATATATATATATATAAATATATATACATATACTTATATACAGAGACAGAGAGACATTTTATATATATATATATATATATATATATATATTTATTTATTTACACACACGTACTGTATATACATATATACACATATATATTTGCACACCAACATACATACATATACACACATATATATTTACACACACATTTATATATATATATATATATATATATATATATATATACACCCACACATGCATGTTAGAAACTTTGATGTTATGGTTTACAATATCTACCATATAAGCTTGAGTATAAGCCGAGTTTTTCAACCCCTCTTTTAAGACAAAAAAGGGCACACTCGGCGTATACTCGAGTCACTCTCCCCCCCCCCCCCCCGTGTCTCACTAACCCCCCCGTGTCTCTCTAACCCCCCCGTGTCTCTCTAACCCCCCGTGTGTCTCTCTAACCCCCCGTGTCTCTTTCCCTCCCCCCTCCTCAACCTAAACCCCCTCCTCAACATAAACCCCCGTCCTCCACCTAAACCCCCCTAAGGGGGAGGTATTTAGGGGGATTTAGGTGGAGGAGGGGGGTTGAGGGGGGTTTAGGTTGAGGAGGGGGGTTTAGGAGGGGGGTTGGGGTTGAGGGGGATTAAGGGGGGAGGTTGAGGGAGGTTGAGGAGGTGGGTTGGGGTTGAGGTTGAGGAGGGGGGTTGAGGCTGAGGAGGGATGTTGAGGATGGGGGGATGAGGATGAGGATGGGGTGGTTGAGGAGGGGGTTGAGTATGGGGGGTTGAGGAGGAATGTTGAGGAGGGGGGTTGAGGATGGGGGGTTGAGGAGAGAGGACCAGGATGGGGGTTGAGGATAGGGGGTTGAGGAGGGTGGGTTGAGGAGGGGTGGTTGGGGTTTAGGGGGGTTGATGTTGAGGAGGGTTGAGGTTGAGGAGGGTTGAGGTTGAGGAGGGGTTGAGGATGAGGATGGGGGGTTGAGGAGGGGGTTGAGGATGGGGTGGTTGAGGAGGGAGGCTGAGGAAGGGGTTGAGAAAGGGAGGTTGATGTTGAAAAGGAGGGGTTGAGGAGGGGGTTGAGGTTGAGGAGGGGGGTTGAGGATGGGGGGGTTGATGATGGGGGGTTGAGGAGAGAGGATGAGGATGGGGGGTTGAGGAGGGGGATTGAGGATGGGGGGTTGAGGAGAGAGGATGAGGATGGGAGGGTTAAGGAGGGGGTTGAGGATGAGGAGGGAGGTTGAGGAGGGAGGATGAGGAGGGAGGATGAGGAGGGAGGATGAGGAGTGTGATAAGGGAGGGGGGAAGAGACACAGGGAAGGGAGAGGTTGGAAGAGACACAGGGAAGGGAGAGGGGAGAAGAGACACAGGGAAGGGAGAGGGGAGAAGAGACACAGAGAGAGAGTTTTTAAAATAAGTTTTATTCTAAATTTTCGATTTATTGGTACATAATGAAACAAAAGGTTAAGAATGTTAGAGACCAATATTGTGTGGCAAACAGTTTTCACAGCATTAAGATTCTTTTGACCATCATTTTTTGACGGGTAAGTCGCTCGTAATATTAATGATTTTGAAAAAAATATTTATGTGCAAAAGCAGTTAAAGAGACAGTAAATTACTAAAAAAAAGCATGTAAATGCATTAGAATATAATGCTTAACAGTCCCATACACACAAATGTGCAATTTAAAAATATTATTTTTTAATTATGTTTCCGGGGTAAATTAGATCCTAGAGGTTAATAAAGATCAGGAAACCCACATAGACTACAACAGGTGCTCTAATGCAGTGGTTCCCAAACCCCTCCTCAAGACCCACTGAACAAGCCATGTTTTAAGTTCACTGTGTAAATACAGGTTTAACATCCTCAATCAGTACTAATTATCTTTGTTCACTTACAGCTCTATTAAATTAGAAGCCCGTAGCGGCATCGGCAAGCTTGCAAGGGCTGCAGGGTTGAAATTTAAATTAGAGGGCTTAAGGCGCAAACCCGTAAACCATTTTTCGAACATTGGATGCATGGTCGTGAACATGATCAATTGTTTAAACCCATAGGTACTGGTTTAGATGGAACCAATGGCAACAGAGATCATCATCATTGCATCACAAAAAAATGGAGGTTGGATTTCAAAGTCTTATAGGCTTCAATTACAAGTTGCGATCGGACCCCCATTCCAGATATAATGCAATATTGATTAAGCCATAAATGTGATATTCTAATCCATGCAAGTTACATTATATGTATCAACACATTGATTGCCGGGATCAATATAACACAGAATTTCAATATAAAAAAAAAAAAATTATATTGCCGATTTGAGAGCTTCAGAATTTATTTCAATACCTATCATCACTTTCCCTTCACATATAAGTACAGCAGTGTGTGTATATTTGCGTTTACAGTGCTACGAATTGGACTTTAAACCCCTTGCAGGTCCTCTCTAGTAGCCGTTGGCTTCTTGGCTCTATTTGCAGATTAGGGCCTTAAAAGCAAGTGAATTTGTTGCAATTTAATAGCATGAAAGGAAATGTACAAGTTACGGGCTTAACAGATCAAAGGATTTGCGGGCACTCATCTCAAATTTCCACATCCCTTAGCCTTTTCTCACCCTTACCCCGCAAGTCATCGGCGAGTTGCTTTTACGGGCTACGATTTTACACGTTGAGCTAATTTAATTGGGCTGATAGTGCCAGACCTAAATCATGGCCTGGAGGGGTTAGGGAATCACCGCTCTAATGCATTGTCTATTAAAGAGATGGCCCTATGGGTCAACATATGTTTACTTGTAAAAATGCTTACTTGCAATTGTGGCTGCCTACTTTTTCTCATTTTATTTATGTAAATGAAATTGTGACGTTTGCGTTTTCTTTTGGTTCCTAGGGCTGTGTCTCATAAAATATTTAAGTAAAATGCAGGTTTTGGTGTCATGTCTACTTCACATCATTCTACACCTTGCATTTTACTCACAATACATGGCTTTACAAGTTGCGAGTGAGCGAAGTAAAATTATGAATAAAGTCAATTGATACATGTATAACATTACTTAATGCTCCCGTAGTTGGAAATGTTTTACTTTGTGAGTTACGAGTCTGGAATTGAGTAAGGCCCTATGTTCTTGACTTTTCTTGATTTTTGTGGGGAAAATACTCCTGAACTACAGCCATATGTGTCATGCACCGAAGCAGGGAACTCTTTTCATAATATACTTAAACTGATGAAAACATGTAATGCTTTAAGGGACCCAATAGTAACAATTCTTCACAGGAAAGGTACTAAGGTTTGACACTTGAGTAAAGTGCACATGGTATTTCTGTTTTGCTGGTCATCTATAAAGTGTTACCTACTTCAACCTTGTTTTTTTTTTTTTCAATATCAATACTGCAATATTATCTACCTAAAAATAGAACTTGAAAACACATAGCAAGGAAAAATGTATACTATCATTTTAATATACAGAGATTCATAGCAATGCTTATTCTTAAATCAATTGAGTATAACATGCATGGCACAAGTTTAGATATGTTGTTTAAAAAATAAGAGCAGTTGTTATGTTGTGGTGGATGTCTTAATTTTCTGACTAAAACATATATTTTACATCTTATTTATATGCTGCATTTTTATACCAGTATGATTCTGCGCAATGAACATTTTTAAGGAACATAATTAAAAAATTTGCAGCTGTTTAAATATAGAAAAAAAATTAAGGAGAAAACAGAAAGGAAGCAACACAAATATTCTAATGTATATTATTGATAGAATTATTATTTTAGTAAATCATTCAGTCAATTAGAATGTATCAGTTTTCTGCACATAGCATAATATTCCTTATCTGAGCCATCCATAAATTTGATATGTACATATAGTTATAAAGTTGCAAAAGAAGCACAGATTTAGTTCTCTGCTTCATGGTGTGTGCCTGGGGGGTTGCTCTTTATAAACTTGTGACTTGAGGCCTGTCATTTATTATGTGCTGATAAAACTGAAAGGGCAATAATGCAGACCTTGTTTTTCACTTATTACTTCTTATGCTGTAACCTGGATTTTGGGCCCATAATAACAATATAAATATATACGACACACATACAATATATAATAATCTTTCAGACCAGCCTAAATGTTGATAAATTTAACCTGCAATTTGATATGTTATATCTGTAGCCAAGGCACAAATATTTTTTTTTTCTGTAAAGTAAAATGTTCCTTTTGTATTTTAAGGAAATTGTAACTTAAGTTGTTTTATTCATCAACTGATTTGTTGGTATTAATGGTATGAATGTTTGAAGATATACAAGAATAATGTGCACAGATTCAGTTAATTGTTGTTAGATAAGCCTCTAATGTATTACCTTATATATGCAATTATACTACTGTTAAATCTACTTCCTTAGTTGAAAAGAGACTCCGAGCCTCATTCAATTGCAAGCTCACATTTGCCTCCAAACTTAACTCTTGGCTGCCGGCCACATTTTTTTCTAAACATTTAGATGTATTCAAATGTCTCTAACTTGCAACTGCCCTCTCACAGCCTTCACACGCAAACCATGCACTCGTAAGTGGAATTTCAGGGGCATGATCATATGATCTGACAATAATTAAGCAAGCCCGTAATTTACTTCTTAGACACAGCCAATAGTAAATGAGACTGTCATCATGACATCAGTAAAACATGGAGTTTATACTACAATTAATTAGTGTTTAGAAGTGAAATTTGTGATCGGACTCCAATCCAGCAATGTAGAAATTGATAGAAATTATTAAAGCAACTGTTCTAGTTTATGCAGGTCCCATTATATGTATTAACCCCTTGATTACCGGGATCAATATAACAAAAATAAAAGTTAAAAATAAATATAATTTTTTTGCAGATTTGCGAGATTGAGATTTTTGTGCAATAAATTCCCAGTATTTTAAAGTACAGTAGTGTGTGTTTATTTGCTTCTGCAGCTATACAAGCAGTTGTTTAACCCACTTGCAATTCCTATCTAGTACTCGTATACATTTTTGATACATTTGCCATTTATGGGGTTGAAGGCAATTGCGGGCTTGTTGAATCTTTGTAATTGAATATCGATTTTGCGTCTTTAGTATTGGTAACATTTGCGGGCTTGAAAAATCAATGGAGGAGATAGGACAGAGTTACATTTTTGACAGCGCAGTGCTTTTGAGCCTGTAATTCACAATTGGAATGCAAGTTGCTAAATGTAGCAAATTGAATATCAGTAACATTTACAGGCTACATTACGGGTTCAAGTAATTGCCATTTGGGCAATTGAATAAGGCTCTGAGGCTCTCTGTCTGTACAATTGGAATGTGACAGCAATAACTGCCAGTGAGGAAAGGGAAGCTCATTCATTTCCAAGACCACACTCATCTAAGAAAGGCATAAACAGCAGCAGGCAAGAAAACAGTGCAGTAAAAAATAATTCCATATAAAAGTTACATAGTATAAAAGGTTGTGTTTACTCAAATAATTATGGATATTATTTTTAAAATAATCGAGTGTATTGCATACTATGTTGCTCCAAAATTGAGAGGTAACAATATAGGAAAGAAATGCATTATAATTATTGTGGATATTATTTATAAAATAATTGAGTATATTTTATTTCAAAAGGGAGAGAGAAACATGTGAAAATGTAAAGAAAAAAAAGCACTTTTGGGTATTTATCAAATAACTCAGTATTTTTTAATAGTATGTAAAAACTTTTAGTTTACTTTTTGACCTCAGTGGTTTTAATTCAGATGCAGCATATGCCCAGTGCTACTGCACTTAGCTAAAAAGCTATTCTTTAGTTTATGGATGGTATTAATTTTCGATTTTTACTTTGTATAATACAGATGTATAGTTCATTGCCAAGCGTGTAAGAGTAATAGAGTGGATTTAGAGAAGAGCTATCGTACATTTTGTTAAAGTTCAGGCACTCTATTTGTGATTACATGACAGTAGTTTAGGGACTCTCTTTGAGGTAGATATTGCATCACAGAACTGACAGAATGGATAGAGAATGGCCCTTGTGCCTGATCCATAACAGTCATTGCCTGTTACATACATTTCAAGATTCATTCGAACTATGAAGATAATCGAGGAAGCCGACAGTTACCCTGCAGCTGCATGGATTTATGATGGCACTGTCAAGGAAATGAGCCAAAATGACACAGTAGCTGGCTTTAGCTGCAAATAATGTGATAGGCTGTACAGAGGTACTGTAGCAGCTGCTGTCATTGCAGGTAATAGGCTATAAAGAAGGCTGATAGCAATGCCTGTCATTTCTTAATGGCTGACTTCACTGAAGAGCTTTTGTGGCCTTTAACATGGAGATAATAGAAGATACAACAAATTTTACAGCTTTCATGTTGCATTCATAATTTATCTAGAGAGTACAGCCCAACAAGGACAATATTTGGTAGCATAAAAAAGTACAAACTCTTCTATAAATGCTTTTTGTGTCTGTATATAAACCCATAGCTAAACTGTGAAAAACATTATCATTGTAATGGCAAGTGAGTGTATAGGATTAAATCTAAAAAGAATATGACATGAGAAAATATTATGTCATATTTTAATACTCACAGAGTAGTGCATACCAAAAAAGGAAACTTGCAAAAACTTGCAGTGTTTTGAATCATTTATCTGGTGGTCATTTAAAGGAGTATGGAAATAATTTTCTTTTCGTGCATCTAAAAGATGGTATTTGTAAATGTGTTGCGCTGTGACTTACATAATATATTATACTCTTTACATTTCCTATTAGTTAAAAGTAATTTTAAGCAGCTTTCAAAAAACAAATTTTCCAATATTTAAAACATGATTTGTTAAATGTTTAAATGTGCCTTCCACACAATATAAATCCTATTTAGACGTAACAATTTATCAAGTTAAAAGGCTATCGCAGTTCAAGAAAAATGATCCTTGTTTGACAAGGACAAACTAATAGTATTAGCAGTTGTGGTAAGCCATGGATATTTTTTTTTTTTTTTGTGAAAATCAACATTTTTGAAGACTGGGTTGTTACATCACATCCTGAGAGCCGGATGATGGGAGTGTCTATTTGTAGTTCGCAACGGAGGTACTAGTGTGGAAGGAGGGAACAGGCAGAAGTTCAGAGCTTTGGATTGATAATAAGATAGGATCAACATTGACAGTGGCCCAGAAGCAGATACCTTGCATCATTCAGTGCTACAATAGCTCTTCAGAAATGTAAACTTCCCTCTCACACTCATGTTCCCGCCAATATATCATGGATACCCCCAGGGTACTGCTAATTAAAAACAAGCTGTATGACTTATTTTATGCTGAAAATAAAGCAAGTTTTAATCAATCTCTTATTGAAAGAAAACAGAGTGTAGAGAAATTGATGATTGTGAATTTTAGACGGAAGGTCCCACCACACTGCATGCATTTTTTAGATATTAAGCCTGCATTGTATTTCCCATGACAAGTGGAATCACACTTGAATAATTTATGCTTTGCCAGTTGCCACATCTATATAATTAAAAACATTTACAGGCTCAGTGGGGCCATTCTGATCCACCAACGATATGTCATGAATCGGCATGGTATTAACTGTGAAGCTCAAAATGTTGGAGCTCTTCAGGATTTCTGTGACTTGGGAGGGTTGCATGAGAAGTTTAGGGATACAAATCAATACATATTGCCTTTCTCATTTCTTAATTATTCTCTTATACTTATAGTCAGACTTAAAGGTAGACGCATCCAGTCTTCTTCTGGGCCTATGAGAGGGAATGGTGTGGTGTCAATTTCAATAAATTTCAATCAGATCCAATTTTCCTGTCCTCTCCCTGTTCCCTCCTCCCAATCACCCCCACCATTGATAGATAAAACACACAACAACTTCTGCATATCTTCCATCAAAATTTTGTACATAGGGGAGAAGTTTGCCTTGTAAAGGTTGGATATTTTAGATATAAGTTTTACACCCAGATAGTTTATATACTGTGTGGGCCAAATTAAGTTATAGTCAGATTTAAGAGTGTCGATTTCAGTTTGAGACATACCTAGCCTTAAATCTTCAGTTTTCTCTACATTTAGCTTAAGGCCTGAAATTCTGCCAAACTCCTTTATAGTGGTCATGAGTGCTGGAATTTAGTGAAGGGGTCTGGTCAGGGTGCACAATAGGTCGTCTGCAAAAAGAGAGCATTTAAAATGTTGGAGACTGAGTTGTAACCACTGTATTTCAGGTTTAGATCTGATTGCTTGCGCTAGGGGTTCCATGGCGAGTGCGAATAGCAAAAGTGAAAGTGGGCACCCTTGCCTAGTCCCTCCTTGAATTAGAATTTTAGCTTTGTGCTCTCCTTGCAGTTTCAAATTAGGTATTGGGGAGTCATAGTATCTCCTACGCAGGTTAAGAAAGCATCCCCGGAATCCTAACTTGGACGGAAGATATGTAGAAGTGGGCTAAATTTAAAATCTCGTGGACGGGCCGTATAGCGGCTACTACAATGAGCATCATGATTCTGTATCTCTTTAGGACTCTTCCCATGCCAATTTCACTTAAAGAATTAGATAACTTCCAAAATAGTATATTCAGGTTTATAGGGGGAAATAAACATCCTTGTATCTCCAAGCAGGTGATGTTAAGGCATGAAAATAGAGGCGGACTCGTATATCCAAACTTGAGGCTCTACTTCAAAGCTGCTCAACTGGCCCACCTTCCCTGAACACACTCCACAATGCACCAGCCATCCTGGGTTTTTGTGGAAAACCAACAAATGTTCCCACATAGCTGGAATAAACTGATGGCACTGAGGCAGGCTTTAATAGACATAGATGATCTGTTCATCATATGAACAGAAGGAGAGAGCAGTCTATTCAGCACTTTCCGACCATCTATAAAACTTAAACTTTATTTCTGTGCAGAACAGGTGAACTTTCTAGACACTACCAAAACCATCACCAAATTCACACACAACTCATCTGTGTATAGAATATCCACAGACAGACGCCGCTACCTGCACAGCTCCAGTTTCCATCCCTTCCGTAAAAACACTATCTGAATCTGAACCCTTTTATTACTGAGAAAATGACCACTGCTTCACTAATACCTCTAGTGACCACATACCAATCAGTTTTAAAGAAAATACTGCAAACAATTAAACATTTACAACCATTACTAACAGAATATGCTAAATTAAAAAAAGATATCCCGAGACCTCCCATCCTTGCATTTAAACAACCACAAACCTGAACTAAAAACTTGTCAACAGAAGATTGACCAATATATAACTAAATAGAAAAAATTAAATAAGCCTTTTAACAAAAGTGCCTGTAAATTACGTCAACACATTTGTAATGAAGACACAGACACACATAACAACAAGACCTATACAAATCAAAAGGTCATATATATGCACATCCTAAAATGTGGTTTACATAATGCAATGTAATATATGTGAAACAGGCTGTTACATTGGAGAAAACCAGTTAAAAACTGCACTTAAGTATGAATTTACAGAGATATTCTATAAAAAAACACAGTTAAGACAATCATTGTACCCCAGTTGGATACCAATTAAGCCAGAATGATCACTCATCCAAAACCTAAAAATCAAAATGCTAAGAGGAAATTTTAAGAACATCCAAGAGAGAATAGCATTTTAAATAAAGATGATCACATTCTTCAACACTTAAGATACAGGATATAATATATACTGTATATATATATATATATATATATATATATATATATATATATATATAGTCGGAACTACCACTGGTGCAATCATTGCCCCATCATACCTAGGATCAAAACACAGAGACCCTGCCTCTGAACTTCTTTTCTCTGCTAAGGATCAGAACACATCTCTCCATCTCTTACTTAACAGACCCTGCCTCTGACCTGGAATAACTTTTCTCTGCTAAGGTGATCATCTCTTCCGCTACAATGATTTCAAAGATACACTTAGACTGTTACATTTAGTAAATCTGTATAATTGTGATCTGTTTGTTCAATTTACTAGAATAGCAATGACTTTCCCATTTACAGATTGTTAATTTTCCGTGTTGTTATCCCCTGTAGAGCGCTACGGAATATGTTGGTGCGTTACAAATAAAAGTTAATAATAATCATAATAATAATAATAATTGCAATGCATCCGGGCTCTCCTCTGGGAGGGGCCCAGTGCAGTCTATTTTTTTTTTTTAGATTTATTTTTTATTTTTATTACAATTCTTTTTTTAATTTCTCCCTGCCTTCTTTTTCCAGCCCATATCCCCAGCACCCCAGCCCACACCTCCAGCACCTCTGCCCTTCCTGGGGCCCCACTCGCTGCCCCTGGGGCCCCCCTGTTAAAGCTTACTATAATGCTTTAGCTTCACCCGACTCTGCACCTGGCATTAGGGGCAGGAGAAGTTGCCAGTGAGAGAGCCGCATGGGAATGAGAGGAGCTGGAGAGTTGAAAGAGAGTGAGAGGTGACAGAGGGATAAGAGAGGGAGGAAAATGTGAGAGAAGGGAGTACACTGAGGCCCTACTCAAGGGAGTATGGGGGATAAAATATATTATTTATTATATATACCATATATATATCCTTTACTGAATGTATCTAAAGGGCAGAAAAGCACTAGAGCACCCTACCTATTATTATTTATTATCTTTTATTTATATCGCGCCAACATATTCCGTAGCCCTGTACAGGGGATAAGAACAGGGGAAATACAAGTTTAACAAATTCAACAGTTTTCCATAACAAAATAAACTATAAAACATTGATTAGTTAATAACATTTGCTATAATAGTAATAAAATATGACAAGATTTCCATTTCCAATTTTTCTGAAGGTAATTATTTGCAATGTTGGTTTGCAAATGTGGAAGAAACAAAACAAGGTAGCATTCTGGGTTATTTAAAAAAAACTAATCACAGCTAACTATACATGTGCAACTGCTTACAAATAATTATTGGATGCATTCAACAAAATCATTAAGAATAGAAGAAAACTGGGGAAATGTATTCAGAATTAAAAATGTGCATATTTGTTGAAAACACGCATCATAAATCTTTGAATTCCTTTTTTTATTAATGCAAATTTGTTTTTAACTGCTGCTTCAACATTTTTGTAAATAAAGAACATATCAAGTTAAAATGATCTCGTTAGTTGGTAGTATAACTTGTTGTTATCTCATCTTGATCTTTACGTTCCGCAGTATTCATTTTGTTTAATCTCTTTCTGAAGTCATTGTTTATAATCATGTTTTATAGAACACAGAAACCTCAGCTTTTTCATTAGACTCTGAAATTTATACTATAATATTCACTATGTGAAAACCTATATTATATGTATTCAGTCTTGGGAAAAGGATCACATATACAATATAATGCTGCAAATACATGCTAACAAGCATTGTTATTAAAATGGATTTTATTTAATGGAAGTATAAAGCCTTTCAGGGATCCATTGTTTATTAAAATGTATAGTTCACACATGAAAATCCAGGAGTAGAGGTTCATAGGTCAGGTAAAACAAATGAGATCACATTTATAAGATAAAGATTGCTGTTAAACTAGAGGACTGACTGCTAAAACACTAGTATATTGATCAAACCTACAGACTCACATAGTGAAGCAATCATTATCTCATGTGACCTCATGAGTCTCCTCTCAGTTGTTACCTGACCTATGAACCTTAACCCTGCCATGATCTATAATATATGTTGAATGCTCATCTTTATGTTATACATTTTTCTCATACATATTCAAACTCAGTATTTTTAATAGTAATATATATTTTATATAGCAAGAGGGAAGCTGCATGCTAATGTATTTATTACATATTAAACTTACAATCTAAGGGCCTCATTCAATTGCGATTTGGCCAATTGAATAGGGCTCCAAATAAGAACATAGCATATTATTTTAAAGAAGTTTTTAGTTAGTGAAAACCTTGCTTTTGGATAGATGTTAACTAACTAAAAACTTCTTTAAAAAAATATGCTATGTGCTTATTTAGAGCCCTATTCAATTGGCCAAATCGCAATTGAATGAGGCCCTAACTGACTAGAATATGTATATACCTCTTATTTATTTAATTGCACAGTCTCTAACCATATGGCATCAAAACTAATGCACTGTAAGCACGTCATAAGAAATCAACTAAACTATCAAGAGATGGTCTCATCCAATTTCCAAACAAATATCCTACATAATACGCAACTTCACAATTTCAATCTTCCCAGACCTGCGTTTGAATATGTCGGTACTGGTCAGTCATTTATGGATTTCACTAATTCCTTTTGTATGCAATACACACAATTTGTACTTTTTCAAAAGCTCTTAATAATTTATGGATACTTTTGACAAAGCAGAGGAAACTTGCCCTGCAGAATTGTCTAAATGAATATTTCCTCCTGAAGCAACAATACATAGTGTGGTGGTTCTACTTTGGTATAATCTCACCTTTCTTCATCCTTTCAGTGGTAAGGATATCTCCCATAGATCATCTGCACTAACCTGTTGGTTTGGGGGTCTGTGGTCCATTTTGGCAGTAGAATAACAAAATATACCTCTATAAGTACTGGAATTCTATCTGGAGACACAGGGCAATGTCATTCACTGAGATAAAGAAAATGGTGAAAGTTTGGGAAGATACAGAGCATCTTTCTTGAAAAATCATGAAGAAAAAATCCACCCAAATAGCTTAGAGAGTTTTATCTAAACAGTATAAAGAGCAGAAAACATGGACTTTGGAAGATACAACACTCACTAAATAGGTGCACTGCTACTTGGAACTCAAGGCTGGTAAAGGTGATGGAAAGAGCATGAAGGATGTATTAGAAAGAACTGGACATTCCAAATAAGTGCAAAGAGACTAAGACAGATTATAGTCTGACACAAGATTGGAATTTATACTGATTTCATACTGTCACAACCCAGAGACGAGGGGCTCAGTACATCCCTAATTCTCCTACTGTAACTTATAGGAGCAATCTGCAGGTTGTGTCTTTATATTCATCTCAGCACCAGCAATTTATATCAGGACATCACTCATGGAGTAGCAGAGAAATCAGATGAGCAACATAATTCCTTAGTCCAGTGGCAGACTGGTTACTTTATTATTGTCACAGATATTTCAAACACAGAAAAATCTCACCCACACCCCTTCCTAATTTCCCTCCCTGTATGAGGGGTTCTAAATTCTTAGTATGACCTCTTCACCCCGTCACTAAACCATAACCCCCCTCCCATCACCAGAGCCTGTGTGAATATCTGGTTAGGTCACTAATACCCCAGGCCTGTGTTTATCCTGTCAAGCTAGCTCACATTTTATGACTATACCATGATCACATATGAGCAGTGGAGGCTGTGACTTTCCAAGTTGGAGGGGTGGCCGAGCGAGTGCTGACCCCTCACCCTTCATAGACCCCACCCATTAGAATGGACTCCACCCACAATGTCATTTTGACCTTTACATGCTCCTCCCAATGACCTTATACTGGCTACACGCATTGAAATAGACTCCACCCATAATTATTTTTCTGTTGATAAATTCAAGATGAATAATAACATTAAAATCTGTCTTCTGTTTCAACAACACAATGACACTCACCAACAGTTAGTTTTCCTTCTCAGGGTCTATTGAAGTGTAGTCATTGAACAACCAGTCCAAAAAAGTCTGCAGCTGCAAAGTGCTTGGACCTGGGTGTGATCTAAAACAAGCAAACAAATCAGAGCGTGCAAGGCATCATCCCTTCAACCACCACTGTCCCTTTTATCACCTAGATAGGTACCTAATATCCATCACTAAATCATGCTGGTCTATATAGGGTCCCAGTGTAGAGATGTCGCAAACATAAAATTTTCGGTTCGCAAACCGCGAACGCGAATTTCATCAAATGTTCGCGAACGGGCGAACCGGGCCAACCGCCATAGACTTCAATGGGCAGGCAAATTTCAAAACCCACAGGGACTCTTTCTGGCCACAATAATGATGGGAAAGTTGTTTCAAGGGGACTAACACCTGGACTGTGGCATGCCGGAGGGGGATCCATGGCAAAACTCCCACGGAAAATTACATAGTTGATGCAGAGTCTGGTTTTAAGCCATAAAGGGCATAAATCCCCTAACATTCCTAAATTGTTTGGAATAACATGCTTTAAAACATCAGGTATGATGTTGTATCGATCAGGTAGTGTAAGGGTTACACCCGCTTCACAGTAACAGACCAATCTCCCCGTTTAATGCACCGCAAACAACCGCAAACAGTCCCTTTGCACAACCGCAAACTCCCCATTTGCACAAGGTTGGATACCAAGCTAGCCATGTCCCGTTCCTTGTCTTCACTGATGTCATTGAAGGTCTCTTCCTCCACCCAGCCACCAAGGGTCCCCGAAAGGTGACAAAAAGCCACCTGGGACTCCTGCTGTGTTTGGTCTTCCACCTCCTCAAAGCCACCTTCCTCCTCTGACTCCTCTTCTTCAGACTCCTCTCTCTGCGTTGCCTCTGTCTGCGTTATTATAAGGTGTGTACTGTTACAATACCCTTTATACGGCAACAAAACACATAAATCTACACAAAATGAGGGGATTTCTTAATTACTGTGATCTCCCCTTAATAGAAGAAAATGACTTAGAGACTTTAAATGCCAAAGTGACCCTAGAGGAAGTGAGAAAAGCAGTCCAGAACCTCAAACCTGGTAAGTCACCAGGCCCAGACGGGTACACCAATTTATATTATAAAAAATGTATAGACATATTAGGCCCACACTTGGTCACTCTAACAGAGTTCTAGAAGGCAAGCAAACACCAGCAGAGCTGAACAGGGCAGATATCGCTCTATTCCCTAAGGAGGGTCGAGATGCCCTAGAACCAAAAAACTACAGGCCAATATCATTACTAAACTGTGATACAAAGATCCTGTCAAAAATAATAGCGGATAGAATGTCATCCTTCTTGCCTAAGTTTATACATACTGACCAAGTACGCTTTGTTTCCCACAGGCAAGAGGGAGACAACATTAGAAAAGTCATGAACCTACTGTACCACACCAAAGCCTCTAAAATTCAAGCCTGTCTTATGGCCTTTGACATTGAAAAGGCGTTTGATTCCCTGGAGTGGACTTACCTATACGCCACGCTTGAAAAATTTGGTATTAAAGGCCATTTCATAAATCTCATACACTCATTATACAAATCATCCAGGGCAAGGTTACAGATTCCGGGAGATCAGAGATCCTTAATTAAAATAGAAAGAGGAACAAGACAGGGGTGCCCCCTTTCTCCCCTTCTATTCGCAATAGCAATAGAACCCCTGGCTCAGACAATTAGGGCCAACGCTGGGATCACAGGCATAAAAATAGACCATCACCATTTCAAAACTTGTCTATTTGCAGACGACCTGCTGTGTATGCTCTCAAACCCTACCCAATCGGTCCCAGAGTTGATTCGAACTTTGGAGGAGTTTGGTCAGTTTTCTGGCCTTAAACTGAACATAGAGAAGACAGAAGCACTAGCGATTGACTTAACAGCAGTAGAGAAGCAGGGTCTCCAAGAGAAGTGTAATATTAAGTGGGATAAGAACCACATAAACTACCTGGGAATCCGACTAACACCTAAGCTAGAGGACTTGTACAAAGCCAACCACTCCAAACTTTATAAAACTATAATTAATGACCTGAGTAAATGGACAAAGTATAGGTTATCATGGCTAGGGAGAATAAATACGATAAAAATGAATGTCCTTCCTAGGTTGCTCTACATATTTTGAACACTTCCGATCCCGATTAAATAAAAAGAATTAGAAAATATTCAAAGGAAAATATTTTAGTTTATCTGGAACCACTCTCCCTCACGCATCACAAAGAAAATTATGTACCTTCATAAGTCAGAGGGGAGACTATCGAGTCCAAACTTAAAATATTACCACAAGGCAGCTCAGTAATCTTTCCTCCCAATAGCACATTCTATAGGGCATCAACCAGCCTGGGTGTATTTAGAGAACCACACTTTAAGGCCCTTAACCTGGGGAAGGTGGTTTGGCTAGCAGAATTGCCTCAGAGCCTTAAAAACTCGCCAAATCCCCTAATCAAACACTCACTATCATACTGGAAATGGGCCAAGAAACACACAGGTTTGTTCCCTTGATCCACCCAAATGACCCCAAATCTTGACCACCCTCAAGCCCCGAAACACATGAGCACAACATCACAACACTGGTGGAGGTCAAGGAAACTAGATAGACTGGGAGACTGGTTAGTAAAGGGCCAGATGCTCACCTATGAGGAACTGAGGGACAAGCATGAGCTACCGCTGTCAGAACATTACAATTACTGTAGGCTGAGGCATTTCACACACTCCCTGACCCAGAAACAGGGGACACCGGTCTTAAATTGGTTCTCCAAAATTTGTAAAGATAAACCTCTATCAAGGGGGATCATTGGGTCGCTTTACAAATATAAAACATTTGTTACTGGTTGAAGCGACACTGGGGGAAGGACCGGAGTTGGGGAGCCCTGGAGACCCTACAGAAGCAACCGGCGGCAAAATCATCACAGGAAAGGAGAGGTTGCTTACTGAAGCCCGCCCTAGGGTAACCCAAGGGTGATTGCCCAGGTTAGATATTGTAAATAATAAGCTAATACTGCTGGAGGGATGATAGATAATAGGACTTTGGTGTTTCCTGCAGATATACTCTTTACTATTGTCTGTTTTACCATGTTTTAGGTATGTCTTGAATTGCAATCGCAGTAAAAAATAAGAAAAAATATTAACCTAAAAAGTAAAAATAAGAAGGACTAGCCAGCTAACTTTCACAAAATGTCTTTATTGTAAATATGTATTTTTGCACAACTGTTATGCAAGTCTGTTCAAAAATGCTTTATTTTTCATTACATGCTGTACGCCTTCTGACAATAAAAGAATTTAAATGCAAAAATTAGGTATTGTTGCCACGACCAGAAAAATTGATGTTAGTTTGCCAGGCAGAAAGTGCCCTAAAACATTGAACCCTAGTTGGTGGCGGATAAGTCACATACAGCAGCCTGTGGACCATTATTAGCTCAAGGCAGCTCATCTATCAGGCCTTTTTTAATCGAATGTATCGCCCACTGTCAGTCCCTTCGGGATCCATCCCTCATTCATCTTAACAAAGGTGAGGTAATCTAGACTTTTTTGACCTAGGCGACTTCTCTTCTCAGTGACAAAACCTCCTGCTGCACTGAAGGTCTTTTCTGACAGGACACTTGAAGCGGGGCAGGACAGAAGTTCTATGGCAAATTGGGATAGCTCAAGCCACAGGGCACGCGTGCACACTCAGTAGTCAAGGGGTTCATCGCTCCTCATAGAGTCGATATCTGCAGTTAAGGCGAGGTAGTCTGTTACCTGACAGTCGAGTCGTTCTCTGAGGGCTGTGGCGATGCATAGGACTTAAAAAGCTCTGCATGTCCTCCATCAACAACACGTCTGTAAAGCATCCTCTACTTGCCGGCGTGGTCGTGGGAGGAGGAGGATTATGTTCACCTCTTCCGCTGTTAGATTGCCGTTGTGCTGTGACATCACCCTTAAACGCTGTGTAAAGCATTCTTTTTAATTTATTTTGAAAGTGCTGCATCCTTTCCGAATTTTGGTAATTCGGTAACATTTCAGGCACTTTCTGCTTATACCGGGGGTCTAGTAGCGTGGACACCCAGTACAGGTCGTTCTCCTTTATCCTTTTTATACAAGGGTCCCTCAACAGGCACGACAGCATGAAAGACCCCATTTGCACAAGGTTGGATGCCGAGCTAGTCATGTCCCGTTCCTCGTCGTGATCTCACTGAAGGTATGTTTTTACCCCCAGCCACGTACAACACCACGGGTACCAGATAGGTGACAACGAGCACCCTGGGATGCCTGTTGTGGTTGGTCTTCCTCCTCCTCCTCAAAGCCACATTTCTCCTCTGAGTCCTCTTCCTCACAATCCTCTTCCAGCATTGGCGCAGGTCCAGCAAGCGATGCTGATAAGGCTGTTTCTGGTGGTGATGGTGACCACAACTCTTCCTCTTCCTCTTCACGCTCATCTACGGCCTGATCCAGCACTCTTCGCAGGGCACGCTCCAGGAAGAAAACAAATGGTATGATGTCGCTGCTGGTGCCCTGGGTGCGACTGACCAGGTTTGTCACCTCCTCAAAAGGACGCATAAGCCTACAGGCATTGCGCATGAGCGTCCAGTAACATGGCAAAAAAATCCCTAGCTCCGCAGAAGCTGTCCTAGCACCCCGGTCATACAAATACTCGTTAACGGCCTTTTCTTGTTGGAGCAGGCGGTCGAACATTAGGAGTGTTGAATTCCAACGTGTCGGGCTGTCGAAAATCAAGCGTCTCACTGGCATGTTGTTTCGCCGCTGGATATCTGTAAAGTGCACCATGGCCGTGTAGGAACGCCTGAAATGGCCACACACCTTCTGGCCTGCTTCAGGACGTCCTGTAAGCCTGGGTGCTTATGCACAAAGCATTGTACAATCAGATTACACACATGTGCCATTCACGGCACATGTGTCAACTTGCCCAAATTCAATGCCGCCAACAAATTTCTTCTGTTGTCACAAACCACTTTGCCGCTCTCCAGTTGGTGCGGAGTCAGTCACTGATCCACCTGTGCATCCAGGGCGGACAGGAGTGCTGGTCCGGTGTGACTCTCTGCTTTCAGGGAAGTCAACTCCAAGACGGCGTGACACTGCCGTATCCGGGATGTGGAATAGTACCTGTGGAGCTGGGGGGGTGCCGTTGATGTGGAGCAAGACATAGCAGCAGCAGAAGAGGACTCAGCCGAAGAGGTTATGGAAGAGGATGGAGTAGGAGGAGTAGAGGAGGTGGCAGCAGGCCTGCCTGCAAGTCGTGGCGGTGTCACCAACTCCTCTGCAGAGCCACGTATTCCATGCTTGGGAGCCGTCACCAGGTTTACCCAGTGCGCAGTGTAGGTGATATACCTGCCCTGACCATGCTTTGCAGACCAGGTATCAGTGGTCAGATGGACCCTTGCCCCAACACTGTGTGCCATTACTTCCTTTTGCACAATCGAGTACAGGTTGGGGATTGCCTTTTGTGCAAAGAAATTTCGGACGGGTTCCTTCCACTGCGGTGTCCCAATAGCTACAAATTTTTTGAACGCCTCAGACTCCAAAGCTGGTAAAAGCTGGTGGGCTAAGAGTTCAGACAAGCCAGCTGTCATTTGCTGGGCAAGGGGGTTACTTTGTGACATTGGCTTCTTACGCTCAAACATGTCCTTGACAGACACCTGACTGTGGGCAGATGAGCAGGGACTGCTCAGGGCGAGACACTGGGTGGTGGATGGTTGAGAGGGGGCAAGCAGGGCAGCGGTGGTTGACGTGGCTGAAGATGCTGGACCATGAGGAGGATGGCGGCTTTGACTTTGTGTGCTGCTTTTACGCATGTGTTGATCCCATAGGCGTTTGTGATATGACATCATGTGCCTTCGCAAAGAAGTTGTACCTAGGTGGGTGTTGGACTTCCCACGACTCAGTTTCTTTTCGCACAGGTTGCAAATGGCATGGCTGTTGTCACAGGCAGACACACAAAAAATTGCCACACTGCTGAGCTCTGCAATGACGGCATTCTGGTGGTGGCAACAGCATGCGCTGACTGGCATGCTGTCTGGCTGACCCCGGGTGCCGATGCATGCTGTCTGACTGTGCCACTAGCTACTTGTGACGACCTCCCCCTGCTTCCAACTCGTCTCCTCCTCCTCTCTGTCTCCCCATCTGAACTTTCCTCCTGTTCTTCTTCTCTTATAGCGGGCACCCATGTGACATCCAAGGACGCATCGTCATCATCAACCGCTTCACTTGTATCTGACAACTCAACAAAGGAAGCAGCACCGGGTACAACATCATCATCATCAGACCGTACGTCCATGTGTGTAATGCTGCCTGACTGGGACATATCCCTGTTATCTACATCCTCTGGCACTAATGTTTGTGCATCACTCATTCTTCCAACGGATGTGTAAATAACTCTGCTGATGGATCAAGTGAAGCGGCTGTGGTGCTAGTGTTGGTGGTGGCGGCAGGCGGGCGAGTGGTAACTGGAGAGGTGCCCGAAGCTAAGCTGGAGGAGGATGGTGCGTCTAGGTTCCGAGCGGAAGCTGTAGAAGATTGAGTATCCTGTGTTAGCCAGTCAACCATGTCCTCAGAACTTTTCAAGTTCAGGGTACGTGGCCTCTGAAAATTGGGCATTATTCTAGGGCCAAAGGGAATCACAGCACCACGACCACGAGGCCTGCCTCTGCCTGTCATTTTTTTTTCGATTAGTGGTACTTTGCGTACAAGCTACTGTGACACCAGATATGAGTGTCACTGTGCACTGGCAAAAGTTGGAACAGTAGACGCAATAGGCCTCACAAACACGCCTGTAGGCAGGCAACTGATATTCAATCGATTACAGTAAAAAAAAGTGTTGTTTTATTTCACTGAGCACAATATAAGCTGTGAGCCTGACACCGGCAGGTAAATGAAAAAGGGTTGTTTTTTTTCAATGTATGGTACACCAACTATGACTGGTGAAACAGAGCAGAATATTAGCTGTGGGCCTGACACAGGCAGGCAACTGAAATTAGATTACAGGAAAAAAATGGTTGTTTTCAATGTATGGTACACCACCAGGTATGAGTAGTGAAAATAAGCACAATATAAGCTGTTAGGTGTTAGCCAGTCACACACACACGCTGGCAGGCAGGCATATGCAATTAGATTACACAGAAAAAAATAATAAAATAAAATAAATGATGTTCTAGCCCAAAAAAGGTCTTTTTGGGTTGCTGTCCTTGCAGCAGATATCAGAGTCCTTCAGGTCTGTAGTGGAAGCTAAATACACAGCCTGGCTATCTATTTTCCTATTAAATCTCCAGCAGCTACACTATCTGTCCTCTCACAACGAATGCAGCCTCAGAATGATTCTAAAATGGATGCTGTCCTTCAGATGGAAGGCTCTGGAAGGGAGTGTATGCTGCTGATTGGCTGGAATGTGTCTGCTGACTGTGAGGTGCAGTGTCAAAGTTTCCTCAATGATAAAGAATAGGGGGCGGACCGAAAAGCGCATGTGTCCGCCGTCTGCTGCGACCGCGAACGAGCCAAAATCGCCGTGAATAGTCTGCTGTCCGGGACATCTCTATCCCAGGGTGCTTAAAAAAAACTTAAAATTCCAGGTCTCTATAGGCCCCAACAATCTCTAAAAACCCACATTATACCATGCAAGTCTATACAGGGCCAAACAGTACCTAAAAACCCACATTATACAATGCACGTTTGTATAGAACCAAACAGTACCTAAAAACCCACATTATACCATGGATGTCGATATAGGCCCAAACAGTAACTAAAAACCCAAATTATACCATGCAAGTCTATACAGGCCCAAACCAAACAAAAAAATGACATTATACCATGAAGTCTATAAAGCCCCAAACCATACCTAAAAACCCATATTATACAATGCACGTCTATATAGAACCAAACAGTACCTAAAAACCCACACTATACCATGGATGTCAATATAGGCCCAAACAGTAACTAAAAACCCAAATTATACCATGCAAGTCTATACAGGCCCAAACAGTACCTAAAAACCCACATTATACCATGCTGGTCTATATAGACCCAAACAGTACCTAAGCGGGACTATATAGGCCCAAACCGGACCATATTAACCCACATAACTCCAAGCGGGAGCATATAGGCCCCAACCGGACCTTAAAAACACACATTACACTAAGCGGAGCCATTTAGACCTAAACCATACCTAAGAAACCTTAAAATACCAAGTGGGACTATATAGGTCCCAAACTGACCTTAAAAACACACATTACACCAAGTGGGTCCATATAGGCTAAAGGAGGCTAAAGGACCATAAACACGCAAAACACCACCAAACACCTACGGATTTTCCGAAAAAGTCGGACGACATCCGAAAGCAAGGACGCTAAATTAGCCACATACCACACATTAAGCGCCATTTTAGAACACTAACTTATACAATCCGGAAGTACACAGCTATCCTAACGCATTTGCCTCGCGCACGCACACTGTTCGACTACACGCTGCACACATTCATGACGCTTACACAGCAGCTCCACAGCACTGATGCTGCAGCAACATGAAAACAGATTGCCAGCTCTTCAACACAATGAAGAGGCGCTCATTGCAAGCCTCGCGGTAAGCGACGAAGACGCTCAGCGCGAGCCTCACAGTGAGCACCGAAGGATCTTAAAACACCAACAAAATTAATTTTGCATGCAAACTGCATTATCTGCCTTACAATCTTATTGCCTTCATTTTTTGACGGGCAAGTCGCTAGTATATATATATATATATATATATATATATAAATTGGGGTGTTGCTAATGGTGCAGTGGTGGTGCAGTGGGTTAGGGTTCTGTGCTTCCACACTGTTGACCCACTCCTGTATCACTGCCTGTGCAAACTTACTTGGTTGATGAGGTTGGGTAGATCAGCATGGGAGGATCAGTTAGTAAAAAGAGCGGGAACAGAGTGGGGAGTGTTTCAAATAATTGGCTTATAAAGCCTTCCTGATGTCATATCATAACATTAGGCCTCTATAGGCTAGGGGGCATTCAGAAGGAACCATCAGGCTAAGCAGGAGAGCATTATGACACTCTCACTGCAATATGATCTATAGCAGCAGTGAAAGACACCAGGCAAGGCACACAAAAGGTTAATTTAAAATGAGATGCATATTTTAACAAAATCATATGAAAGAAGATTTGAAAGCTGATATACAGATATAATATAATAAAATGTTATTATCTATATAAATTCAAAATACAATATTAAAGTGATTGATAATCTTGGGGCCCTGCGCCCCTGCATATGAGGCCTGTAAAGGGGGCAGAGGGCATTCAAACCTCCAGGCAAATTGCTGTATGTGGTTTTACAATATTCTTGCTTTTTGTGCTATTGGGGGAGGGAAAAATCAAACATATTTTACAGACTACAATGATAGAAAATAAATGAACAAATGAAGCAAGCAACAAGATATTTGCATTAGTTGCTTTTTACGTAACATTGAATGTCCAGTTTGATAGCGTTGATATTAGCAATAAGATGTATAAGAGTCCCAGATAACAGGGTTACTTGAGGGGTGCAGGGGGGGGTCCATCCTGGCCACAAAATCAATAATGACACATACAGTTACGTGTTTGTCAATTAAACTCCACTTTAAATACATATGTCATGCATAACAATATTTGATTTAGGATGGATATGGTTATGCTCGATATACAAGAAATTGTATAAAATATTCCTATGGATGCATACATATACATCCCAGTAGAGATGGCTTTAATTGAATCCCTAGACTGCTAATGCTAAATATGTATTACTTTCCCTATAATTTAGCTCACACTTTATACACTCTTTATACCAAATATAATGTTATACACAACCAGAAGCCTGATATAGATTTGCAAAAATGATTTAAAATCTATGAATTTATATGAAAATGTTATATCAAAGAAAATATAAACACAGAAGTTTACATAATGTAGTTGGCACTGCCAAGGGCAGCACATATTAATCACATTTCTCCAGCCATAGTTTCTGATATATATCTCCAGATCTGTTGAGCATTTAAGATGCTGCTTGATGAAATACCTTTCATTAGTGTGTGCGTGGTCCTGTTTATTCAAGTTTGAACATCCTATCTTCAATTTATGAAGTCATTCTCACTGAATGTATCCATGGACAGTACAGTTGAGGTGCTTGTTGTCCACCAAAAATGTAGTGACATTTCGGTGGAAGTCAAGCTTTTTTCAAATATTGGGTTGTTTCCTAGGGCCATATGCAATAGCAAGCTCGCATCTCAATCGCAGACAGCTGAATATCTGCGAGTGTGTTGCGGGCTCCAGTTGGTCTCCGTTTGCGATGTTATTCAATTGCTCAAGGCCGCAAGTTACGGGCCCCAAGCCAAAACTGTACACCATGCACTGATTCTAAACATTTCAGAGCAGGATCATGATCAATTCAGCAAGCCCATAATCGCTCATTTCGAATCAGCCAATAGAAAATGAGTCATTATTACAGCAGTAAAACATGGAGGTTACATGTCAATCATTTAGGTTCGGAGTCCGATATATGCAATCAGACTCGCAAAACCTTCAAAATAAAGAATTATGAAATTGAATGCCAATGCTGTTCTAGTCCATATGAGTGGCCTGATATATATTAACTCATTGATACCCAAGTTCGATCTTACCCAGAAATTACACATAAAAATAATTTTTATTTCCTGCCGATTTGCGGGCTTGAGACTGTTGTGCAATTAATTCTAATGTCTATAATCACTTTCCCAGTTATTTAGTGCAGAAGTGAATTTTTATTTGCATTTACAGAGCTACGATCAGGTGTTTAACCCCTCTCTAGCACTCGTGGGATTTTCTCCTTCATTTGCCATTTACAAGTGTGAAAAAAAAATGTGGGCTTGGGGAAATTGAGCAATTGAATAGCGATTTGCAATCTTAGTCTTGCAAAAGTGAAATATCAAAGGCTTCTGGAAGCTGTAAGTTGCGAGGTAAACCATCGCCATTTTTTCACGCCCACAAAAAGATGCCAATTGAATAGCAAAATAGCTTGCCTTACTTACGGGCCTCTGGATCTCCTGAAAGCTCAATTGAATGGGTGCCCTAGTCTCTAATTTATAGGAAGTGATGTAATTGAATCCATCATCATAATTAAATGGCCCCTAAAAGTCCAATGTTTATATTATGGTATTTTATGTTTACATGGCAAAGCTCAAAGACCAAAGCCTATAGATCTTCACCTAATTGCCTTATGTTTAATAGCTACAGCATACCCCCTTTCACATTATTTAAATGTGAAATGCATATATAGGTTTTAAAAATGTCTGTGAAATTCAAAGCTAAGTAACAGAAACACGGGGGATTGTGTTACAAGGTGTAATGCTATTCAGCAAGTGAGCTGACATCAAGAGAAAGTTTACACTTAGTGTAAAGATTAATTGAGCAGAAATATGAAAGTAGTAAACACAAGCCTGTCACTGTTGCTTGTAACGTCATTTATATCTCTTTCAATTGCTTTGTCAATAATCTGCCTTGCCTAAAGGAACAAACTCAAGATTGCTTAGTTGACTGACAGGATGAAAATAGTTGATAATTCTTAGCAATTGAATGTATGAAATCTTAAGGTGGAACATATCGTAAAAATGACAGGGTATTTCAATATTACTATATCATTATGGCTGTCTGCCTGTCCATCAAGAAGAACTTGCTATCTTAGTAGCACTCACACAGTGGTTAAATGGATATGGTTTCTGGCTTTCACTAGAAATATAATTTACCTATGTATCTCTTTACTTTTGCATACTTTATTAATAAGTGTGTAAAAGCTTAGTTTTTTCTGCATAAAATCTAACATAATTCCTAATTGGTTTCTGACAACTGCAGCTCATGAAGACAGTGTATTTAGAAGTACAGGAGTTGTACTGTCTCATAGTAACCAATTAGTGGCAACATTTTGCAACATGCTACATGGGTGATGTCCCTGTCTGGCCTATCTGAAACACTGCACTTCACAGTCTATGTATTCATGAGCTGCACGAGATACAAATTGTATGATTTTAGGCAAACAAATCAGTTTTTAAACATTTCTTAATAAAATAAAGTACATGCAAGTAAAATGATACATAGTTATATTATATTCCTAGTGTGTACATAGGACAGGGAAGTAATAATATAAAATATAACTTTTTACTGAAATAGATACAACAGACAAAAAAGTGACAAACTCATATTTCAGTCAACAGAATTCAGTATTTGTGTTACTCCCACATCATATCTGATTGGTTAAAAGTCCAACCTCTCAAAATGCACAGATTTCAATCCGTAATTTCTTATTGGCTAGACTTTGAATTTATGAATCAGAGCTAAAGTCTGTTACATCTCCCATAGCAGCTCCAGTAAAGTTAGTTAAATTGAGTAAGTAATGCAGCATTGTGCCTATGTAGCTAAGTATTTCCCCCTCGACCATTGACACATTAATCTGGGTTCTTACTCTTGCAAATGACTTTGGAGTTCAGGCACCTCATATTCTAATTTATGGATGGGTCACAGGTGTGAATTAACATTAGTTGGGTGGTAGTGTATAATTGTGTGAGCAGTATTTGCCATTTAAATTTATTGTTTATTTGTATTGTTTCATATGGCTATGTTAACCATTAAAATGTTTATTTTGTCCTTCAGAATGTTTAGACTTCAATGTTAGAGTCTTATTAGAGTCCTTTAAAATGCTTCTTTAACTATTGTTTCCTCCTACTGAGACACGCGTACGTCCTTTTCACATACAGTTTTACTCTGCTCTTGAATTTACACGCAAGGATTTCTCCCTGAGAGTACTTGCAGAGTATTTTAGGTACATGTAAACATGTTCAATAACTGTTTGAAAGCGCACTTTCCAAAAAATCTCTAGTACCAGCAGCAGAACCTTCAGACTACAGAGAATTAATTCACTTTTTCAGAAACTATGTAATTGCCCTTCAGAAATCTCCCATAGAGGCAGGCACAATACATTATTACTTGCAAGGGTTTACTCTTTGCTATGGGATATTTATGTAAGGGTGTTCCTTCAGGAGCCATGTAATCAAGTGCTAAGTTATATAATTATTACGGTGTCTGTGAATTGTGGTATGTTAGAGAGATCATAAAAGGTCATAATTCATGAATCCTAAAGTTAAAAAACTTTTTTCCTGCTCAGAATTCTTACAAATAGGTGAAATGTGAACACAAATGTAGAATTTATTTCCTGTACTACTGTACGGTGGAGGACTTTTATCTCTCTTTTGCCCACCATAAATTAAATCATTGTTGTGGTAAACTATCTTCCTACAAAATCTACTACACAAGCTAAGAACCAGCTCCACACTCATGAGATGCAGTAAACGCAAAACAGTGCTGTCTGTGGGTAGGTTTCTTGGCTTGTGCATAATACAGAAGGCATATGCTTAAAAGGACCCATGTATAAAAAGGTGGGGAGAGAAAGAAGCGCACAAGCCACTCCTAGTGCAGATAAGACCAATTTGTTGTGTACATCCAAGTAGTAAAAAATGCATGTATTAAATAATCTCTTTTATTTATTTTTTGTATATCCACATACAAAATAACATAAAAACATACAAATTTATCAACACATCAACCCACATACATACATTGTTTTACATAGGTATGGAATAGCAAGCATTTTTATACATACCAATAATTTTGTCTAATTATTGTAAAGCTAAAATTCTATGGTTAGATTTCAAAAATACTTCTAGAGTAGCCATGCATAACAAGAGAGTAACCTCCTATATTACTACTCCCCTTGTAACATATTATATTCGTCCCACATGATCCACTTTATTAATATTTTTCCCCCTTTTGTTCTTATACACTGTAAAACCTTTTTCTAACTCTTTGTCATTCCCTCCACATTCTTTCCATCATTCATCCGAATGTAATGAATTAATTATTTTCATAGTAGTTAGAGCTAAATGCCACCTCTGTAGTAAAAAATGCATGTAAAAATACACAAACCAATAAAATAGATGTCAATGGTTCACTCACATTTTACTACCTCGTGAACAGAGGTAAGTTGTTAGGCTTTAATAAATGTCCAGAAAAGTCAATGGGTCCCAGATGGAAAAAGTGAGGCTGTACTCCAAAGTACTGTATCTATAGAGTCTAGGAGGTGTGGGGTATATTTAGGTTTATTGAAATGGGAAAACACCAAGAGGAATACTAGGGACCCTATTAGAGACTGGATGGCAGATGTCCCTGATTGCACAGTCAGGGTATATTGACTCCTGTCAAAACCAGGTGTTCTGCTTCAGGCTGCTATCCCACTCCAACACCTCACTATTTGACTCCTATGTGTGCACATAAATCAGTACACTTACTAAACTCAGGTGGTCCAGGTGGTAAAATAAAAGCTATATATACGTTAACATATATTATTATAATGTTAAACGCGTTTCTTTTTATCGCTGTAAAGCTTTCTCTATAACATAAAAGGTATTACATTTTGTAGAGGAATGAGTACACACTCAGTGGTGTGTCGCTTACCCAGCAGCTCTGTAGTGTAAGTGTTAGTTACTTATACTGAAACAGAGCTGGCTTGTGCGCTTCTTTCTCACCCCACCCTTCTTGTTTTTTAAGTATTGTGGTGAAAATACATTGTCCTCTGAGGAACATTGGAGTTTTTCCTAAAGGGATCAAGAGCAAAGGTTTTTGGCCATGCCATACTCCACATAAGGAACTTGTGGGACTGTGTCACTTTCTTTTGATGAATATTTTATTTTGACTTTTTTGTGGACATTATTATATCATCATTCTAACAAGTTATACGTGACATACTATCTACTTTTTGTGGGTGGTTGCACTTATGGCCATACAAGGGAGGGTTTATATATTGTATATTTGTTTATGTAATTATGTCACTGCCTCCACTTCTTCCTCGTTCATTTGCCAGGAAGTGAGATTGCAGTTTGACATAATTTTTGTCTTTTTAACGTTGGGTAGCAGGCCAACACTTCTTTTTCCCTCATCAATAAGTCCTTTAGTTCCTCCTCACTTTCAGCTACCAGAGTAGTATAATCGGTGTGTCTGAGGTTGTTGATATTCCTTCCAGCAATATTGATTCCGGCTTTGGATTCATCCAGTCCAGCCTTACGCATGATGTACTCTGCATATAAGTTGAATAAACAAGGTGACAATATACAACCTTGTCGAACTCCTTTTCTGATCTTGAACCATTCTGTTGTCCAATGTTCGGTTCTGATTGTGGCTTCTGGGTTGACATACAGATTCTTTAGGAGGATAAGATGATCTGGTACTCCCATCTCTTTAAGGACATGCCACATTCTGTTGTAATCCACACAGTCAAATGCTTTAGAATAGTCCATGAAGCAAAAGTATATACTTTTCTGGAACTCTCTTCCTTTTTCTATTATCCATCCGACATTGGCAATTTTATCTCTTGTGTCTCTTCCTCTGCAGAACCCGGCTTGCACATCTGATAGTTCCCAGTCCATATATTGTTGGAGCCTAGCTTGTAGGATCTTAAGCATTACCTTGCTGGCATGTGAAATTAGTGCAATTGTTCAATAATTGGAGCACTCTGGCACTGTCTTTTTTTGGAATTGTGATGTAGACTGACTTTTTCTAGTCTATTGGCCACTGTTGAGTTTTCCAAATGTGTTGGCATTAGGCAAGTAACACTTTCACAGCATCATCCTGTAGAATTTTGATTAGTTCAGCTGGGATTCCATCACCTCCTGCAGCCATATTATCAGCAAGACATCCTAGGGCTCATCTCACTTCACTCTCCAAGATGTCTGGCTCCAGCTCATTGGAGAAACTATTGAGGTCATCACGGCTGTTAAGATCCTTCCTGTATAGATCTTCAGTGTATTCCTGCCACATCTTATTGATTCTTCTGTTAAGTCCCAACCATTTTTGTCTTTTATCACACCCACTTTGGCCTGAAAGGTGCCTTTTAGGTTCCCAACTTGATCTCTTGGTTTACGTATTCTGTTATTTTCTTCAATCTCTTTACATCGTTCATTGTTGAATGTCATCCTCTCTCTTCTTACAGTCCTCTGGAATTCTACATTCAGTTAGACAAATCTTTTCTTATCTCCACTACCTTTCGCTTTCATTCTTTCCTGAGCTTTTTTCAAAGCCTCATCAGGTAGACAGTTTGAGTTCTTACTTTTCTTTCTTTTAGGAATATTGTTGCTGTTTCCTGGATGATGTTGCAAACTTTGGGCCAAATTTCATCAGGCATTCTGTCTTCCACATCTGGTCCCTTAAATATATTCTTTACTTCCACTGCATATTCACAAGAGATATTCTTTATTTTGTATCTACTTGGTCTGATTATTTTCCCCCTTTTCTTCAGTTTAATTTTGAACTTTGCAATAAGAAGCTCATGGTCTGACCCACAGTCAGCTCCAGGTCTTGTTTTTGCTGATTGTATAGAGCTCCTCCATCTTTGGCTGCAAAGTATATAGTCAATCTGATTTCTATGTTGTCCATCTGGTGATGTCCATGTGTAGAGTCATCTCTGAGGTTGTTGAAGGAGGGTGTTTGCTATGACTAGAGAATTACCTTGACAAAATTCTACTGATCTCTGACCTCCTTCATTTTGTACTCCAAGGCCAAATTTTCCAGTTATTCCAGGTGTCTTTTGGTTCCCTACTTTAGAATTCCAATCTCCTATGATAAAAGGAACATATTTTCTTGGTGTTATATCTATGACTTGTTGAATGTCTTCATAGAACTGAACAACTTCAGCCTCTTCAGCATCCATGGTTGGAGCATACACTTGGATAACTGTGATGTTAAATTCCTTGCCTTGAATTTGAATTGAAATCATTCTGTCATTTATTGGATTGTAACCGAGCACTGCTTTGGCCACACTTTGATTGACTGTAAGGGCTACTTCATTTCTTTGGCAGGATTCTTGCCACAGTAGAAGATAAGGTGGTTGTCTGATGTGAAATGTCCCATTCCAATCTATATTAATTAATTCCCAGGATATCAATGTTTAACCTTGTCATCTCATTCTTGACCACATTTAGTTTGCCTTGTTCTAGTTTGCCTTGTTCTTTGCAGCAGTGGACCTTTCTTTCCCCCCCACAGCTGGATGTACTTTCGGCTTTGGCCCAACCACTTCATTAGATCTTAGATCTGGTGCTACTTGTACTTGCCCTCTACTCTTCCCCAGTAATGTGGTAGCCATCTTCTGACCTGAGGGGATCGTCTTCCGGTATCATATTATTATGTCTCTGGTTGTGCCTGTACATAAAGTTTTCTTACTGGATATGGCTGCATGTTCCTTCTCCAGTGGACCACGATTTGTCTTACTTTTCTACCATGACCAGTTCATCTTGGCTGACCCTACATAGTTTAACTCACAGCTTCATCAAAGTACACAAGCCCCTTCACCATGACAAGGTAGCGATCCAGACTTTGGGTGTACTATACCATAATTCTTTGGACAAATTTTGATTTACTGCTCTTTGATGAAATTCAAGAAACGTACGTCGGGTTCACGTAGGAACGCCGTTGCGGGTCAATGACGTCACTCATGTGCGTCTCGACCGCGGCGTGCTAGGCAGAGAGCTAGCGTTTTTCTTCTCAGGCCCATAGATTAAAGTCCCTTTCCTGTTTTCAATACTGAAGCTATTTAGCTAGTACAATCATAGAAGGAAGGCAAAGATATATATAGAAGGATACTGGTGATAAATGCTGAAATTATTGGGATAATATTGAGGCAGTATTTGGACAATATTCAATCAGCAAAACGCTGTAGTTCCAGGAAAGCAGTGAATTTGAAAAGCAATATAGTATTGAGACATGTATTATTCATTTTAGTATTGAGACATTCACCAGTCAATATTTGTCACTGTGTCTCCTCAGAAATACTAGCACATCGCTGGACAACAGAACCTTCTGTACCTGTCTGCTATATACTATATATATTTATTTATATTTTTCACTTCCATACAGGTGTAGAGCACACAGCTGTACACTATATCAATTATAGCACTTGGCACATCTAGCACTTTTTTTGCACAAGAGTCACTTTTTTTGTGACAATACTAGCACCTTATATTGTATATGGTTTGTCTATTCAGGACAGAACTTACTATTTAGAGATACCATTCCTGCCATTTAATAGCTCTGCAATCTCTCTGCCATCTATGTGCATATATTTTAATAAGGATTTTAATTACCATTAAAGGCTAAGTTTTATCATTTAGTTAATTCTCTTCTTTCTAAGATTTGGATGATTAGGTGTGCCCTACAATAGGATCTCGTTTTTCCCTCTATATAGTAATAATTCATTTAATCCTAAGGAGCACCCTAATTTATAAATTTACATTTGGTTCTTATGCAATATACCTGAGCCACCACACTCCATTATCCTTGGATTATAGTCACAAAATGTTAAATTATAGAAATGTGAATTACTAAAATCTGTATACTTTGTCATTAGAAGAACTATCACAGAGCAGACCTGCAGGTAACTAATGCGGCACGTATTAGATATACTATACAAGGCTTTTTACAAATATCACAATGCTAAAACATTGTAGACCTGTAGAATTAAAGGCATATTAAAATGAGGTGGGTTATGAATGCATCCTGTAGAGGGGAATTAATAGTGTATGATTACATTTATTACACTATGTTTTTTAGCTTTGCATAAAAAAAAAAACTGTTGAACTAGGCTTCTCAGGGTACGATTTTCTAAGAGTGTACCCTGTCATGTGAGCATGTCAGCTTTGCAGCCAATCAGCATTGCTTGATGCAGCCAGCATAAATGACTACTACACTGGGTCCTTAAAGGACCATAAATCAACATTCAAGCAAAATGCTTGAGCGGTTACATGGTTGTTCTTTACACATACACCCTCCACTTGATAAATTCTGACAAATCATAATTGTACTGAAACCAAGCTTTTTGGCTTCTTCTTCCTATGCTAATTTGTCTTTTAGGGGAATGAGCATTTATGCTTGATTTATGGTCCTGCAATTACCTGCAACGTTTGAAGTCCATGAATGTGTCTCTGTGTGAGTAATTGCATGTAATTTACTGGGGCTGGGAGAGATCTCAGGGGCTGGGGGAACTAATGGGGCAATTCACTGGGGCTAGGAGAGATCACAGGGGCAATTCACTGGAGGTGGGGGAGATGATGTGGTAAATCACTGGGTGCTTGGGGGTTACAGAGGCAAAATCACCAGGGCTGGGGGAAGTTTCACCTGGGATGTAGGTAAAACAAGTAGTGAATGAAGGGACCTTGTTTTGGGGTATTACAGAAATCTAAAGGAAAGCTGCAGATCAGGTCACAGACCAAAAAGATACAATGTATTATGTATGCTAATTTAAGCTGGGATTTTCAGGGGGTGTCAACATTGATAGGAAACCATTTGCAAATGCAAGAAATTCGGCAAACTTTAAGGTAACTGTTTAAATGTTTATTTGGGTATTTTTTCATGCACATTTTTAGTTTTTTATACACTACTAATTCTCCTCTTCCAGATACCTTCTTCCAGATACATTCATATTCCAGCTCACTTGCATATACCTTGTAAAACAGGATGGGGAGATTTTGATACAAACAGATTACAAATGAATACACTTTTATCCAATATTCATAGAATGACAAAACGTGCAGCATACTTGATATATAATATTGTGTATTGTGGACATGCATATTTTTTTATATTGTTATAAACATTTTAAAAGAAAACATAAAAGTAGAATACAAACATACAAACAGCATTTGTAAAGATATTCAAAACATAATAACTGTTATTTCGAATGAGTCCGGAAATATAGAAGTAACTATCAACACTACTCCTGTTGTGTTAAGAACAACTTCCAAACTTTTGTTACATAGTCTGACTAGACGATTCACCAAATCAACTGAAATTATTGTTTTTGTGTCATTCAGTTGAGTCTTACTCTCCAAGTCTCTATGGAGCGCAAAACGCTATGCACGTATTGTGTCTGGTCGTGCCTAACCATAAGGTTCTCTTGGCAAATATACTGAAGTGGGTTGCAAGTTCCTTCTCCTATGGACCATGATTTGTTTGACCTCTCTTCTATGACCTGCCCATCTTGGGTGACCCTACATAGTTTAGCTCACAGCTTCATTTAAGTACACAAGCTATTTCACCACGACAAGGTAGCAATCCAGAAGGGGTTAGTGAAATTACAAACATGTAAATACAAGAGGGATGAAGAAGGGTGATTACATCTGGCTCCAATGTGGACTGTCTAATGTCACAATAGTTAGTTAACAAATACAATGTGTCATGAAGCCATAATGATATATAATGGCAACAATTTAAATGATTTTATCAATGAAAGGACTCTAAATGTCTGCTCCAGCACAAATCATCACTGTTTATAAAGACTTTCCTGAATTAGATGTCTACAGTATATAAGAATATGTTTTATTTTTGACTATTTGACTATTGAAGTATCAACTTTGTGATTTTAAAATTATATATTTTGCCAGAACCGATCTTACTATGGGCCACTTGCTTTTCTACAGGACAAATTCTTATAATCTATATCTCCGTCCATATACACATCATTTCATTTCAGAGGCGTGTTATCACCTCAACTGCTTTTCCATTAAAAATGAGTGTTCATAATGTGTGCTATTTACAAGGATGTCAGCTTCCCCTAGATACAATTTAAAAACGAACACCCATTCTCTGCCCCAAACAGTCGCCAGCCATGCAAATTATTAAACGTTCAATTAAAAACATACATGGCATGCTGGGTTCATTTCTCTGTTTCTGCAGTTTTATATATACACTCAAAATAAATAAAAACTACAAAAAGTGCTCATAAACTACATTTATAGCTTTACTGTATTCAAAAATGCAAAACAATTTATCATACAAGTCTAGAAGTGCAAACAGTAGAGAACTTTAAAGCATAGCAGGAACTTAAAAACAGTCCCTATTATAATACTGCATATGTGCTCATAAATACTACATGCAAAAAATCCGTAAAAGCAAATCATTTGACTAACATGTTATGCATTTATATAAACATAATTTGTAATTAGTTCTCCCAAGGAGGCTTCAATTATAGTTTCTACAGTAGAATTAATAATAACAGAGAAAAAGACCAACATGAAATTAATACCAAATGCTAAGCAGGACACAATATAATTGTTTATACAATGTAAAGTATGCAATGCTTTAGGAGGTAAAATCTGATGTATGCTTTTTAATATACCATCTTTTGCTAGTATTTATCTTTCAGCAAGTAGATATTTACAAGCTTAAAAAGTTATTATGAGTTATAAGCAGCCATATTATTGTTGGTTGTTAATGTAGATTGCAACATTTAGTGTATCTTCATTCTCAAATGATAATAGGTTAAAGGACCCCTGAAGTAAAACATTTAAAATACTCGCTTTTGAAGATCTACATTTGAAAATAAGTGATATATTTTTAGAATGTAACATTATATAATACAGCCTCTAATTTATGACTTTTATATCTAACTAGCGACTTGCCCGTCTAAAATGACGGCAATAAAATTGTTAGGCTGGGAATGCTGTTTGCTGCACAGTATGAGTCTCTAACACTCTTAACCTTTTTGTTATCTACAAAGAAGTGCAACAATTGTAATAAATGTTTTATTTTTTTAACATTGAATTTATTTGAAGAACTGTCAAACCATATTTTTTTAACAATATTAACCTTTTTGATTGTCAAGTATGCAGAAATAATATAAGAATGCATGAATTTTGTATGAATACGTATTTTAAACCATTATATAAAGCTTTGTAACATGGAAGTTATATTTGAAACAGTGGTTAATCAATTATTTCTAACAATACAGTAAACTCCCGGTTATACGGCACCTAAGCAACCGGCACTCGCAAGCAACCGGTATCAATTCCCCATTTTTAAAAAAAACTCCTGCTAAACCGGCATAACTGGCACTATCCAGCAGTTCGAGACTGGAAAAAAAATGCTAACAATTTTTCTAATTGTTTATTTTGGTCCTAAATGGCCCAGTTTAAATGCTAATGTCTTTTTAAATGCGTTTTGAGGGGTTTGGGGGGAATTAAGGGTCGTTTAGACCCCTTAAATTAGGGGACTCCTGATTAACCGGCAACTACAGTTATCCGGCAATAGAGAGTCCCCATAGGTGCCGGATAACAGGGAGTTTATTGTACTAACATTTTTAAATTCTGAGCTATGCATGAGTGATATAACAATAGGTCAAGTTTGTATGAATAAGTATTTTAAACCATTATATAAAGCTTTGTAACATGGAAGTTATATTTGAAACAGTGGTCAACCAGTTATGTTTAACAATACAAAACATTGTAATTCTGAGGTATGCATGAGTAACATAACAATTGGTCAAGTTTGTATGAATTAGTATTTTAAACCATTACAGAATGCTTCTTAACATGCAACATGTAGTTGAACTACTGGTAAAGCACATAGGTATTGAATTCTGAGGAAGGCAAACAGTAAAAAACAACATGGAAACTTAGCCAAGTATATCAATGGGAGAACAAATTTATTCCTTCCTGACCCCATTAACTGGCGATTGGATTACTCCCTGGATCAATCCTCTCTATTTTACTGTACATTTATATTTTGAACAAATGATTATGCTCCTACTGACATAAACCCTAATAAGATCCAATAAAACAACTTTTCAAAACTTGTAAAATACAATGTTAACAATGCAAACATTAATGTAATCTAATAACATTTAAACTACAATTGTCAAAAAATACAGTGATCTTGAATATTGCATCCAGAGAAAGGCAAACCAAAAAACCCAGAGTGAAACTTGGTCAATTGTTTTAAAGTGGTCAAAAAAAATGATTCCTTCCTGACCCCATTAATTGGGGATCGGATTACTCCTTGGATCAATAATCTCTATGGGCCTCATTCTATTACCGGCCGTAAATCGGCCGTAAGGCTGCGATTCCTTGCGGGGGTTCTGTTAACTCGCGATTCTATTATACGGCCCCGCAAGGATCTCCTCTTACGGCCGGCCGCATATCTTGGAACCGGCCGTAAGCTCAGAAATATAAAAACGCAAAAATAAATTCAAGCCTGCACTGTACAGCTCTGTAAATGCTAGGGATCATATTGGGGGACATGAGGATTAAAATAAACCCACTCTCAAGCTTGCACATCAGCCCAAACCCGAGTTCAAATTAACTGTTTATTTTCCGGCTGTGGCGTGGGCGGGTCTGAAGTGCTCCAAGCACTCTGGACTTTTTACATGGATATTTTACGGATATTAAAAATAAAATATTTTACGGATTTGAGTATAGGATAATTATGTGCTATTTTTTCTAACACCTAAAATCCCTTTATAGTCTTCTCAAAGTGCAGGATGGCTTTATTTGAGCTATTTTATGTGCTTAATTGGTGCTAGCGGGACCTCTTTCCTGCAAGTAAGCTGCGGTTAGTTTTTAGCCTTGCAGAGAGGGTTCCCGGAGCAATTGAATTGCAAATAGGAATTTCTTACGGCCGAAACTCTTGCGGCCGTTTTAGATCAAAGGCTTTCCTCCGGCGCGAGCAGCCGCAAGAGATAGCAAGGCACCGCCGCAAGCCTGCCGGAGCCCCCGGCCGTAAGGGAATAGAATAGCCGAATAGCTTGCGGCCGGTCCTTGCGGCCGCTAATAGAATGAGGCCCTATGTAATTAAACATGTAAATTTTACAACAAATGTTCATCATCAAACTAACATGAACTCTTAATTATATAGAATGAAACAACTTTCTCCACCTTTTAAAATACAATTTTAACATTCCAAACAGTAACTTAATGTAGTAAAATGTAACCTTGAATTTTTACAAAAATGCAACATAACTGTTTTGTGGGGCCAATCATGTGAAAAGGCCACTTCCAAGACATTCCATTTTTTTCTATTTTTGTATGTCTAAGTGGTTCCTTTGAAAAGAAGTGGTTCCTTTGAAAAGTTTGTCTATGAGCTATAACCACTTTTTATTCTTGTTTTATTTTTTTTTAAACTTTTTATTTTATTCTTGTAGTTCTGGAAAATGGCAGATAGAGTTTCCTTTGTGAAATAGGGGTCCTCTAAAAAGAAAAACCACTCTTCTCTATGTTTTTTGCCATTTTATAGAGTTTCTTAGTGAAATAGTGGTCCTTTTTAAAAAGAGCATGAGTGACATCAACTTTCATCCTCTAAATAAAACCACTGTTCTCTATGTTAACAGAACCTCATAGTACACAATGTTTTTGGTAACAATGCATCCATCCTCTAATAAATCACCCTGACTTTTGTTTTCTTCAAAATGAATTTCCTTAATTTCCTCTGGATTGTTGCATCTGGAAAAAGCAACATAGAGTTGTCCATGGGCAAATCAAGGTTCCTGTAAAGAAATACCCACAGACTTAAAAGTTTGTCCTTGTGATTTATTAACGGTCATGGCAAATGCCATGATAATGGGAAATTGTCTCCTTTGAAGGACAAACTGTAAACCACTCTTACTTGGAGCCAAATCAATTTGTGTTATAAAATCTCGTTCACCATTATGGGTAGCTGTCATAATTTTTGCATGTATGAAATTATCTTTTAAATCCTGCACAATTAATCTGGTCCCATTACAAAGTCCTTTATTTGGGATTTATATTTCTCAGTACCATTGACAATTACCCCTTTTTTAATTTGAAAAACATGTGGTGGCATTCCAGAGGGAGTTGATAAATTCGATAAAAAAGTTGTATTCACTGTCTTGGTCATCAGCCAGAACCAAATCTGCACTATAGTAAAATTTTTGCACTGATAAATTTAAAAATGTTGTTATTCAGATTCAAAGCATCTATATTTGTTGATGTTAATCGTCGTTATCAATTGTAATCAGAAAGATTGCTGATATTAGCAATTATTTGCTAATCATTTGGGTTGGAATTTCTACGGTGTCAACAGGTAGATTATAAATATATATATATATATATATATATATATATATATATATATATATCCTTCTCCATTTTGAATTAGCCAATTTTTTTATTCATTTTGGCCTTGAGATCTCATATTTTTTTTGAATTTTAGGTGAGTAACTATTTTCCACAGTTTACTTGTCTTTATACATGTTTCAACGATGTTAGTTCTATTTCCATGTAGCACAACAGGTAATGTTTGCCTTAAATTTCCTCCTAACAACATGACCTTTCCACCAAATGGCAAATCATTATCCCTAACTTCTTTTAATAATCGGTCAATACATTGCAGAGCATGACATGACATCAGTGTAGCCTCATATATTATAATCAATTTTGTTTTTTTGAATTTAATTTGGCTTATAATGAATTCATTGGAATATCTGACACTGATGTTTCTAAAATGGGAACTGGCACTATGCACAGTTCTGCCACCTTCTAAGAAAAGTGTGGCAATTCCAGTTGTTGCAAATGTCATTGCTATTTGACCCTGTGCTCGAATGTAACTCATTAAACAAATATACAGATACGTTTTTCCTGATCCACCACGACCATCCAGATAGAAATAACGGTCTTTGACCATTTCACCATCTGTTGCATTTGTGGCGACCTTAAATGCTTGCAATTGTAATGTATTTAAAGTTGAAAGTTTTTCTTGTGTTTTTTGTTGATGAAGCTCAGTGTCATAGTCATCAAAGTTAATTTCATATAGAATTCCTGTATCAGGCAAATTAAAACTTACACAATTTTATCCATGATCCAGAAATATTTCTTGAATTTCCATTAATGCTCTTAATAGTGCAATGGGTTTATTGTAACATTTCAAATAGTCTTCACACATATTTAATTTCAATGTTTCCCACAAAGCTAATGCATCAGGTACATTGCAAAAGTTGCAAATTAATGCAAAGTGTTCTCTCATTTGCTTTGGCATTGGACATAGTGCTGCTTCTTCCAAACACCTCTCCTATTCGGTATCATCTGTTATGAAGTTTTCATGTCTTGCAGCTAATTGTAAAGCATAATAAAATGTCATTCCCTGTGCGTAAATGTTCATAACTTTGTGCACCACGAATATATAAAAAAAGTAATCTTAAACTAAAATGTTCAATGTCTCTTGGACTGACGGTATAAATTCTTGGGATAATTTTATGAGTTAGTTTTTTTCATTGTCGCCCCTGGCCATTTCCAAATACATAGTGATATGGAAAAAAATGTTTGGCCTCAGTGTCCTGACAATGTAATTGAAACCATGCAGTAAGTGTTGTTGCTCTATGTTCATGTTGTGCTAGAGCATTTATTTCATTCCCTGCAGTAAAGAAAATGAATTGAACTTGTGGCAAATGTACAGCTAAACGATACACAGCATGTGAGCCATCATGCATCTCAAATTTGAGAAGATACCACATTGCTTCTGGAGCACTGACATAGCAAGCATTTAAATAATTAGAAAGTTTGTCATGTAAAATTGGATTGTCTTGTTCATGTTGTGCACCTTGCACAACAACAGTTGCTGCATCATATCCTTTGTATATATATTTATACACATATTTTATGTATTTGATAGCAGTGCAAGCTTCATCAGCATTGTACTTCATCAGCAAATGTGGATTGTATGGAACTACATATTTATTATCGACCTTCTGGCCACATATAATAGCATTTGTCCTTCTCTTCTTTTATACAAAGGGTATACATCACAATTTGCATAAGCCTGCATTTGAAATTGTTTTGGTAATTCTTTTGTGCATTTTTTATTTTCCATACATGGTGAATTTGGATTGATATCTCCACATGGTGTATTGTGAGTATGTCGCAGGGCTCTTTTTAAAAATTCAATGGTATAAACAAAAGCCACACATTTTCTAAATAAGTCTGCTTTAGTTATATCATGTATTAATGAAATTAGTTTTATTTTGAATACTCTCGCCACTAAATCTGGTCGGTCAGAAGTATTTTGACCAAGTTTTACATTTTCCTTGATCTCTGGCCATTGTGGATTACATGTGAATGTAATGAATAAATCAGGTTTTCCAAATTTTGTCATACTAGCCATGGCATCATTGTATCTTTCTCGCATATTGCGAGGAGATCCTTGGAAAGTGGATGGCAAAATGATTGCTCTTCCAGCTGGAAGGTGTCTGTTGGTAGCCAATTCAGTGACATAATCCATTAATCCATAACATTGTTCTATACAAAGCTTGTTTTGTTGAAATTTGATACAATTTTGATTATTTGCTTCGAATTGTAGATATGAATCAATAATCCATTGTTGTGTGAGTTTTCCCCCACATAAAATAGGATTAAAATGATCGCGAATAGCAGTTTGTGCCACTTTATATTCCAGCATTGAAATATTGTTTCTAACACAAACTTTACTATTGGGATAACTTTGCAATTGTAATTGTGGTTCCCATCCTGGCTCACTATTTGGAAAGAAAATTGGATATGTCATTGGATCCAAATTACACTTTAATATATTGATGTTTATCAAAAGTTGGTCTTCATTGCGTGGATATATTCTAATATCCCACTGAAAAGGAGTTCACCATCCTCATTTTTAAAGACCATGGCAACCTCATTTACTGTTGGTAAATTATACCATCTTTGATCAGTATTGCATATTTTTTCAAAATCATATTTACTCTTGGCATTAGCAATTGATGTATTAAAGCATGTGCCTGTGGTTCTTTTTCAACCTTTGCTAATTTTTTGTATGCTTGACTATATGGGTTGTTGGTCATAATTGTATCTAGCTGTTCAAAGACTATGCGCAAACACTGTTTATTTTCAGGAAGCATCATCCATTGTTCAACAGCTTCCATTGTATCTAGGGCATATAACTGTGCAAATTTCCTTTGCTCTCCTTCTTGTGGGTGTAAATGTGAAGTGCAGTGGTAAATTTGTCCTTGAGCTCTAAAACAGTAAGGACCATGTCCTGGGACATTTTCTGCTAATGTAGCACCCATTGAAGCAAATTAAATTGCGCTGTTATAAAACCTTTTTTTTTTTTTTTAGATTAGTATAATTTGGAAATGTTGGATCGCTCATTATACTTTCTAAATATTCAGGAAATGCGTGTCTTTGTGAAAGTCTTACCTTTACTTTCTGACAGCAACTAATAAACTGCCCATCAGTTGGTCTATCCTTCAGAACATGATAGGCCCCACAAAACTGACAAACCACATTTATTAATCCACAATAATGAGTGACTACTATTAGTGATGTAAATAAAGGACAATCCTGAGCTTCCTGAACATAGCTATCAGTACCAGTGTGTATATCAACATTGGTGTCATGTGTATCAACATTGGTGTCATGAGACAATAATGGGTCATTAGGCAATGTTTCACAGACATGTTTTTGTTTACTTTTTCTTTTCTTTGAAGGTCCAGCACACTCAGTTTGTCCTTTTGCACTAATTTTTCTTTTATTGGTAAGTCTCTGTCGGTCTTCTTCTCTTAGGGCCTCATTCAATTATCGGCCGTAAAACGGCCGCAAACCTGCGATTCCTTGCGGCCGTCTTACGGGCCTGTGTAGAGCTACTTTTACCTTGCAATTCAATTATACGGCGCTGCAAGGATATCCCCTTCCGGCCGGCCGCATATCATGCAAACGGCCGGAAGCTTTTTCCCAGCGCCCGTAAATCTTGTTTTCCGGCCGCAAAGTCCGAAAACTGAAAATGCAAATATAAAATCGAGAATGTACTGTAAAGCTCCGTAAATGCTAGGCATCATAATGGGGGACACGAGGATTAATAGCAACACCCTCTCAAGCTTGCACATCAGCCCAAATCAGATATATTATTTACAGATTACTTTACGTCCCGTAGTTCCGCGGGCTGGTCCTTGTTCAAACCCGTACGGGTTCGAAGATGAAGGGCCGCAAACCAAGCATTGTAATAGCCAATATATATTCAATCCAGCACTGCAAAGCACTGTAAATGATGGGGAACATAATGGTGGGGCATGAGGATTACTAGCCAAACATTCTCAAGCTTGCACATCGCCAAATTGTACTTTGATTTTAAAATCCGTACAAGTCCCACAGACTTCACTGACCAAGCCCGTAGCTCCGTATTCAAGCCTGTGCGGGCTGTCCTCCAAGCCCGCAGCTAGTTTTTAAAGGCCATACGTGCTTGGAGGTTAAAGGTATCCATTTTGTTACGGTTTTTGCAGTCTGCATGGTTTAAGCCTGTAACCCTAAAATGGAGGCCCAAGCATTACAGCCTCCAAATTAACAAGACTTCAAATTAGTTTAATATTCCTCATATGTTTGATTGGTCAGCACACATACAGGTTCCATTGTAGCCTCTAAAACAGCCCTATAATAGAATATGTCACCCCAACATTGGCGCGCACAGCAAATGTGTTTTGACAACATGTAGCTGACATGAGCGGTCCCACATCATTGCGCAGTTCTAATATTTTTGACTAGTGTGTGTCGATGAAAGGGCGCAAGTGATATGACCTAATGCCATAAACCCTTCTAACCCTTGTAACCGCAGCCTAATCCTAACCCTTACACCCCACAGCCTATTCCTAATCATTAGATCCGCTAGCCTCCTGTCGGGCCTGCTGTTGTTGATGCGCGCATGTGTCGGTGCGCAGATGACAGCGCACATTCGATGCACGCTATATGGTTGATCAACGATAGAATACACATCTCGCTCATCACATCTACATTAGAGAATACAAATAGTGGCCAAATCAGACCGCCACTTGGCATATATCAAGTACCAGGGGAATATTTCATTATATGTGGTTAAGTTCTTCAGTTGTGTCCGACTCTCCGTGACCCTATGGACTGCAGCACATTCAGTTAGGTCTCTGCCTGTGCTGTTATCCAAAGTTTCATGGCCAAAGAGATTGGAGTGGGTTGTCAGTTCCTCCTCTAATGGATTGGGATTTGTCTGATCTCTCTGCTATGACCTGCCCACCTACAGTAGCTCACAGCTTCATTCAGGTACACAAGCTGCTTCATCACCACCACCACTTAGCAAGCCTCACCCATGTAAATTGATAAATAGCAGAACAGTTTGGAAGTTCACCAAATGGGAATAACTAGACACCTGGCACATGGCTCCCACCAGGATGGGCGTAGCAGAGATTATGCCTGATGGCGGTGAGTTTGCTGTCGATCCCAGAGCTTGCGGCCCTTCCTGATGGGTTAGAGTAGATATGTGTGGTGCATGTTCCCCTGGTCCCCTTCAGCATTGCTAAGTGGTTTGAAGGGGCTTGTGTACCTGAATGAAGCTGGGAGCTACTGTAGGTGGGCAGGTCATACCAGAGAGATCAGACAAATCCCAATCCACTAGAGGAGGAACTGACAACCCACTCCAATCTCTTTGGCCTTGAAACTTTGGATAACAGCACAGGCAGAGACCTAGCTGAATGTGCTGCAGTCCATAGGGTCACGGAGAGTCGGACACAACTGAAGAACTTAACCACATATAATGAAATATTCCCCTGGTACTTGATATATGCCAAGTGGCTGTCTGATTTGGCCACTATTTGTATTCTCTAATGTAGATGTGATGAGCTAGATGTATATGCAATTAGATAGAGATTTAAGGGATCCCAATAGAGCTCATGTGCATGGCAAAGGGTTCATATGACCTGACTCATGTTTTACTCTTGATATTGAATTGGGTAGTGTGGCTTTAATCATATTATGCAAGTTGCAGCATGGTTTGTCAGATTGGCATGTGCATGACCATTACAACATATGATAAACAAAGGATATTTAGCCAATGCATGTTCATTATTGGGCAACTAACTGTATTCACACATATGCTAACTGATGTGGGTGAAGGAGTTTGTGTACTTCAATGAAGCTGTGAGCTAGCCTACATAGGGCCAGTGTAGGGGGGGGGGGTATGTCTTATCAGAGAGGTCAGACTAATCCCAATCAACTAGAGAAGGAAATGGAAAAGCACTCCAGTGTCACCTGTCCTATTCATTGTAGGCCCTCAGGGGAATGTTCCTACTCCACAGTATCGCTAATCAGACTTGTCATGGATATTAACCCTATATTAGTAGTAGATATGAGATTTGGGATCAGATGATATCTAAAGCTATTCTGACTCCTCAACAGTTTTACATGTATTGATCTATTGCATGTTAACTATGGCTCATCAGTTTACATTTATAGGAATGTGACACTAATGTAATGCATGTGGATTTCACAGAACAAAACATATTCATAACACATGGACGCGGTCAGAAAGGTCTAACAAAGCTTTATATTTTACACAGACCACAATCAGCAGTGGTCAAGATTGTGCATTCACATTACAGTATAACAAAGCTTTATTTGATAGACAGACCACAATCAGCAGTGGTCAAGATTGTGCATTCACATAACAGTATAACAAAGCTTTATTTGATAGACAGACCACAATCAGCAGTGGTCAAGATTGTGCATTCACATAACAGTATAACAAAGCTTTATTTAATAGACAGACCACAATCAGCAGTGGTCAAAACTGTATTAATATCATGGGTGTGGTGTGGGCGGGTCCTTGAAGAGCAAGAGGCTGGAAAAAAGGGGAAACCAACAGGGGTCAACCTAATAGTCTAAAATAAGCATGATGCATAGCACCTACCAGGGTCACATGCTGCAACCGGAACCAGAAATCTCTCCATTTAACTGAAGAAACCATTTATGTGCATAGCACTTACAACTTGTAACTAGATCTGCTCAATGAAACAGATGATTCAACCTTTGGACTGTGTAATCCAATCCAGTTTCACACATACAGTGTGTTGACCAAACAAAAATCTGAAAGAAGTGTTCAAATCAAAAAATGCGGAGGAGGATCCAAAACAATTTAGAATCACGATGTATGTACAGTACAGTTCTAAATACTGTACCAATATACCAACTCACCTGATTCCCATCTGCAAGCATTACTAACCATTAGCTAGGTCTGTGGATAATCAGAAATATGGGCAAATAGCCATTATTATGGAGAGGACACAAAGGTCAGCAGCCAGATTCACTGTTTCTTACATCAGACCCAAAGATCTGTTCTCAGACTGCTATTGAGGTCAGGATCACATGCGTCACTAGTGCATATATTAATGCTGGCTGTCATTAACATGCCATTGTGAGACTTTGCAAGTCCACCGCCATAGCGGTATTAGTCTACATTTAAGCTACCAACAATCATGTCGGAGATATCTGGCTATATGATAGCTGTAAGATTGTGGGAGCTACATGTTAAGGGGGCTGCCATTGAAGGCATGTCTACCTGAGAGGCAGTGGGAAAACCCTCCACCTCATAATTCCTCCACAATGCTTGCAGATGTAGGAGATGCTTTCATGGACCTAAAAAAAAAAAAAAAAAAAGACAAAACCTATCAAATAAGGCCTGAAAACATCATAGGGCCTGCAGCATCTCTTCTCAACAGCACTCCTTAGTGACAATGTATTGGTCACACTACTAATTAACAGCCTCATTAAATTGCTATGTAACAAATTGAATAGGGCTCTATATAAGCACACAGCATCTTTTTGAAAGCAAGTTTTTAGTTAGGGAACTTCTATGCAAAAGCCAGTTCTTCACTAACTAAAAACTTCTGTAAAACAAATATCCTATGTGCTTATACAGAGCCCTATTCAATTGCCCAAATCACATTTTAATGAGGCCCTTTGTGTTCTGTTTAACCTGTGACCAATTGATGGTCACTGAGGAGTGCTGTTGAGAAGGCTAAAACATGTCTGCAGACCCTATGGGCGTCATTCAATTGCGATATGGCCGTTTGAAAAGGGCTCTATATAAGCACAGAGCATATATTTAGTTACAGACGTTTGTAGTTAGTGAAGACCTTGCTTTTGGAGAGAAGTTCACTAACTACAAACATCTGTCGAAAATATGCTCTGTGCTAAAATTGATCCCTTAGCAATCGGCCACATTTCAATTGAATGAGGCCCTATGTCCTCCTTCGCTTGGGCCCAGGACCCACATCACCTGTGCCTATCCTCCGTCTCCCCTCTGGTGGTGAAGATGGGGGGGGGGGGGGGGCGGTGCCAGGCAGCGGTGGTCTGGGCGGTGGCGGACACATGGGAGGAGAGGAGGGGCCAGGCTGCTCTTGGCTGGGGGATTGGGAGATCCCCGTTGATGTTGGGCTGGGGACCATCGCCTGTCTGAGCAGCCTGACCTGAAGGTGTTCGGTGGTCATGTGGTGCCTCCTCACCTCCCTGGACAGCCTGGCCATGCTGTGGGTCATATGTGACCGGAGGGCAGAGATGCTGGCATCGTTCCGGAGCTGGTTGGCCTCGATCCTCTGGGTGCTGGCCAGCAGCTCCTTCAGGACGGCCAGCATCTCCACGTGCACAGCCTGGCTCTGCGGCGACGACACCGCTGGGTGGGCGTGGTGAGGTGATGCGGGGAGGTCTACAGCTGGAGCCTGTGGTGACAATGTGCCCGGTGGTGACAAGGCCAGCACACTGTGTGGGGAAGGAGGTGCTGTACCTTGGGCGGATGAGGGCCCCAGAGCAAGCCTTTCGAGGATGGGCATAGGCCCAGAGCTTGTGGCAGGTGACCCCGCAAGGTCAATGACCAGCCCATCCTCTGACCCAGAGCCCTCTGATCTTCCTTCCTCCTCCCCTGTGCTGGAAGATCCTGGTACGGGGCTGATGGCCCCACCTCCTCTCCCTGGTCACAGGACCCAGAGCTCCTCCTGGATGCTGAGAGATAGAGAAGAAAGGTACATGTCATTAGTATGTTGATTAGCGCATTGATATGTGTTCATTTCTAATTATCTGACATCTAGCCTTGAATATGGATGATTCTCTGATTAGCTATCTTATACTAGCTGTTATCTATTCTTAGGTTTCTGTTCTTGCTGGTTCTCGGCTCACAACTCTATCTGTATTACGGCTGCTGTCTGTAACTGCATAGGCTGAACGGGCACACCAATACATGGACTCTCTATTACAGGGGTGTCCAAACTCTTTCCTGGATTGGAAGACATCCTTTCTGTGCACAGGTGAGTCAATCAGGATGACTAAAGAAGCGATTGACTCACCTGTGCGCAGCAGGGTTATCAAATCCAGCCATGTGTGTGGCCCACCAGGACCGAGTTTGGACACACCTGCTCTATTGCTTGATTACTGTTGTGGTGACCAGGAATGACAGTGATTTGTCAGCTTCATGAATTTAATGATGCATCCATCTATCCCTTGTTATTTCATGGAGCTGACATGTCAGTGTCATGTCCATGTGTAGTGTGTGTGATGCACATGTGGTGGCATGTTGCTGTATGTCATATTCACATGCCATGGAGGCTGGGTCCTGCTGCTCCACCGGGCCTGATGCTCCAGCTGCGTCGGAGGGTGCAAGCATGGCCCTTGCAATACCTTCATGGGCAAGGTACTTGACCCTCCGCCCCTCGGCCTCCTGCGCCATCTTCTTCCTCACCACGGCCCTGATGTCATCGAACCGATGCTTTATGGACCGCAGACTCCGTCCACGGCCCGCCACACCGTTCACCAGATCCACCACCTGCTGCCAAGCATTAGCACGGGGCCCAGCCTTGACTTCCCTACCCCCCGAGGTGATGACGGGGCAGGCACGGATGGCCTCCAGGAGGACCCTGTTCTCCTCCCGGCTATAATTGTGGGCCCTGGACCTGCCGCCAGCCTCTTGCTCTTCAGACTGGGGATGAGGACCCTCTCCACTCTCCTCCTCCCTCCTCCTCCTCCTTCCTCCTCCTACTCTCCTCTCCTCCCTCCTTCCTCTACTCTCCTCCCTCCTTCCTCTCCTCTCCTCCCTCCTTCCTCTACTCTCCTCCCTTCTCCCTCCTCCTCTCCTCTCCTCCCTCCTTCCTCTACTCTCCTCCCTCCTTCCTCTACTCTCCTCCCTTCTCCCTCCTCCTCTCCTCTCCTCCCTCCTTCCTCTACTCTCCTCCCTCCTTCCTCCTTCCCTCCTCTCCTCCCTCCTTCTCCTCCTCTCCTCCCTCCTTCTCCTCCTCTCCTCCCTCCTCCTCTCCTCCCTCCTTCCTCCTCCTTCCTCCTCTCCTCCCTCCTCCTCCTCTCCTCCCTCCTCCTCCTCTCCTCCCTTCTCCTCTCCTCCCTCCTCCTCTCCTCCCTCCTCCTCCTCCTCCTCCACTACCTCCTCCTCTACTACCTCCCCCTCCTCAACTAGTACCTCCTCCTCACTCCTCCCCTCCTCTTCCCCACCTCCACGCCCCGGGACTCCCTGCCACTCCTCCACCCTCTGCTCCTCTCCCTCCATCACCACCTGAAAAGAAAAGAAAGAGAAATAAAGAAATGTTTTAGTGGGTTTGCTTCCTCCACGCTCGTCCCCCATTCTGATCGCCTCGAACACTATTTCTGCTTGGATATCAATGTTGTAACTAACTGCAGTAATCAACCTTAAGTGGACAGAGCCTGTGACAGCAGTGGGAGGGGTGTACAGCACCTCTCACTCTGGACCTGAGAGGCGCTGATGAAACACGCTAGATCAATACTTTCCTAAACAATGAGGAAGGGTCAGTTACAGTTTGCATATATACAAGGCATGCGGCTATTTACTGTGTGCTTCTATCATGTGTGGGGAGTGGCCCATGTCTGAGGCCACTAATATCCTATCTGCATTATACTCTGGGCGTGGTACCTATCCTGAAGCCATCTTCTGTACCAGAGGTAGTAGGAACTACATGGTCCTGCTGTTCTAGGCTGAAAATAAGTTCTTGTCAAGCCCCATTGAAGAAGCAGTTTGGAACACCTATGTGTATTGCAAATATGTGTAGAAATCTCACTCAAACTCAATCTCCAACTCAATCAAACTCAAAATCAAACTCAATCAAACTCAAACTCAAACTCAAAATCAAGCTCAAACTCAATCAAACTCAAACTCAAAATCAAACCCAATCAAACTCAAAATCAAACTCAATCAAACTCAAACTCAAAATCAAACTCAATCAAACTCAAAATCAAACTCAAACTCAATCAAAATCAAACTCAAAATCAAACTCAAAATCAAACTCAAAATCAAACTCAAACTCAAACTCAAAATCAAACTCAAAATCAAACTCAAACTCAATCAAACTCCAACTCCAACTCAAAATCAATCAAACTCAAACTCAAAATCAAACGCAATCAAACTCAAACTCAATCAAACTCAAAATCAAACTCAAAATCAAACTCAATCAAACTCAAAATCAAACTCAATCAAACTCAAAATCAAACTCAATCAAACTCAAACTCAATCAAACTCAAAATCAAACTCAATCAAACGCAAACTCAAACTCAAAATCAAACTCAAACTCAATCAAACTCAAACTCAAACTCAAAATCAAACTCAATCAAACTCAAACTCAAACTCAAACTCAATCAAACTCAAACTCAAACTCAAAATCAAACTCAATCAAACTCAAAATCAAAATCAAACTCAATCAAACTCAAAATCAAACTCAAAATCAAACTCAATCAAACTGAAAATCAAACTCAAACTCAATCAAACTCAAACTGAAAATCAAACTCAAACTCAATCAAACTCAAAATCAAACTCAATCAAACTCAAACTCAAAATCAAACTCAATCAAACTCAAAATCAAAATCAAACTCAATCAAACTCAAACTTAAAATCAAACTCAATCAAACTCAAAATCAAACTCAATCAAACTCAAACTCAAAATCAAACTCAAACTCAATCAAACTCAAAATCAAAATCAAACTCAAACTCAATCAAACTCAAAATCAAAATCAAACTCAATCAAACTCAAACTCAAAATCAAACTCAATCAAACTCAAACTCAAAATCAAACTCAATCAAACTCAAACTCCAACTCAAAATCAAACTCAAACTCAATCAAACTCAAAATCAAACTCAATCAAACTCAAACTCAAAATCAAACTCAATCAAACTCAAAATCAAAATCAAACTCAAACTCAATCAAACTCAAACTCAAAATCAAAATCAAACTCAATCAAACTCAAACTCAAACTCAAAATCAAACTCAATCAAACTCAAACTCAAAATCAAACTCTCTCTCTCTCTCTCTCTCTCTATATATATATATATATATATATATATATATATATATAGAGAGAGAGAGAGAGAGAGAGAGAGAGAGAGATTGAGATAGAGAGAGAGAGATCCAGATATAATACGAAACAGAAAAATATAAATAACTTACCTCCCTCCACAAAACTCCTCTCCCCACAACCAAAAACTCTCCAAACCTATAGGACAACAGCAAAAAAAACACAATTGTACTTCTCGCCAGTGTATTGAGTAAATATAGAAATTGGCAAAACATACAAATAAAAGACAGCTTGATAGGATGAAAAGCATGTACAATGCAACTTACCTCCCTCCAAACCCCTAAGGGCCGGATCAAAGATCCCAAATCCTCCAAACACCTATAAACAAGCAAAGAACACAATTGTACTTCTCGCCAGTGTATTCAGTAAATATAGAAATTGGCAAAACATACAAATAAAAGACAGCTTGATAGGATGAAAAGCATGTACAATGCAACTTACCTCCCTCCAAACTCCTACGTGCCGGATATAACCTCAAAAACTCTCCAAAATCCTCCAAACACCTATAAACAAGCAAAAAACACAATTGTACTTCTTTACATCGGCATCTGTAAATGTAGTAACGGATTCCCGTAAAAAGAACTTAAACCGCGACTTTATAATAAAGCAACTTACCTACTCTCAACCACCAAGCTCCTGGAACCGCGTGCTTCCTCGTCAGAAATCGCAACACAGTCGAGGCGTGGGCGCGTGTCATTCCTATTTATTCACTCCCACTGTCAATCAAATGGTCTATCCCGTAAGTGATTGGCTGTGCGACCTGTGGCGCGATGCGTGATTCCGCTATTGGATGGTTTGTGCCGGGCGCGGCTAGTCCGTCCCCCTTCCAGCTTGCGTGCGCGCCTAAACGTCACGGCCTTCCTACATTCTGAAGGCCGTGATTCGCGCCTGGCTAGATTTAATTTACGGCCGCATCCGTTGAAGTCCACACGATGCACTTACGGCATTGTAATGAAACCGGGCTTAAAGGACCCTAAAAGTGTAAAGGAAGCAATAAAAGGCATTCAAATTACTGTAAAAACAATCCCTGATGATCAAATATGTTAATAAAAGAGATCTTTTTATTGTCATGTACATCCTCAATATGGCGGCCAAATTAACCCTTTAGCACTCAGAAAGGCTAGAATGTGTCCCCTAAACATATCAACATTATCTGATTTACATCTCTTTTATCACATCTACATTTTTTAACACAAATATTGTATATATTTCCACGCCACATTACATAGATCATGGAGCATGGGCCCAAATTCAAATGTGGGCCAGAATATTAGGGGTTACTAATTAAAATGGCTCAACAAATCCATAATCAGGGAACTTCATAACATGATGACGCTTAGATACACCAGTGAGCTTTTCCATTTGTGAAATCGACCCGGATAATCACATCTGGGGTAATTAGCAAGCTATATAACCACATCATCATCCATGAATTAGCAAGTCTGAACCATCATGGATAGCAGCAACCTGAGTGCAGCGTATAGGTATGTGAGGAGAGCGCAGCGTCATAGGAATGGATATATGTTTCGAATGTTGCAGAGTGGAAACCGGGCTGTCAGGCGTGCGACTGTGGAGTGGCTGAGGCGGGAAAGAGAGGGGCGGCTGGGAGTGAATGTGGGTGAGCGTGCTGATGCAATCCATGGTGGTCCGGAACCAAGCCAGGCAAGTGGCTCATCACAGGATATGCCTAGGGTCATGGTGGGGGGTCAGTTAGGGGAGAGAGCTCCAGTGGCACAGGGACAGGGGGATATGAGGGCACCTGCAGACAGGGAGGAGGACCTGCACAGCAAGCCCCTGCACAGCAAGCCCCACAGGGGGGTGAGCAGGCCCAGGAGCCTGCCAGGAGGATTCGTGCACCCAGGGTGTACAGGGAGAGAGTCACATTAGAGGGGTTAACTGATGTGGAAGTGTATGAGCGTTTTAGGCTAACCCGTGCCAGCCTGGAGGAGCTCTATGTGGTCCTGAGGGAGGACATGGAGCCTTCCTCACGGACCAATAGAGCCATCCCAGGCATGACACGGATGTTAGCCGCCATACACATCCTATCATCTGGTAGTTTTCAGAACACTGCTAGCATAGTAGGAGGAATGTCTCAGGCAAGCCTTTCAAGGTGCCTGAGCACATTCCTCCATGCTATCGTTCTGAAAACTGCCAGATACATCAATTTTCCCCACAATGGGAGGTGCTATAGATTGTACACATGTAGCATTGATACCTCCTAGAGAGCAAGAAGCGCTGTTCCGAAATCGCAAACGCTATCATTCCATCAATGTACAGGCTGTTTGTGATGCAGACATGCGCATACAAAATGTGGTTGCAGGCTTCCCGGGAAGTACTCATGATGCCCGTATCGTGCGTCAGTCATCCACCCATCTTTATTTTGAGTCTGGAGAAGCTCCACCTGGGTGGCTACTGGGTGAGTACCCATAAAGGATCCCATAAATATACATCATGTTCCACTGTAATGCTATTCCATTGTTGCATGAAAAATGCGCAACGACGCATGCGCCAACAGACAAAATAGAGTCCCTCAATAGCGAGCACAACATCTGCGCAAAGGAGTTGAGATAAGGATTTAAGGGTGGACTTAGGGGTTTTAGGCTTAGGGGTCTTTGGGCTAAGGCTTTGGATTATGAGTGTAAGTGTTAGGCATGGGGTCTCAGTAGTTTAGGTGACGTGGTCATAGCAGTATGAAGTTCCAAGCCAGAGATCCCTAAACTAACGTCACATTAATCATTGCGTATATTTACAGATGCTTTAACGAGCAGCACAAACTCACATTCATATCTACATCTCCCATTTTTGTTTCCTTCAGGTGATGCATGATATAGGTGTTTGCCGTGGTTGTTGACCCCTGTGAACAATCCACGCACAGAGGCGGAGGAGAGGTACAATGCGGCCCATGCCAGAACCCGGAATGTAATAGAGCGCACCTTTGGACTCCTGAAGATGCGCTTCAGATGTTTACATTCCACTGGCGGGGCGCTACAGTATACACCAGGGAAGGTTTGTCACATCATCATGGCCTGCTGTATTCTGCACAATATAGCAGTACAGGCAAACTGTCTGGGGAACATTGATGATGCTCCCCTTGAACCGGCGGAGCGTCCAGTACCTCCCGCTGGTGAGGATAACGTTCAGGGGTCACAACTACGTGCCCACGTCATTCGTGAGTACTTCCCATGTAAGTCTGAAACTAATTACAACCAACTATAATGTACATGGCTTATGGTTACTAATACATCTCTTTTCTCCTTCCCCATTGTCTTCCAGAATATCCAACAGTCCACAGTAGAGGATAGCTTTGTGATGTAACATATGTCTCGTGACGCATTCTTCATACTGAATCAAATACAGCCTGCTCTGATATCCGTTAATGGTAAGTATGCACACATTCCCATACACATCATATATATTGATATCTGCCAACCTCAAGAAGCTAAGCTAAATGGATGGTCTGATGTATTCCACAATGTCAATGGATATAGGCCTCACAATCGTATTTGAAAACATCTGCCCAGAACAGTAATGTTCACATTGTCTGATCATGCTATTCCACATCCCATGGAGGTCAATGCAATTCCTAGCAATCTGGATATATGAACATACCAGCATACTGTAAACCATAATAAATGTACCTCATGTGATGCAAAGAGGGGATGTCCCTTGTTCTTTGTCAGCGAATGCTGGTAAAAGCATTCTCAGTCAGATTACAGGAATAGTCTCAAGGATGTGTTAACTAGGAATCATTGTGCAATATATCATATGGATTGTGTGACTCATCTCATCATATTGCCATTACAGAACTGTTGCCGTGTGTCAACACATTGTTTACCCACACAGACATGGGAAACGACCTTGCCAGCAACAGAACATCAGCTACATCAATGGCGTCTACATTGTAAGTGAGTATTTGCAGGAAACATGTGCATGTATGCATGAGAGGAAATGACTAATAACTCCATTAATGTAGGCCTAACTTTCGTTTTCCCCAAGACATCCCCTATGTATTGCTGAAGCGGTCCGAAATGTTTATCGGACCATGCAGACGTGTCCTGGGGGAACAGATCTCTTCGTTGAATACTCCACTTGATCTATCCAAGGTAGAGAACCACATGTGGATGTCCGAACATGTATCAATGTGTGATAGTTGTGATCTTCCCTTTCTATTACAGGCTGCACTGGTCTCTCTCTCTCTCTCTCTCTCTCTCTCCTCATCCCACCCACCCCTGTTTACCCTTAATTTATTGAGTCACACAAGTCTTCTGCTAACTATCCCAATTAACCCTTTCCACTATGTTTTCTCTTGTCTTCTTCCTCACATCCCCTGCCTTTTCCTCAGACTCTTCTTTACTTCTCCCCTTTTTGTCTGCATCATTTTCATTTCAACTCTCATGCCCACCTCTCTCCTTTTATTCGCCCATCAGCTAATCTTACTCAAGCTGTGGTTAAACTATGTGTCTCCTGACTGTCCCATCTGCAGATTACATTATCTGTCCACTTGGGGCAGATAACTTATTACATAATAGTGCATCGCACTTTACATCTGATCCCTTTCCTCTCCGACTAATGCATATCTTTCTACTTGACACAACCTCCTTCCTATGTATCTCTCACTTACTTATTAACCTTGCTATTCCTTATCTACTCTTCCCCATGTCCATTACCTTTAACTTGGAAGTGGTGATTTTCGAATCTTGTGTGGGCCTTTGGGAACATATCATTTATCAACAGACTTTACGCTCCAAACAGGGCCCTCCATTTTCTTGCGTTGGCAATATTACATACTGTATATTTTCTGGTTCTTCTCCCCTGTACAGCGTTACGGAATATGTTTGCACAATATAAATAAATGAGAATTAGACTAATCCTAATATTCCCACATCAGGACAAATTAGTCTGGGCCATCATTATCATCGGACAGATGGTTAGCTTGTACGAGATCCCAATGCCTAACATGTGTGCCGACATACCTACATCTGTTGGTGGCTGCTCATATGGCATATGTAAGGTTTCCAATAATATATTATTTGTGTGTTTGTATTCCAGATCCCGGTCAGAACAAGGCATAACGATAAACATCCTGACATTCCGTGGCCATGTCAATGTCCTCATGTATGTGCATGTGTCCGTTTCATTGCTTTGTTGGATCCAGTTTGATATCTGATGACCTTGACTGAATAGCCGATATGTGTCACGAGACAATTTCAATATACAATGCAGATGTGATGTGACATCTGGCAGCTGATGTTCCTGGTATATCCACAGCATGTGTATGCTCATATAGTCTATCTCGATTCATAGGTACCTATTGGTTTAGACATTCTATCCTCTCCTCTACTTGGACTGTTGTGAAGCCTGCAGCACAAACCCTTCCAGATCTTTTCTTCAGTGCTGATGTGACCCTCCCTGTGCATATGGGGAAAAGTAAATCCAGGCTTGGGACTTAACAGTTAATGAGGTTACGTTAATCTTCAGTTATGCATATTCAACAACAGTGAGTATAGATGCTCAATCAGAGAACAAACTACCCTTGATATTGCCTGGTTTGTTGTGAGTTCTCTGGAATAAGTAACATCTGACTGATATGGTCCTGGTCAGGTCCCCATCTTTTTGACCAAGGTTATCTATGTAGGGACTTCTTATTGTTGCGTGAGAACTGACGTTATGGGCTCATAGCATTCACTGATTGAGCACTTATACTTCTGATGTGGCATCAGAGTGTCCGTTAAACACACAAGCATACATTTTGCTCTCCCCATATATATATCACCTTATTCTGGATTATTATGGTGTTTCCTTATTGACTGTTATATATATGTCGTAACAATAATGAGATCTATTATATTGCCTAATGTTGGTTGATACACTGTACATCCCCTGATCATCTATATCAATGTAATTTTCCCTGCCTGCATTCTGCTCTCATATCCCTATTTCCCTGTGTTACTTGGATTTTGTATCCTACCCCCCTCCACCATGATCCTTTGCATACCTGTGTTGATTCGTCAACCTGTGGCTTTGTGGGAAGCTTGCCTTGTTAATTTCTGTAAATAGTAAATATGATTTATCCGAGATGTTGTTTGTGTCTGCCTCGTCAATGTTGATACCATAGCATTTCCGGAACATCAATGAAAGGACCTTCAGACTCCACATCTGTGCTCTGCACCATCAGTTAGGGGTGTCAATAGAATTCTCACAGTGTGTTTGCATTACTAATTTCAACCATGAGGGAAGGTTGGTAATAACAATCTATATGACGCAGAAACAGACAAATGAGACAGGTGTCCGTAAGTGGCTCACATCCTAATAGTGAACATACAGGGCCTCATTCAATTGCGATTTTGCCAATTGAATGGGGCTCAAAATAAGCACAGAACATATATTGTGTCAAAAAGATTTTAGTTAGTGAAAACCTTGATTTTGGATAGATGTTTACTAACTAAAACATTTTTCATAGAATATATGTTATGTGCTTATTTCAAGCCCTATTCAATTGGCCAAATTGCAATTAAATGAGAGCCACAGTATCTAACATAAGTGAGTACACCCGTCACATTGTTGTTAATATTTTAGTATATCTTTTCATGTGACAACACTGAAGAAATGACACTCTGCTACAATGTAAAGTAAGTTTGCTGACCCATCAATAACTCAATACACAGCCATTAATGTCTAAACCATTGGCAACAAAAGTGAGTACACCCCTAATTTGAAATGTCCAAATTGACACAAAATGTCAATTATGTGTGGCCACCATTATTTGCCAGAACTGCCTTAACCCTCATGGCCAGGGAGTTCACCCGAGCTTCCCAGGTTGCCACTGGAGTCCTCTTCCACTCCTTAATGATACATCAGAGCTGGTTGATGCTAGAGACCTTGCACTCCCCCACCGTCAGTTTGAGGATGCCCCACAGATGCTCAATATGGTTTTGGTCTGTCGACAAGCTTTGCCAGTCCATCACCTTTACCTTCTTTAGCAAGGCAGTGTCGTCTTGGCGGTGTGTTTAGGGTCGTTATGTTATGTTGCCCTGCGGCCCAGTCTCCCAAGGGAGGGGATCATGTTCTGCTTCAGTATGTCACAGTACATGTTTGCATTCATGGTTCCCTCAATGAACTGTAGCTCCCCAGTGCCAGAGATAAATGGATAAGTCACAACGAACACAAAAACATTGATATGAGATGAACCCATCATTTTGAACCGAAACAGTGATGCAGAGAGATGGGAGGCAGCATCTGACATCATTAGGTAAATGCATATAGGGGGAATCCACACAACATATTAGCGAAAACATATATACACATGCATATATGTTTGGTCTGGGCCTGCATGCATGCTGCCAGCACAGAGGAGGTACAGTTCTTTGAGGGAACCCATGAATGCCAACATGTACTGTGACAAACTGAGAAAGAGCATGATCCCTCCCATAGGAGAACGGGCCGCAGGGCAGTATTCCAACATGATAACGACCACAAACACACCTCCAAGCCGACCACTGCCTGGTTAAAGAAGCTGAAGGTCAAAAGTTGATGAACTGGCCAAGTAGGTCACCAGACCTAAACCCTATTGAGCATCTGTGGGGTACTCCTCAAATGGAAGGTGTGGAGTGTAACGGAACCCATCACTGTTTTACCCTGTTTTATGGTTATGGTTAAAATATGATCGTACTGTTATACTGTATGTATGTTGGTTTCTGCTCTGCAAAATCTTAGCCCAGACTATTGCAGACCTTGGCATAATAGATAATCCTAGTACAGAGACTCATCATAGGATAAGGAAGTCTATTGTATAAAGTGTTTTCATTATCAGACATAACAAAGAAGGATGATCTAAGCAATGTCTGATTGTATCAAAGTAGCCAGGTAGTCTCCGGGAGGTGTGACCCACCTGTTGTCCCTCTATGTGTATTGTGTGGCCAACTATGGGGGATGTGTGTATTGCCTGTGGGAAGAGATGTGTATATATATACTTCTGCCCAACAAAATAAAGTCAGTATTCATTTGACTCCCAATTGAGTGTGGGCAAATATTGGAGGTTGGGAATGGTGAGACTGTAGTGCTTCTTGGATATTGTTCCGTATACCAGCGGAGATATTGGACTGCGTGTTCCAACTCCGTTACAGGGAGTGCAAGGTCTCTAACATCCACCAGCTCCATGATATCATCATGAAGGAGTGGAAGAGGACTCCAGTGGCAACCTGTGAAACTCTGGGGAACTCCATCCCCATAAGGGTTAAGTCAGTGCAGGAAAATAATGGTGGCCACACAAAATAATCGCCAATTTCACTTAGGGGTGGACTCACTTTTGATATTTCCCCTGAATTAATCTATCCATGTGTCAGAAACACGAATATCATGCATCACCGTTACTGTAATCAAACTCATGAATATTACCTCCACCCTCAGCTGCACTAGTGGCTCTTACCCCAACCCTACATTAACACAGGGCTGGTATATTGAAGGAAGATGTATGTACTAATCCAATAACGTTGGTGTGTAGCATTCATGTGGTGTTTACCAATCATGGTACAGTACAAACAAAAACAAACAATGATAATGTGAGCATAATGTTTAATCTTATGCTTAAAAATTAATTACAAAAAAAAAAAAAAACGGGAGGCAGAAAATCAGGAACATCAATAAATTGGAACCTAAAGAGATAAGAACAAGACATCAATTAGAACAATATACGCATTAACTGCAACACCTCAACGTCAATACATCTTGGACATCAATTGCTTCTATATGCAACATGAACATGTTCTCACCTATTTCCGCTTCCGCTTGTGTGTTTCCTGGCTCTCCTGGCCTTTGGAAAATGTTCCCCTAGGCCGGCCCCGACCTCTTTGAATGGTTGGAGGCTCTTCCGGCCTGGATGCTGGTGACAGGGTCTGTGATGTTGAAGGGGGTGAGGTTGAAGGGGTAGCCGGTCTTGGGGCTGGCCTTCTCGGGCCATTTCAGCCCTTCGGGCGTACTCCTCCATTATAAGGTTATGCCGCCTCACCTCTTGGAACATTCGTTCATTTTGCTGTGTCATCTCCTGAAACACCCGTTCATTATGGCGTCTCCTCTCCTTGAAGTTCCGGTCGTTGTTGTGTCTCCGTTCCTCGAGCTTCCTGGCATCGTGGCGTCTCATCTCCAGCATGAACTGTTGATTTTGCTCATGCTCATGCTGGAGATGAGCAAGGAAATCCTGGCACTGGGCCGCTGACAGCGCCGGACTAACTAGCAGCAACCCAGACCACTGTGTCCTCTGGGTGGAGGCACTGCTGACTGGTATGTCCTGCCTCACCGGAGTCACCTGCTGGTCCTGCGGGGCCTGTGGGGCCTGTGGGGCCAGAGTGGCTGGCTGGGCCTGCGGGGCCTGTGGGGCCAGAGTGGCTGGATGGGCCTGCGGGGCCTGTGGGGCCAGAGTGGCTGGATGGGCCTGCGGGGCCTGTGGGGCCAGAGTGGCTGGATGGGCCTGCGGGGCCTGTGGGGCCAGAGTGGCTTAATGGGCCTGCGGGTCCTGTGGGGCCAGAGTGGCTGGATGGGCCTGCGGGGCCTGTGGGGCCAGAGTGGCTGGATGGGCCTGCGGGGCCTGTGGGGCCAGAGTGGCTGGATGGGCCTGCGGGGCCTGTGGGGCCAGAGTGGCTGGATGGGCCTACGGGGCCTGTGGGGCCAGAGTGGCTGGATGGGCCTGCTGGGCCTGCGGGGCCTGTAGGGCCGGAGTGGCCAGAGTGGCCTGCTGTTCCTGCGGGGGCCACATGCCCTGCCGGGGGCCCATGCTCCAGGGCACCATTGCTTGTGGATCCATACTGTGGGCCCAACTGGGATGGGACCACATTGGGTGGCCCCACATTTGTCCAGCCCACATTGGCTGGGAGCCAGGCAGTGCCATTATCCTGGCTGGAGGCAATTGATGGCACCTTGTGGATGGCCCAGGTGGACTTTCATACGAGGGCCCTGCTACAGGTGAGGTTGCTGCAGGTGGTCCTGCATCTTCACAAGGTGCAGGAACCTGCCGAGGCAGGGGACGCCTGGCTGGTACTGAAATGAGACAAGATTTAGATTTTAGTATTGTTGTTTCCATATCTCTGAGATCAGAGTGACTTATAATTGGCTGTGAATGTTTGACGCTAATAAAAATTGATCTGCATCATTAGTATTGTGGATCCTGGCTGGGATCTTTCCTGTTATGTGACAGCGACTGCTGGCAGCAGCAGTTGGACCAAGGGGCTGATAGATGGCGCTGCCGCTGTTATATACATCATTTTCAACTTACACAGAAGCCCAAAAGCACTAGCCCTCACACTAATCCGAACCCCTTACCTTAATAACACCATAACCCACTAAATATGCATGATTATATAATTTCAGGAAAATGCTGTGACATGTAGAGGCTGCTCACTGCTGCTACCAGCAGTCACTGTGAGATAACAGGAAAGGGCCCATGGCTCATATGACTATATGTAATGCTGGTGCGGTGTGCCAACTGCAGTTAATTAGGACACGTGCTCATCTGAATCTGTTGGCCAGTGTGTGAGACAGACCAATCTGTGACCAATCCTCAGCAATGTGAGTTAACATGTTAATGTAACATGGTCCAGATTATGCTGTTACACAACACAAACTTGCAGTCCATCAGAGTCTGTATCCGCATATGCTGCAGTGTGCACATCCATACATGTACTCTCATGGGGATGTACCAGCTAGACCGGATCTATCCTGTTGTATGTGAGCATCTCTGGAAGTGCACCGCCAACGACTCTAGCTACGCCAGCCCAGCAGGCCAGGTAAGTGGTTATGGGTTTCAGGTTCTGGCTACAGTTAGGGGGTATGGGTTAGAGTTAGAAAGTGGGGTTTAGGGGGTTAGGGTTAGAGGGTTAGGGGCTTTGGGTGTACCAACTATTTTTTACGGCTACATGGGGACGCAAGCGCAGCCGCATCCCTAGAGTCGGCGGCGACACTCTTCCAGCACATACTGAAATGCCCACATAAAACAGGATACATCCGCTATACCTATAATCAAAATGTACATGAATTCTAAGCAGTAGGAGGGTTAAGCCAAACAGCTATGGATGGGCCAGTTTAACATGGAGTAGAGTGTGACAGGGGAACTCATGACAATAAACAAACAATTGCAATGGAGTTGTCATGTATGCTTTATATGCACTGGGAACCAACAGCAAACATAACAGTAACATCAATAGATTTGCAAAACGGTATCATAATCAGTTGTGGGAGGAGGTATTGGACATATATTTCATTGCTAACAATTCTGACAAGTATATTTCTTTACACTGGATTTACATGATTTTTGCAGCCTCGTATATCTGTAGTCACAACCAGATATCTTACAGTGCAATTCAACGTCAGTTATCTATCTGTGTGGGGTACATGTGCGTACATATGAGGGTGTTAAGGTGTACATGGTACTCACATTGCAGGCTTTCAGACCGACCCGAGTCCAACAGGCTAGGGAGGCCCACGACTGCCGCTGGCTGGATCATGTCGCGGACTGTGGCCTCCCAACCGGGGTATGTGAATGTTTCTGGCGGCCCACCACCGGTTCCACATGCTGCTTTGGCCTCATTGGCCATCTTCTTTTTGACGTCAATGCGGCAGTCTTGAAACCGGTGCTGGACAGACTGCCAGGTACGATTCGCATACCCCAGCGAGGAGACCTCAGCCGCGATCTCCTTCCAGGCATCTGTCCTCTGCCTGGGCCTCACTTCACTCCCACCGGTTAGGATGGAGTGTCAGGCTTGCACTCCTCTAACCAGTGTTTCAATCTCCTGGCTTGTGAAATTTGCTGCCCTTTTGCGTGCAGCAGCAGCAGCTTGCTGGCCAGCCTGTGGCTGGGGGGCCTGCTCTCCATGCCCTTCGCTGCCTTCTCCCTCCATCTCTCCTCCTCTCTCTCTCTGACAAAACCTCCAGCTACAAGACCTGTGTGTCCACTTGCACAGCATACAACACAGTCACAGATTTACGAATTTCACTCCCTTTTAAACTATTTGTGCCCTTGATTGTCATATTCCTATTGGTTAATTGATTTCAGGTTTGATTTCAGGATTACGGGCTTGAGACTTGGCCGTAGCTTCTTAGTGAAGCACGTACGGGTTTGGCGGATGATTACCCTCCAAGCCCGTAGCTCGTTATTCAAACCCGTGCAGACTTGCATGATAGATGAAGTTAAATATCTTTATTTGCGCATTTGAGAGTAGGGGAATGTTGAGCTATTAATTCTGAAACCAAACATCACTTTCACTTTTAATAAAAGTACAGAATGGCTTTTCGATGCTACGACTTGTAAGTTAGCCCTTTACGACCCGTAGGTCTATTTTACCCATTTCTGGACTTGACGGAGGCTAATCCCGCAGCCTTTGCGGGTCTGAGGTGCTCCAAGCCCTCGGGACTTTGTCCACGGATATTTGACAAGAATTTTAAAATACAAAAATTACGGATTTGAGTATAGGGGAATGTTGTGCGATTTTTGCTAACACCTACAATTACTTTATAGTCTCCTCAGAGTGCAGGATGGCTTTATTTGGGCTTTATTATGTGCTTAATTGGTGCTAGCGGGACCTGTTTGCTGCAAGTAAGCTGCGGCTCGCTTTTAGCCTTGCAGAGAGGTTTCCTGTAGCAATTCAATAGCAACCTGGGCTTTCTTGCTGCCGAAACTCTTGCGGCCGTTTTAGATCAAAGGCTTTCCTCCGGCGCGAGCGGCCGCAAGGGATAACAAGGCGCCGGCCGCAAGCCTGCCGGAGCCCCCGTCCGGAAGGGAATAGAATAGCCGAATAGCTTGCGGCCAGTCCTTGCGGCCCCGCAACGGCTGCGGCCGCTAATAGAATGAGGCCCTTAGTCTTTGGGAAGTCTTGGGAGACTGTGCTTCTCTCCATCTTTGCTTCTGTTCCCTTGCCACTCTTCTTTTCCATTCTTTCTTTGTTTCTGCTTTGTCCACCATTTTAATCTGAAATTGTAAATACAGGCATGTTAGTTTCGATTGTAAATTTTTCTTGTATAGCAAACAACATGAATCAACATATTCTTAATTTTTTTTCTTAGTTACCTGAAGTTTTAAAGGATTAACTTCCTTTCCATATTCTGATGGTGTTGAAGTTGTATTCTTTTCTGTCTTCAAATCTGTAAGATATATAATGTATTTTTATTGTACATACATTAATTTATTAATCAATAACTTTAATCAATGTAAAACCAAAAGACTTAATCATATTTTGATATTAAAAGGGCGTCATTAAATCATATTGCTGCAGATCTCAGGTTCTGTGTTCATTTAGGTTCATGGTCTCAGAGCATAATAAAGTCATTTTATGTAAGATCAGTGCTAAATATACATTTTTGAGGTCTCAGAGCATAATAAACTGATTGAAGTAAGTGCACTACAAAATTTCCTTATTTGTAACTTCAGTGTAAAATATCCATTTATTTTATTTCAGGGTCCTATTGCTGTCATGCAATGAGCATTAATACAGATATGTAAGTGTAGTGTTAAATAATGTAATGATTAAATAGTGAATGAATTGACGCTAATGAGTAAGTGTTTTAAGAAGACTTAAACATAATACAGATATCCAACTGCAGTGTAAAAGAGCTTTTTTTGTGCAGTGGAATTTTTTTTTGTGTGTTTGTAATTAATAAATGAATTTGAGATTATTAATTAATTAATACATGTATTATAAAGAGCTAATCATAATACAGATATATAACTGTAGAGTAAAATATAAATTTTTGTTCCTGCAGTATAAAACATATTTCAGGGTCCAATTGCTGTCGGGCAATGAGCATTAATACAGATATATAGGTGTAGTGTAAAATATGGTAATTCTTAATTAATTAATTAATTAATTAATTGACATAATGAATAAGTGTATTAGCAAGACTGAAGCATAATACAGACATATAACTGCAGTGTAAAAGACACCTTTTTCTTTTTTAGTGCAATAGCCCAACATTTTTTTATTTTCTAGTTAGCAATTAATAAATTAATTTGACATTATTAATAAAGTAATTAATTAATAAATGTATGATAAAGAGGTAAGCATAATACATATATATATATAAGTGCAGTGTAAGATATACATTTTTCTTCCTGCAGTATAAATGTTCTTTTATTTTTTTTATTAAGTATTTATTAATTATTAATGTACATTAATAATTACATAATAAATTAATAAATGTATTAGAAAGAGCTGAGCATACTAAAGATATATAAATACAGTATAAATTATAACAAATTTTAGTGCAGTGGAAAATATTTGTATATATATATATTGTATTTATATTAATAATTAATTAATTAATTAATTAATATACTTTACCTATTTATAATTAATAGCCAGCAATCAATATCCTGAACAGCTAACAATCGCTTTGGATTTTCTGGCAGCAGAAGATGTCAAGTCAGTGTGTCATCACCTCAGGAGAAAGTGTCAGCAATGTGGCTATGTGCGCTATTGTTTTGCAAGTTAGGGCGGTATTCTATGTTTTACGCACCTTGTGAGCATTTTCTGTCTTTCCTAATTGTGTATTTTGTACCTCGTATGTGCCTGGGTAAAAGTTGTACGTCTCTGGCTATGTTTTGTGTGCCTCGAGGTCGTGTAGCCTTGTTTTAATTTTTTTCCGTCCTCCATTTTGTTTTTTTGCGATTTTCAAGTCACGAAACTGCTTAAATTCAACTAAAATTCGTGTGCAACCTCATGTTTTTTTAAATGTTTTTTTGTTATTTTTCTATGGTTTTGATGTTTTTTACTGTACGCGGTTCGGCTGTTGGCTTCGTATTTTTGCGGGTCGTATTTTTTTTTTTAAGTCCCGATCTCCCATCTTGCGTTGCTTTTTTTTTTAAGCCCTGCGGCTCTAATTTTTTTTCTCTAATTCCTGCTTTTCTCAGGTTGTTTTTTTACAGAGATTGAGGCGCTGTAGAGCCTCCACCTCCACAAATGTGGACACTCGCTTTGCGAGGGTCCGCATTTGCAGCCTGCAATGAGCCTTTGTCTCATTGCACCTCACGTGGAAGCCTCCAATGAGCAATGAGCATTTGCGGCCCGAATTGCGCCCCTCACTTTGCGTGACAGTTATAATATGTGATTGGGCTGCGATGTAATCTAACATTTTACAGTGATATACTTCCTAAGGTGGGAGGCATTTTTGAATACACTGGGAGTTTATAGCTGCAGAATGGAAAGGAGCTGTAAGTTGTAAGGAGAAGGCTTATGTGAATATCTGCTTTCATCAGTCGGGCTTGATAAGGCTTTTGTGGTCAAACCTACCCAGCAGACCTTACAGGTTCTTTTGATCCCTTCACTAAGACAGCTGATATCTCTAAAATACTCTTACTCAGATGTAGTATTTAAAAATATGAACACAGGCTTAGCATTATAAAAATTGGGTACTGCTCTAATTGCTGTTGTAATTCATAACGGTTTTCAATAGATGTATATTTAAACTTGAACTGAAAACATTCTGTAACAGTTTGTGTGTCTTCTGGATTTTGTATAAATTGCTATTACAGTCATTGACAATGTTTCATCTGCAAGGTATCATAACATCTAATTATTATCTTCTCTAGGAATGCTGACATATACATACATTTTCTAGATAGGTTTCCTCCCCTTTCATTAAGAGCATACATGCACTTCGGTTTCCACCCCTTTTATTAGGAGCATATACATACTTCATTAATTGAACAGGATCAGGGCAGCCATTTTCTTTACAATGGACTCTGACGCATATATATCTTCCAGATATCTTATTCCATATATACATATATATAAATCTTCTCAGAGTCACTGATAGCTGGGTTACCTCAATTTTCGCCAGTCAAAAACATCACAGACTGCATTCAAACTGGCTTTTTCTCAGAGACTTACATTTTTTAACTAACTGACACTAAACTATCAGTTACAGATCACCTCATAACATTCTAAATCAGTTAACTCCTTATCAACTGGACACAATTAAACATACATTAATCTACATAACATAACACATTACATACTATAAAAATCCCAGAGCCCAGTCCATCAACCACATAAATAAGAGTCCAAAAGAGTGGTGGTCAGGGGAATCTTGACAGCTTAGTAAACAAAATGGAAGTCTGCAATGAGGAATAATCATATCTAAAACTGAAAAATGTAAAGGCTCTGTTTCTTTTTTTTTTTTTACTTTATAGCAACATTTTCATGTATCATGTTTTGTGTTCTTTGTGAATCTCTCTGGGATTCAGTGCAGGAAGCTCAAGGGTGTTTTTCTGTCTTGTGGTCTGTAATCAGTGTCCAGGTGAGAGTGGGAGTGGTTTGGTCGGTGTATAAGTATATCTGTGTGCACTTGTGTGGTGTTCTGTGTGAATCTCACTGGGATTCAGTGCAGGAAGCTGAAGGGTGTTTTTCTGTCTTGTGGTCTGTAATCAGTGTCTAGGTGAGAGTGGGTGTGGTTTAGCCTGTGCAATAGTATATTTGTGTGCACTTGTGTGGTGTTCTGTGTTATTATTGTTTGTTTATTTTTCCCACTGAAATGTTGACAATAATTATGAGTCAGTTCAGTGGCAACCTCAAACAGTGTATATCCTATCATATGTATGCACTACTGGAACAGATGATCCAGAGTCTATACCTCTGTGAGCATGTTGCCTCTCTGGAAGCCATTAATTGGAGAACTGGAGAGGAGAATTGCAGCACTTACTGATATTCCACTGGAAAGGAGCACAGTTTGGCTGGGCTTAGCATGTAGGGTGGAGATGTAGCTAGTGAGGATGTCCAGGGAGGTAGCTGGGTTACAGTTACAAGGGGAAGCAGGGGGATCAGGAGGAGGAGGCAGACCAGTTTGGAGTTGGCAAACACCATCAGATTTGCCAGATTGAGTGAAACTGTTGAGGATGTCCATTCAGGAATGGCAATGCCAGATAGAGCTGTTCCCTCTAGCAGCCGGGAGAACAGTTCTACTGGAGGAGTGGGAGGCATAGGTAAAGCAATAGACAGGTTTTGGTGCTAGGGGGCTCTATTATTAGAAGGTAGGTAGGGTGATTTGTCACCCAGATCCCAGCAATTGAACACTTTGCTGTATCCTGAGTGCTCGGGTTTGTCGTGTTGTGGATTGGGTAGATAAATTATTGGGAGGGGCTGGAAATGAACAGGCAGTCTTGCTACATATTGGTACCAATGACAAAGTTAGTGGAAGATGGAGTGTGCTAAAGAATGATTTTAGAGAACTAGCAAGGACCTCCAAGGTAGTGTTTTCTGAGATACTACTAGTGCCACATGCTAGCCCAGGGAGACCGAAGGAGCTTAGGGAGGTTAATGCATGCTAAAAATGTGGTGCACTAGGGAGGGGTTTGGGTTTTTAGAGCACTGGGCTGACTTCTCACTTTGGTACAATATCTGTAGCAGGGATGGATTGCACCTTAATGATGAGGGAGCTTTTGTGCTAGGGAATATGGAGGTAGAAAGGCTGGTGTAGTTTTTAAACTGGTAGGTGAGGGGGAGGGACTAGATGAATGTAATGGGGTATAAAGTATAGAGGGAATAAGGGATGAATTAACTACTCATGGGGGAGGAGATGGGGGAAGGATTAGTATAGTAAATAGGGAGGTATTACTAAGTAACTCAAGTACAGAGGCAGCCACCTCAAAACTACAAACTGATAACATAAGATGTATGCTTACTAATGCCAGAAGCTTGCCAGGAAAAATGGGAGAGCTGTTAATGAGGCGGTTAATGAGCTAATACATAACATGGAACCTGCATGGACTAGAGCAGTTGCTTTAATGGATTTAATTGATTTCTACATTGCTGAATTGCGATTCTGATTGAAAAATTTACTTCTAAACTCCATGTTATACTGACGTCATGATGACGGTTTCATTTACTATTGGCTGTGTCTAAGAAGTATTGAGTGTTTAATAAGTACATTACGGGATTTTCTTAAATATTGTCAGTTTATATGATCAAGCCTCCTGAAAGCCTACCTACGAGTGCATGGTTTCCATGTGGAGGCTATGAGAAGGCAGTTGTGAGTTACAGGCAATTGAATGTGTTTACATGTTTAGAAAAAATGTAACCCTCAGCCAAAATTTTGGTTTACAGGCAATTATTAACTTGAAATTGAATGGGGCCCTTTGAGTCTGGGTTTTGCATTTAGTGATAAAAGTGTCCCATTTCAAAGCAGGTGAGTTGGAATTCAATGAGATACTATTATCTAACTCCTCCTCACATCAAATTCTATGTATCTTATTAAAACATACAGCAAACTACTGCAATTTGAGAGTAAGCTATTACACACTTCGAAACACGTATTATACCATATTTTTTTGCAGAACTGATGTTCTTAGCTGCTAATAATGCAACTAATTCCATTTGTAATATAAAATCATTCCTGTGCATTATAAAATCAGTATGCTGCAATTTGCTGCCATTTTACGTTAGCATCTATATGAAAAGGTACACTTTTGATAACATGAATACATAAATGGCATGTAGTGCCAGTTACAACTGGTTACATCCCTCTAGATATCTGCACACTTAATAACTTTCTCAACATAATTGCAACAATGTTATCACTTAGATTTGCATAGTTGCATAACTAATTACATTTAATGCAAAGGAAAAAGCTAATATATATATATTCCTTTGAGTGCATAAAATGTAATTAGTTATGCAAATATGCAAATCTAAGTGATAACTTTGCTTCAATTATGTTGAGAAAGTTAATAAGTAAGCAGATATCTATAGGGATGTACCCAAATGTAACTGGCACGACATGCCATTTATGTATTCTTTATATATAAAAATACTTTCTAATCAGTGTAGGTTCTGCTTCAGATTAATTATGCGCAGTATAGTAGGTGGGGTTATGATGTCTCATGCAGTGTCAGTGGGCAGGGCCTGTTGGGCAGCTGATGTATGTTACATTAGAAAATGTATCTCTATGTGAGAAGAGGGGTTGGAGCTAAGGATATCATAGGGCAGGGCCAGTGGCACAAGCCTAGCCTGGTTACAAGCTTTAATATAGCCCAAAACACAGGCAGTGGTGGCCACAATCTGGATAAATGCCTAGTAAAATCCAGAAACCCTCCATATGCCTTTAATGAAATTTACACTTTTGCATTTAAATGATATATATATATCTCAAGAAGAAAACAAGTATGTTTCCATTTGTATTATAATGTGTTATTATTAAATTTTGCTTGTTGTGAGTGCTTTTGCTAAGTGACAATTGTAAATTCATCTCATGATGCACTTAGCATATAATTAGATATAAATAAAAAAATATTGTGTTTTAATTTTGTGCTGCCTAACCTTTGCTAAAAGCAAAATTAAAATGTTACATTACTTACTTATAAATAAGTGCATGAATTTTCAGAAGATAAAATTGTGGAGACAACAAGAATCTGTAATAATTTAGATGTCTCATTAGTCTGACAAATATAATTGAATCACTTATTTTGAAGTAGCTTGAATTTAGATATGAAATGTATTTGTAAAATGATTATGTAAACTTGAATGGGAACTTTATGTCTTCTGAAATGAAAAATTCTTCCCATTTGCCCCTAATGAGCAAGTGTTTCACATTCAGGATCGAATGCATAGTACGTAACCTTTAAGTCTATTACAAGCTGAAATATATCTTATTAATCAAGAGTAGTACATAGGTAAGTTACTAGATTATAAGAGTAAAAGGAAGACACATTATTCTTTGCTAATTAACACCAATGTGATATATAGAGCTGTATGGATGGTACTGGATAAGAAGAATAAAAACATTTATGTTTTTAATAGTTTCCTTTCAATGACCTTAAATATGTTAATTTGTCTTTGATGAAGTGAGACTGTCAAGCAAAATGGTCAACAGCCTCATTATTTATGGCATAACGTTTTTCTTGCATCAATCCTTAATCTAGATAAGGCATAACCTTGTCCATAGAAGCCTTCTATTTAGCATGTAAAGAATAATGTTGCTGTTTCTGTATGTCATTGTGTTTAGTTTCTTTTTGCATGCCAGACACACTGTGATCTTTATTAAAGGATATTACCTATATTGATGTAATCTAGAAGAAAATATATTTTAAATGGTGTACACCACCTCTTCTAACTCATATAGCATAGCAAATGTCTTGTTTTGCACCTTATTTACCAAGAAGTGCAACCACATTAATTAAGAAATGGGGATATAGGAAACATATGCCAAGATTCACTAAACCAGGTTAGGCCAAGAAGGACCATGATGCAAAAACAAATATTGCACCACCTTCAAAGTCACCTTAGTTTACACAAAGCCAGTTTTATTGGTATTTTTTATTACTATTATAAACATCAACATTACCGTCTATTCTTTGTATGTAATATTTTGAAAAACTATGAAACTATTATTTTCTTTACTAAGCTCACAAAAAAATATAATATCCTTAATTTCCATCTGAAAAAAAGAAGTGCCTAAGTAAATTATAACTACAGTAATTTGAAAACAGAATACTTTGCAAGTGCTAATAAAGAGTTCTGCAAATGCGTATTACTTTTTATATATTCTGTGGTCATTGCAGACGTTAATTAGCAAACTATGCAACTAGTTAACATGCCTCACCATTAATTGGCAAACAAAGGCACTTAGCAAAAAGGCTGCATATCTCAGGCTAGTAAAATGTACAGCAGTATTGAATGCTTTATTTAAAAAGGACTCTCAAACATAAAGCTGCAATTAAAACTATTCAGTAAGTGTGAAATCCCATGAACACATTTAATATAATGTAGATACTCTGGGCCTCATTTAAATGATTTGGCCAATTGAATAGGGCTCTATATAAGCACAAACCATTTTTTTTACTTTTTTACAGATGTTTTTAGTTAGTGAACTTCTATTCAAAAGCAAGGTCTTCACTAACTAAAAACTCCTGTAAAGAAAATATATGTGCTTATACAGAGCCCTATTCAATTGGCCAAATCACATGAATGAGGCCCTCTGCATACCATATAGTATAAGCAACTTAAATATGTATATGTATAGCCTAACACATTATATAGAACTAGTTCCATAAAAAATATACAAAACTGGGAAACCTTTACATTTAGAAGAATTAATAGAAAGCATACATTATATACTATTTATTTTTTAATTTCTAAATATATTTTAGCTATTAGCAAATGCAGTCCTTCAAAAGTGCATACTATAAATATGGAAGTTTAGCTTTCTATTAAACAATTTTCTGGAACAATGATTGCCATGTTAAATCATTACCACTTGATACATCCTTGTAATCAAATAACACTTTGGATCAAATGTGCTTACCGTAATTAAATCATAGGGTCTTATTCAATTGCAAGCCCAAGATTACGTTATACAGGCCGTATGTCAGCGGGCTTGAAATTTGCTACAATTACAGAGCGACTCAATTGAACAAGCCCGCAATTTACAGGTCGAAAGCAGAAACCGTAAACCATGCAATCATAAGTAGCATTTCAGAGCGTGATCATGATCAATTAATCAAGGCCGTGATTACCGATTTAGAAACAGCCAATAAATAGTAAATGAGACCATCATCATGACGTCAGTAAAACATGGAGGTTAATGGGCAATAAACTAGTGTTTAGAGGTCTGATATGTGATCAGACTTGCAATGTGGCAATGTGCAAAATAATAAAAATGAACGGCAATACAGTTTTAGTCCATGTGGGTGGCCTGATATTAACTCATTGATTCCCGAGATTGATATAACACGAAAATAAAACCTTCACAACAATAATGTTTTAATGCAGAGCTTGAGACTGTTAATGTCTTTCACGCTTTCCCGTCTTTTAAAGTGTATTATTAAATTTTTATTTGCATTTACAGTGCTACGATCAGGTGTTATGATACCTGTAGGATTTTCTTCTACATTTGCCATTTGCAGGTGTGAAAACATTTACAGGCTTGAGGAATTGTAGCAACTAAATAGCGATTTGCGATTTTAGAGATTGTAACTTTTGCGGCCTTGAAAGATCAAAGGCTTAGATGGGTTTGAAGTTACTATTTTGGCAACTGCAGTGATATTCAGCCTTTAACCCGTAGATCATTTGCGGCTCGCTAAAAGACGCCAATTGAATAGCAAATTAGTTTACGGGCTACATTACGGTGACAATTTCTCAATTGCATATGGCCATAGTATAGTAATTGAGGTTGAATTGAGGTTTTAGATCTCCTCTGATCCTTGCATAATTTCAATTATTAATTGACCCAGAGGAAGGCAAAACAAAATATATAAAAATCCTTCCTGATCTCAAATGCAGGCAATTGGAATACTTCCTGAATCAATACCCCATATATTCTAGTTATCCAACATATGCCCTTTTTATTCAAAAATGTATGCAACCCCTTTCTGAAGGTATCTATTGAAACTGCTGTCGCAACCTTCTTTGGTAGTGAGTTCCACAACCTGACTGCCCTTAGTGGGAAGGATCCTTTTTGTTTTTTAAGGTGAAATCTTCTTTCTTTTAACCTCAAGTGGTGTTTTATCTTAGCGAAAAAGTACACAACAAAACCTTCTATTGACCCTGGGTGTGATTAAATAAGTACATCATATCCCCTCTTAGATGCCTTTTTTTCCCAGAGAAGATACATTTTCATTGGTTAGTTTCTCCTAATAGCTTAGTCCCTCCATTCCCCTTTCATGACACTTCTTTGTACCATTTCTAGAGCTACAATGTCCTTTTTCTTTTTGAAGTGGTACCCACAATTGCACTCCATATTCCAAATCAGGGCTTACCATGAATCTATATAGTGGCAGAATTTTGCCTCCCTTGCTTCTATACCCCTTTAATGTGTGCTAATATTTTACTTGCTTTTAGAGCTGCTTTACAGCTGATTTAATTATCTTGCACAATTTAATGTCATCAGAAAATATGGAAACATTGCTCACCAGAACTACTTCCGAGTCATTAATATGTTAAAAAGAAGAGATCATACTACTGAACCCTGAGGTAACCGACTTACTATATTAGTCTAATCTAAGTATGTTTCATTTGCAAAAACCTTTTCAAAGTTTTTAGTCCATGTGCATACATTTTACCTCCCATGTGACACTGTATCAAAAGGTGCATTTGTCCATGTTCTTATATACCTCCTCATAGAAGCTAATTACATTGGATTGACATGATCTATCCCTCACCACTCTTTGATATATTCCTGTATACAAACCAATAGCAACCATTCCATGGGCTTCTCATCTACAAGGCAAGTCTTGTTTGGTCTACAGTTCCCTAGATGTGCTCTAGTTGCCTTCTTAAATAAAGATATCACATGCTTTTCTCCAATCTTCTTGTACCAAACCTGTGGAGAGTGAGTCTTGAAAAATTAGATATATTTGTTTGGCTATTACAGAAACCTGTTTTCTCAGTACCCGTGGATGTATTTCCACAGAACCTGGTGCTTTATGAACATTTATTTTTGTCTAACCTTTTAGAATTATTTCTAAACCTTTCTAACCATTCATTCATTCGTTCTAATCCCCTATTGCCCATGCATTCACACTCATCAACTAGGCCCTCATTCAATTGCGATTTGGCCAATTGAATAGTGCTCTAAATAAGCACATAACATATTTTTTTAAAATAAGTTTTCAGTTAGTGAAAACCTTGCTTTTGAATAGATGTTTACTAACTAAAAACTTCCTTAAAAGAATATATTATGTGCTTATTTAGACCCCTATTCAATTGGCCAAATTGCAATTGAATGAGGGCCCTAGTATTTACTTTCACACTGTGTCCATCAAATGGTTAAATCTAAACTTAAAAGGCAGCTTAATGATCACTACCCTTTAAGTGAAATGTGCTGGCTATAACTGACCTACAGCCCTATTAAATTCCCTCAACGTGTAAAACCGTAGCCTGTAACATAGCCCGCAAGACTTACGGCTATTAAATTGGCCCCTTAAACCAACCCGCTAACGACTTGCTGGTTGAGGGCGAAAAAATCCTACGGGATGTGGAAATCTGAACTCAGCAGCCGCAAATCCTTCGATCTGTCAAGCCCGTAACTGTTCGAAAATCGCTATTAAATTGCTACAAATCCACTGGTGTTCAAACCCGTAACCCACAAATGGAGCCAAAAAGCCAATGTGTACTAGAGAGGACCCGCAAGGAGGTTAAAGTCCTATGCATAGCACTGTAAATGCATATATAAACACACTAGTGTACTTATAATTAAAGAGAAAGTGATGTTAGGTGGTAAAATTAATAGCACAACATTCTCAAGCTCGCAAATCTGCAATATAAAATACATTATTTTATATTTAATGTCCGTGTTATATCGATCCCGGCAATCAATGTGTTAATACATATAATGGAACTTGCATGAACTTGAATATCATATTTACTGATTTATTAATAGTGCATCATTTCTGGAATGCGGGTCCGATCGAAACTCGTAATTGAAGCCTGTAAGGCTTTGAAATCTAACCTCCATTTTTCAGTGACGTAACGATGACGATCTCATTTGCCATTGGCTCCATCTAAGGTTCAGTTTGACTAACTGATCCTGTTCAGTTTGCGTCTCCGGCCCGTGACTCGCGGCATGGCGGAATTTAATAGCTCTGTAACGCAGCAGGATTTCAAGCCCGCAGCCTTTGCTGGCTTGCTGATGACGCTACGGGCTTCAAATTTAATAGGGCTGCTAGTCATGTTAATAAAAAAGATTACATACCTCCCAACTATCTCTCTTTTGAAATGTATGTTTATAGGGAGCAGTGAGCAGATATCAAAAGTAGAAGCAGTTTGATTTTAACATATTTATTGTTAAATGGATTATGTAATGTTTCCATAACATAAAATCAATATTTCATCTAAAAAAAGATGAACCAGAGTATCAAAGCAAAAATTTTTAGTTTTTCAAATGGACTAAACTAGCTTAAAACCTGTTCTATTAGAAAGGTAGATGCATATGCTTGTGTCACCTCATTAAAAGTGAAAATAGTAGGAGAATCCATAGGGATAAGTGATCATTCTCTGTGAATGCACTTGAATGTAGGGGCATACAGTAGACTCTCAGTAAACCATAACTAAAGCAACCAGAACTCACAAGCAACCATAAAAAACAATTGATTACTGTACTTTAAATAAAACTATAATTTTACAAGGCTTAACAAATGCCAGGAGCCAGGCACCTAGATTTCATGCACTGTACGTCTTTGAATGTTACCTGGAAGCAGACAGGCATGAGTGACTGAGCCAGTGCAGTGTTGGCGTTACATTCCCCGGGTTCAGCAGCGCACCCTCCAGCTGTACGAACCTGTGTGTAAGTGAGGAATGAAAGCTGCTGCTGCTAGAACAGCCCTCACTAACAAATATACTTAGCAGAGCATCCTTTGTGAAGCACTTGTAACTCTTAAGCAACCAGAAACAACATTTATCCTGCACCTACCAATCCCCATGGGTGTCGGTTAACTGAGAGTCTACTGTATTTTTTCACTCAGCTAGGTCATTCAGATTTGTGTCTCCCTCCCACATCCTATTTGCAGCTTCTCTTTCCCCCTTTCTATATCTCAAATTATACATTTATGTGTTTATGTATGGTGTGTCAGAGTGTCAAGTACGCTTACAGACAGAAATATCACTGCATATAGACAATTATGTATGTACACAAGTATATTTCAATGTACTGCACTGCATCTTCAGGCAGCCTCACAGTGATGCCAACTGGCAAGGGAAGGAAGAAATAGTTGGACTTTGGCAAGACAGCTATACCATGCGTTTACATGTTAAAATAGTTTGTTTTTGCTTTAGTACACAGGATCATTATATTTTATGCTTTCCAATTCCATAGGAACAATACATCATCTAAACATATACCTATTTATCATATAGTATGCAGGGGCGGCCCGTCCATTGGGGCGTCAGGGCAAACGCCCCCCCCAAATATTTTCTTCACCCTGCAATAAAAAAAACACAACAATGTATTAGTATAACCCAAAAACAAATAAATATAAGGTGTACATCATCATTTCAAGTCTAAATAGTATTAAAATGAATTAAAGTTAGAAAAGGGACACTGTCACTTTAAAATAACCCTTGCGCTACATTAACTAATGCTGTGTATCTATCTATCGCCCCCTGCCTGCACCCTGTGTGATCAAATTACAATAGTTACACTGTGTACACTAACCTTTAGACTCTTCTCTTCTCTTCAATGAGTCCTGGCCTGGCCCACTGACCGTTAATGCATGCCGCCCACCATCACAGTGACGATATGCATGGGCGGTCATAAATGTATCAATTAATAAATGACAGTCTTCCATCATTGACCAATCAATGATGGAAGGTTGTACAGTTACTAAGAGAACAATCTAAACCCACCCAGACCGTTAGCACTGAGCGCCCGCCAGCAAATAGAGCCTCGAGTTTGATTTTGATTGACTGATACAGTCAATAAAACCACCAGTTCCCTGTCCCTTCCCCCTTTCTGTTTCCTGACCCTGGTCACGCTGAGACTGAGAGACCTCCCTGGCTGAATCTACTCATCTGCTCTGCCTGCCTAACACAGTAAGTCTACACCTGCCTCTGCCTGGCACCTGCCCCTGCCCCTGGCCAAACCAAAACCCCTAGTAGCCCCTAATAAAAGTTAGGGGTGACCAGTTACCCCCAGTCCCCCACTATGCCTGCCTGGCCTGCCAGTGACACCTACCCAGCCACCCACCAACTACCACCGACGACCCTAGGCCTACAATGCCTGGTGCCAGTGCCACCCCCAGACATCACCCCCATGTGGCCTGTGCCACCCCCGATCAGGCCTGCCCTATGCTAGCCTAGCTATGCCATCATGCCACCACCGGATTACACCGATCACGGGATCGGGGTAGTCGGGTGGTGAGCGGGGTGGCACAGGCCCACATGGGGATCACCCCCTTGATGAGGCCTGTGCCACCCCTGATGACCTCCATGTATGCCACCCTGCCCGAGGCCCGATCACCACCGGGCCCCCGGCACCACCCCGATGCGGCCTATGCTACCCCGGGTATTCGGGCAGTGAGCGGGGTTGACCAGGCCACATGGGGGTGGATGTTCACCCCCATGAGGCCTGTGCCACCCCTGGTCGTGGCCTATGGGCGACCGATGGGCGCCTGACCGTGACCGACCCCACCCTGGATGAACCATTAACCAACTACCTAACCCCCCCCCCCCCCCCCCCTATTTTTATTCCATTTTTAGAAGTAACAGGCATGTATATGTGCATGTCACTTCTAAAGATAAAATAAAAATAAGGGAAGGGGAAAAAAAAATACAGTAACAACATTATTACAATTAATTTACACACAGTAAGCAAACACATTGTTAGTACAGTTAGTAACACAACACATCGTATACAAAAATAAACAGCTTTAAACAAACATTAATAAAAAATAAAATAAACAGCACATACACACATTGTTAGTACAGTTAGTAACACAACACATTGTATACAAAAATAAACAGCTTTAAACAAACATTAATAAAAAATAAAATAAACAACAGCACATACTTACCTGTAAAATTGACCCCTCCAGCGTTGGCCTTCTGTCCTCTCTGGATATAGTCATGATGAAAAATAAATAATCCATGTTGATTGAAGCCAATGATCAAAAATTAAATAATCCATGTTGATTGAAGCCAATGATCAAAAATAAAATAATCCATGTTGATTGAAGCCAATGATCAAAAATAATCCAATCTTGATTGAAGCCATTGTCCATCCATCCATTCTGGCCCATTGAAAGAGGACTCCAAAAAAAAAAAAGACGCTCTAAAAAAAAAAAAAACTCCCGCGATTAATTGTTTTTTTCCCACGGTCTGCTATATATACTAATTTTTGAAGGACTCTGATTGGCTGAAATTTTTGATTGACATCGATTTCAACCAATGAGAGTCTTTAAAAAATTAGCAAATCAGCAAGCAGGTATGGAAGCCTGTAAGGGTAAAAAAGGTTAGTGTGAACTTGTTTGACCCTGTATGTATTATACATATTACAGGGCTATTTTATGTGATATACATGTTACAGGATAATATCCTGTAACATGTATAGCCAAAAAATAGCACTGTAATATGTATAACAAATAAAGTGTAATAGAAATGCATGAACAATATAATATACCATGAAATAAAGAACATCAATTAATCAAATAATAAATATCAATTAATATATATTGTTGTATGTATATGTTTATGTATATTTATGTGTAATTTTTTTATATATATATATATATATATATATATATATATATATATATATATATATATATAAATTAATATCAAAATATCACAATAAATAAATATATATATATATATATATATATATATATATATATATATATATATATAACAATTTGATATATATATATATATATATATATTTATTTATTGTGATATATTGATATCAATTTTTATATATATATATATATATATATATATATATATATTTATATATATATATATATATATTTTTTTTTTTTTTTTTTGGGCCTATATGTTATTTAAGGTTTTTAAGGTACGGTTGGGGCCTATATGGTCCCAATTTGTTATTTAGGGTTTTTAAGGTGCGGTTGGGGCCTATATGGTCCCAATTTGTTATTTAGGGTTTTTAAGGTACGGTTGGGGCCTATATGGTCCCAATTTGTTATTTAGGGTTTTTAAGGTGCGGTTGGGGCCTATATGGTCCCAATTTGTTATTTAGGGTTTTTAAGGTACGGTTGGGGCCTATATGGTCCCAATTTGTTATTTAGGGTTTTTAAGGTGCGGTTGGGGCCTATATGGTCCCAATTTGTTATTTAGGGTTTTTAAGGTACGGTTGGGGCCTATATGGTCCCAATTTGTTATTTAGGGTTTTTAAGGTGCGGTTGGGGCCTATATGGTCACACTTGGTCTTCTAAGGTATGTTTGGGGCCTATATAGTTCCACTTGGTCTTCTAAGGTATGTTTGGGGCCTATGGTCACACTTGGTCTTCTAAGGTATGTTTGGGGCCTATATAGTCACACTTGGTCTTCTAAGGTATGTTTGGGGCCTATAGTCACACTTGGTCTTCTAAGGTATGTTTGGGGCCTATATAGTCACACTTGGTCTTCTAAGGTATGTTTGGGGCCTATATGGTTCCACTTGGTCGTTTAATGTTTTTTAAGTATGGTTTTGTTCTTGAATGGTATGATTGATTTGCTTGTTTTCTTCCAACCCCAGGTGCAAACCCTATGTGGCTGCAGATTTGTTTCTACTCATTGGTCAACTTAATGAACGTGAATACCCTGAGAAGAAGAGCCGACTAATGGTAGGTGTCACTCCTTTAATTTTTCTGTTAATACGTATAGGTGCAATTATGATATTGCTGTAGTCTTGTCACATGAGTTTTTTCAATCTATATTGTATACCAATGAATTTAACACATTGTAACTTTACTTCTTGACATTTCTGCATTGCAGATCATGTATTTCAATGGGCTTCACAAGCATAAGGTCATTGGGCGGGGCTTATAAAGGTCATTATGACATCAGGGGGAGGAGTTATAAAAATGGGTGTGGTTTGAAAAAGGGGGAGTGGCTATGTTTCGCCCTGTCGCCCCTCCAACTTGAAAAGTCACCAGCCGCCACTGATAGTATGTTATCAATAGATTTATATTAGCTATAAATAGTAAACAAATATTATTTTCCCTTTTTTTTCAGCTGCAGTCAAACTACATCTCACCAGTGACTATTACAATGTTCTGAATGCAGTGACAGTTCATTTAGAGGGATTAGGAACAGTTTTTGATCATGCCTTTAAAAGTGCATTGTTCATTAATCAATGTAAAAGATACTTTTGCATGAAAAATGTGTAAACTTTTTTTAGAGCTCTCAGAATACAATTGTATGAAATATTTTTACAAACATATGCAGTCAATCACATTATGTTTTAGCCTACTATTTGAGTTCTATGAAAACCAAATTTACGTCTCCTAGAGGATGAGCTTATGTATCTCTAATGAATACTTTCTGGATAGAACACAATAGTTTGGCTGTGAGGCTGCATTTGGCATTTTATAATTGTCACGCCCGCCAGGTTTGGGGGACTACGATCACTCCCAATTCTCTCTCTCTCTCTACGGGTCTGGCTTTCTTCTCATTACACATTTTATCTCCCTTAAAACTAGCTCATTACTTCCTGACTAAAACCAGAGCCTTCACACGTGGCCAGTCGCAGGGCCATATATATTCTTTAAAATCTTTAAATATTTGCCACATAAGTGACTGCATTAACTTTATTATTTAAGCATAGCCGACTATCCTATTTCTAACACAGATATAGTATTCCAATGTTAATTAATGACAGCACCACATGCAACCACCACATCCAACAACTACATGAATGCACCACATCCATGATACAACTGTCAAGCAAGTCACCAGCACCCTCCAACCACACATATAACAACTGATTAACCCCAAACAGTCCAGTGGACCCTTCTGTTCATAACAATAATGTTTTTAAAGATAGCAATACTTGTATTGTCAGTAGTGCCCCTTTAAAATGTTATTCTTTTATTTCTGTGATTTCATAAGTAGATAGCTAATTACGCTTTTGTTTAATTCTACATTATAAAATGAAAGCTCTTTGGAACAGTGGTCTCACCTCCATTGCACCAAATGGTATATTGCATTACAGAGTTGTATTTGTATTTTCTCATAATTTGTTTAATCTTTGTGATTACTTTATTGTAACTTTGTAAATAGAGCTACAAAAAATGTTTGCACTTTATAAATAGTGTTATTATTAATAATAATGATATTAATGATACCAATGATAAAAATAATAATAATCTGTATATTTTCTATATATGGTGTTTGGAGCTCACTCAGAGCAATTTCTATTCTATAGTTTTTTTGTTTTTTTTCAAAAATTTATAGCTTTCCGTTCATTTTATTTCAGTTATATTTTCAGAAATCATTTCAGTGAAATTTTTTTACTTATCTAGACACAAAAAAAAACTACTGGAATACAGAGTAAGTATTTTATACAGATGCTTTTCATTACTTCTGCATGTGTCAGCAATAAAAGAGGAAAGCTTCTATACAGGCTACCATGTGAAGAAGGTGCTGAGTAGTCATGATTCCATTCTCTTTAAAGCATTTGCATTTTTTTGAATACTTCACAAAAGGTGACTTCAAATTAGGCTGAACTTTATGAAAAGGTTAATGCTATTCTTTTTTGGGTTCAACCACCCACTTTGCTTTAGGTCACTAGTTGAGACTAATGCATCACACAGGGTCTACTGCAAACTTGGCATCTACTTGATTAGGCTCCCTGCTGACCTAATACACATACCAGCTCCCTTGCCAAGTCAAATAACACATTTAGTGAATTGGAAATAAGATTTAAGTGGGCTAACACAATACAGCTTAGCCTCTTATCTTTTTACTGAATTCGAAGCTTTGAATCAAAGACTGTGAAAACTCCTCTTGTTAGAGGACTTAATCTTCAATTTCCCTGTACATTATTTGGAAACAGGTCAATTCAATGTTGGAGCTACCAACTCCTCCCTCCAAAGTAAAATAAATGAATGAAAGGCACACATTATGAGCAGGGAAATGCTGCTGCTGAGTGATTTTCAGAGACTTCCACATAATAAGTATTGAACAACAGAACACATATATTTCTTTAATTATATTTATTTTTCGATAAAATTATTCTCTTTAAAAAAGATAACTTCAATAAGAGGCTATGTTGTCTAAAATATATAATAGAAATTATGTAACATTTGTCATTATTTTCAGTTGTGAGATATTGCTGTTTTTTATATATATCAAGACAAAGTTTGTTCATTCACAGAAAATCTTTGACTCTTTAGTGCTTTGAAATGTCAGCTGGAGAACACAGCCTAATGGAGTAGAACAGATGGAGAAGGATCATCACATGACACATCACAAAGTTAAAAGCAACAAATGCATGAAAAGAGTTTGGTAAAATGGCTATACAGGTACTGGTAAAATAGTTACTGCAGACTGCAGAATATTCCTTGCAATCAATATCAATAAGTCAAAGGGACAATCCTTAAAAGAGGCTGCCATTGATGGAAGACAAGATTGCTTCTCTAATAGGTAATATTGTGTAGACAGTTTCAAAGGTTAGTAAACCAAGTAACGTGCTAATATTAGCTTTGCAGGAGAAAACAGTAAAATAAAGAGTGCCAAAGAAGCACAGAGCTAAATAAACATAATTATACACATTCTAGCAACAAGTAGAGCAAGAAGCATTTTTAAAAGCTTAATAATCACTTTTGATCCTATTTGACAAGCCAAGAGTCCTCTTACTTTCCAGCCCAAGAGAACATACAGTATTTCTCCTCTAGTTTCACTAAGATGCACAGGAACTGCAAAATAATGTTATGATAACAGGGATGGCTATCATTACCAAAGCAACTCATGTTCCCTCTCGGCCCCTGCGAAGACGTATAACCCATTTAGTTCTGGTATCTGCAGCAGGCCTACTATTTATTAATCAAATTATCTCTCTATAGAGCTCATTATTTATGCAATGTGACTTAGCTTTAATAAGCATTACTGAACATTTAGAGGTACTTCAGTTCACTTTTATTATATTATATTACATATGTGTACTTTATTGTGATATTGGATTAATGATTATATAGCTAAGACAGCAGGATAAAAGTTATATTCAAAAATGTACATACAAACATATTTTCCTTGTTTGACTACTTTAATTGTACCATATCTTTTTTAATTTTTTTATATTTTTTACAGAAGCGCTTATGACTTTTACATTTTGTATTTTAGCAGCGATTGGTGGTCTGAATTTTTGACAATTTTCATGAAATTCTGTTCAGCCCAAAATAGTTGATTTATGTAGCATTTTGAGGTGACGACATAGTTGTTTCCTCATAGGAATTATTGCTCACTTCTATCAAACATTGACTGATTTTTTGACAATGTAATAGTGATTTAAAAAGTCTGACTGTCTTATTTGGATTTTTTTTAAAAAGCTTTAGCCATTTTTGAGATAGAACAGTTTAAAAAAATAATGAACTTGCTCAGTAGAGACTGCTGCAATGAGCAATTGTCAGATTCCATGCATTTTGATTGATCAGTTATACAAATCTCTCTCTGTTCATGGTGAAAGTATAAGAGAATAATTTAGTTATTTTAAATATTTTCATTAAAACAAAAATGGAGAAAAACATTGTAAACCTAATTATATTATAATTATTATATTTAATTATAAAAACTGCATGAGAGAGACATGGCACCAGAAAGAGGGTATTTGATCATGTGTCACCGAGAGCTTTCTTTTTCAAATGAAGGTCGTAGAGTATAAAAAACTTATTGAGATATTAAGCTGCCAATGAGCCAATGACATAAACCGAATAAAGTATGCTCTCTACATTTAATTTAATTTAATTGTTTCAATGAAGTTTGACCAGGTTTTAATTCATTTTTTCATGCAAAAGGCAACTTTTGTAATGTTTAAAACATGTTCTTTTAAATGCTTGAAAACATCATTTGTTTTCCTTCTCTCTTTAAACACTTGCAGCTCAGAATGGGGCAACTTTAGAAAAAGCTGATAACTGGGAAGTAACGTAACATAATTTCCTTCTCCTGTAACGTTTTTTATGATTACATAATTTATGACATCATATATGGCATTACATGACATAATTCATGACATCACATAAGATATAAATAATAGCATCAGCTATGAAATCCTCATGATATCACACCTAATGACATCCTCTATAATATCCCTGATGACATCACATTAGACCCCCTTTGATCTTACTTCATGGCAAAAATGTTGTTAAATTATTTTTAATTTATGAGTCACAAAACAATAAAAGGCATTTGATATTTCAAAATTGTGATAATGTGCATGACTGAAGTGAAATAAATTACTAACATTTACCAGACTTATACTAGCTATGTCAGTATAACAACATTCTCGCTATGGAGAGAGAAATGCATTTTAAAGTAGACAGAATATTGTGCTATTGATCATATCACCGATTTCAGCTCTTTCAAAGGCAGTTTTCGAGGGTTTTTAAATATTTATAAGATTACTTTTAACAAAAAACTAAGACAATGTGCTGAATGGTTTCATAGCAATTATCATTATTTTTCTTGTATAATTATAATTGAACATGTTTTATACTCAAATTATTTTTAAAATTTTACAAGATATCAGACAACTGAATAATTTAATATGCAGTATATTAATGTATATATTAATGCTTTTAATAGCAAAAACCTAGATTCACTAAATTTCACAGGTGCTGTTTAGATCTTCTTTGAAGGTTGCAGTGGCTATTTTCTATGGGTAGAATCATCATTGCAGCCCTTCACAACTCCTCATGGCCCATGCAAACGCATAATGAAAGGGAAATGTATTATTTATGTAAAATCCCTTTCAAATTTTAGCTAATAATGTTATATTTTCAAGGAGATAGTATTTAAATATACTATACAACTATATATAATATATCAGCCTTATTAAATTGTAATTCGGTAACTTTAAAAGGGCTCTATTTAAGCACACAGCATATTTTTTTTACAGAAGTTTTTAGTTAGTGAAGACCTTGCTTTTGGATAGAAGTTCACTAACTAAAAACTTCTGGAAATAAAATATGCTGTGTGCTTAAATAGAGCCATTTTAAATTTACCAAATCACAATTTAATAAGGCTGTATATGTTTATATTTTGTTTATTGTTTTAACAGAAAACCATACATTAACTAACATCTAACATTTCCCTAATCTACATAATAATTTATACAATTTTACAAAGAAACATAAACATAGATTTTTTTGCATATGAGGGATAAAGAGGTCTGTCTAGTCTGTTATTCCATCTACATAATAACTTTACTTAATTAAGCCACACAATACTCTTAAACTAGGTATGTTTAAATTCCTGAAATATATATTCAAGAAATATATAATTTTCACTGATAGAAAATGTTATTTATTCTATTTTGTAAACCACTGCAAATTTATTAAAACTGTCTGAACTACAAAATTACAGAATGAGCAGTTTATCAGTTTATGTTTTCCTTATTTGAAAGAAGCTCTTATATTATATTTTGCTCATTGAAAGTGTTAAGGTTAGAGCAATGTAATGAGAAACAATGCTCTAATGGGGCCCAAACACTAAACATAATTAGAATACAAATCTTTGTAATTATTTTATTTTCGGTTTTATAATGGACTATGGTAATTGGGTTCAGTTAATGCAAGAGGATATATCATTCAGGGCAGCATTATTTACATAGTTAGCTCTCACTAATGCAAGGTTTATGAAGTGTGTTTTGTTTTATTTCTGCCAGAGGTCAAATTTTAATGTGAATCATTGGGAACAGTAGATATGAAGGTAGTATATTTAACAGGATTCCATGATATCTTTATATATCTTTCTGCTTTAAATGATTTTGATTACATTGTTTAATTATGTGCAGCCATGGTATTTTGGTCAGTTACAGGCACCACTCCCAACTCTTTTTATGAACTCTGTTAGCCAAATGAAGCCGCAGTATTATTGTTATGGACATATGTGTAGTGTTGACACCCTTATCCTTATGTGTTTATCTCAATGTTTACTTATTTATATGCACTTTATTGATTTACACATTTATTCATCTATATATATATGCAATTGCATCAACTGTATATTTATATTATTTATAGCAGGGGTGAACACAAACCAAAACTTTGGAGGTTTCCAATATGGTATTTTTTAAAATAATAACCTACAACTACTTTATCAATCGAATTGTGTTAAAATTGTATTTTCCTAAAGTAAACTATCATCAAAGTCTGCAATATTTAGCTGTGACTCAGCCTTTTTGATCCACTAACAAAATACGATTCTAATATTTTGTTAATGAGGCATCACTGTTTATATTACTTGGCAAGTGATGCTATTGGACTAGAAGCTAAAACAATTTTTTCACTAGCCATTACTTACAATTTAAAGGCTATGGGAGAGGTATAGAAGGATAATAGATGTGATGTGTATATTAGGGCTGAAGGTGATAAGCTTCTTTAAACAGATACATTTTTAGTGATTGTTTGAAAGATTTTAGGCAGGAGGATAGTCTGGTGGAGCAAGGCAAGGAGTTCCATAGAATTGGGGCAGCGCGAGAAATGTCCTGAAGACGGGTGTGAGAGGAGGTGATAAGAGAGGATGAAAGAAGAAGGTCGTTAGCAGAGCGAAGAGGGCGGTTGGGGGTGTACTTAGAGATGAGAGCAGGGATATAAGAGGGTGCATTATTGATAAGGGCATTATTGGTTAGGGTCATGATTTTACATTTTATTCTAGAGGCTATGGGAAGCCAGTGGAGTGACTGACAGAGAGGTGCTGCAGATACAGAACGAGTTTGGTGGGTAAGTCCAGCGAATGCATCATTATGGATTGGAGTGGAGAGAGACAGGTGATGGGGAGGCCAGCAAGGTTGCAGTAGTTAGGTTGAGATAGGATGAGAGAGTGGATTAAGATTTTAGTGGTATCTTGTGTGATATATTTAGGCATTTTTTTTAGGTGAAAAAGACAGGATTGTGTTAAGGATTGTATGTGAGGAGTGAAAGGGAGGGCAGGGTCCAACAGAACTCTAAGACAACGGGCCTGGGATGTGAGAGTGATGATGGCATTGTCAAAAATAGACGTGTGAAGCATTTTTACTGTATAAAGAGCATTTTCTCTTGAGGGCAAATGAGAAAGTAAGTGATACCACATTAAACAGTGTTATCATTTAATATTACTCCACTAAATCATCAAGATGTGCCTTGATAGTGTGCCTAGGATAGTGTGGTAATGGGCCCACACTTAGTTATGACAACTCCAGACACTACCCAGTCAATACCAGAGAAGAGTAAATGGTTATTTAAGCATGGGTAGAGTACAGTGTTAGGTTATAAATCAGATCACTATATTTACTCTCCTTGGTGCACTTCTTGCTTTATTATAAATAGAGATATATATTAAGCCACAAAAAGATATTATAATGAAGTTTAGCAATATTGACGTGTGACACAACCTTTGCTAGTGAAGCGTGACGCATGATTTGCGTTTCTGTCCATAGCACGCCATCAGAATCGCACCGACAAATGCGAGCCCCATCAGCTAAACACATGATAATTGCGCAACCGACAACGGCACACCGGACTGATGGTAAAGTGGGCTTATGGGTGTTAGGGTTAGGCTTAGGGGTCTAATGCTTAGGTTTAGGCTTAGGGGGTCTAAGAGTTAGGCTTAGGGGTCTAAGGGTTGGGCTTAGAGATTAAAGGGTTAGGGTTTGGCTTAGGGAACTAAAGGTCAGGCTTAGAGGTTAAAGGGTTAGGGTTAGGCTAAGGGGTCTAATGGTTAGGGTTAGGCTTAGGTGTCTTAGGGTTAGAGGGGTTCATAGCATTATGGTTTACACATATTTTAACCTTGCGCTCTTTTAATGGCACTCATTTGTCACAGATTTTTTAACAGTGCGCTGATGTCAGAGTGATGTTGTCGGCGCACTGCTGTCGACACACAATTCTCCTGCACACAAACGTCTGGTGCCAAATTGAAGAGTTATTCAAGGAATGCTATAGTAAAAATAACAGATAACATATACCTTACCTTGTCTGCCCCGGTTCCTGTTTTACTCTGGCAGAAATACAAATGGTTGTCTAGAAATTACATAAAAACTATAAATTAAAGAAACATAATTATATAAATTCCCTTATTACTGAATTATTACCAGGATTATGTCCTTTGGGTGATCAACTGGTAACAAACGTCTCAGAATATATCCAATCCTTTTTTTACACAGTGCTTTTCCATCTACCGTAATCAGTTCTTATTGCTCCCCCAATTATATTTACCTTATCTTATGGATAGAACCCCCAATTTATATTCTTGGAGTTGGGTAATTCCAAAGCAGACATTTTATAACAGAATTCCTAACTATAAAGTGTATCTTTGGGAATAATAAATGTAGTGTGACCAAAAGCTTGAAAAGAGATGATATGTAGCAGCAATCTTCAGTGTTCTTTGACTAAACTTTGCTGGTTGCTGCAAAGTGCTTCCCAGTGGCTGTAGTAACATGTTTTTCTCATACAATATAGCTATCAATACCTTCAGAGAAGCACTTCAAATCTTCTTTGAAGCTTAGTGAATCTAGGGAAAAGAGTACAAACCTTTTTCATTCTGCTACATTGTTCTACTTCTGTTTAAGTAATCAGTGGGCATGATGACTATTTTTATCCTATTATTTATCTGGTGGTTATCTTTGTTCATATTGCTTGGTTTTTGTTACCTCTAATGTATTACCATGTCAGAGTTATCATTTGTGAATTCCTGTTGTTCTATGAAATCCCGACATTGGCTATCAAACATTTAAGGTCACTGAGAATTGATTGAACTTGAAATGTATTCACCTGCCTTGATACATAGGTCTAGGCCTTGGGGATTTTCTTTGTTCTATAATCAATGTAGTATAACAGTCTATTCTGTAGACTTGTATTATTAAGGGTATGTAGCCAATATAATCCTTGGGAATAGGCATATGGAAGAGGTAGTACTATAACGGTAACAGGGTTGCTTATAATTTATTCCTGGAAAACATTGCAAAACTATGTCTCTCATGAAAATCACAGCAAATTGATGCACTAATAGAGAGAATAAATCACATTTCAGATGCAGATTTTTCATAATGATGCAGATACTTCATAATTTTTCAGACAACTTTGTAGCTTTCTCAGTGGATGGACAACGAAATTGCTTGGCTTGAATAAAGCCCCTGTTAGCCACAAAATGAGCATATTCATGACTGACGGCCAAAAGTAATTTGGTTCATATATATGGGGTTGTTTTGTATAAACTAGAAATTAACAAGTGCTACAAATAATTCAGAGTTCCAAACAACAATTCAGTGTTCCAAACAATATGCAGTACAACAAAGCGAAAGCAGTACAATTCACTATTTATAGTTCATATTTGTTTATATGTTTGGCATGTATTTGTTTATATGTTTGGCATGTAATTTAGGCTAACAGAATCATTTTTGCTATTTTTTCCCCTTATCTTTTAGGGAATATGATAAAGTACTGAAATTGCAATATCACATGTGCATATATACTTTTTATACCAAACTGTATTGTAACAGAAACTAACATGAAACTATAATGAAATATATAATTGGCCTCTAATCAAGACAACCAAAAAACAAGTCCTAGGCCTTTTTGTTAAGCTTTACATGTGTTACAGCATGAGAAAGAACAATTAAACATACAGGAAAAAGAGAACATGGAGTGAAAGGAAGGACCCCATCCATTTACACAGGTATCTAAAGCTCCAAAAAAGTGCAAGCACCATATTCGCCTGCATAGTAGACACTATATAACTGGGGAGATCGAGTACAGCAATAGATATCAATTCCACCTGGCCGGCCTGTATCCATACTGGTAGGAAAAAGATGGAAGATAAAATAACAATGAAAGATGGAAAAGGCATGGAACGGATAAAAACAAACTTCTAAGCACCCACCTGTCTGTATGTAGGCACTGGTTCCATCGACCATCAACCATCAACCAGCGTCTCTAACCCCCCAGGCAAGCAAACTATCTTTGTAGCCCAGCCCTTACCACTTTTCAGAGCTAAAAATTAAAGAATATGTTTCTGCCATCTTACCATACTAGTTATTATCTTCATATGTTATGCAGGTCAGTTAGGCCAAAATATGCAATCATTTTTACTTTCCCATAGTTATCCAGGTGCCAAACTCTCTGATCGGAGACCCCCAAACCTAGTGGCAAAGTAGCCAACACCATATTTATGTAAGTACTGAACTGACATGCAACTAGTGTATCAAAAACATTCAGACATTGTGCCACATCCTTGTCTGTAGTGTAAGGTCTGGTGGATTGGATCACAACCTTATTAAATTAGAATATCAATGATATTCAATCAGTTGTGGTGAAAATGTCTGTAAAATAGACATAATATAATGCCTGGCTTTAAAAAACCTAAGTAATGTTGATCTGACAGAAAGACTTTACTGCCCTGGTGGATAAATCTAACAAATGGCATATAAACCCCCTGATCTTAAACCTAACATCCTCCGTTGCTTCCTGAATTTCCATATTGAAGATATGCAGAAGGTACATAAATAATTTGAAGATGCGCAACAAATGATTTTTCACATACATCCACGCTTAAATTAAAAGGATGGGTTTGCAATGCTTGTAAATGAAGAGAGGTTAAGATCTAGTTAGAGAAACACAAGAGCCAGCTGATATTTGTACTCTTATGGAGCAAAGCTTAATAAACAAAGATAAACAGAATCACAAGCAGCATCTGCCAGTTTCCTAAGATAACAATCCCTTTTGTTGCCTCTGAAACTGACACCTGGTGAACAATAAACATAACTGATTAAAATTTTTCAGGTTAAACCTATTCTTAGTCACTTAACATTAAAACTACATGCGCAAACAGCAGTAAGGCAAATCTTTAGTAAGAACATACCTCATTAATGTCACTGTTGTACCCCCCCCCCCCACATCTCACATTAGCCTAAGCACTACTGAAAGGAAGTCTTGAATAAAGTTATGACCATTGATACTTTCCCCTTCCCTTCAGTAGTGCTTAGGGCAATGAGAGAGGTGGGGAAGGGTACAACAAAAGCCATTAAGGATAATCTGTGTTTTTAAATTATATTATAATATAATAATTTTATTTTCTGGCTGAAGATTTGTTGCTGCCTGTATATATATATATATATATATATATATATATATATATATATATATATATATATATATATATATCTATATATATCCATATATATATATATATATATATATATATTTTTTTTTTATGTTAATTAATGTTGAACCAAAAATAGGTTTTGCAAATTCATGTGGCAGAACAAAGTAATATCTATTCTATGGTTCTATATTAAATATTGTACACAAAGTGTGGACAAACCCACAATAAGTACATACAAAACCATAACATGACATGGTACAAACAGAGCAACTCCTTGTATCGCCTCTCTGCTTTTTTTCTACACAAAAGTGTGTGTGGAACCATGGGTGTAGGAACTGGGTGGGGGATGCGGGGAACAAACCCTCCCCCAGATTTATCTATGTATGTATTTATGTATATATAAGCTATTTTACGAAATGTGCATACAATGAGTTGTATCCCCCAAGAAATATTCTGGCTCCTAGACCTCCTACACTAGATTTAATGCCTTAGTATAGTGGAAGCAAGTATGGAGTTTGTTTCCAATGGATGTTTTGAGTGAGGAAACAAATGACTCCTATTTTAGAAATAACCTCTTCCCCTGGCCCTCCTATGCAAGGGAGCCAGCCGTCATATCCATCATAAATGTTTTAACCCTTTTAAATCACATGGTCCAAGCTTGGACTGTACATTCAGAAAATATTCATACATTGCACTGCTACATGAAATAGGATGTCAATTTATTCATGAAGAAGGGTAGACTAGGTTCCTACACCTTGAGAAGGGAATGCTAAAAGTTAAGATTCAGCTGGACACCTCATATAGAGTGTGTATAATCTAGTGCAATGTTCTAGAAAGGTCACAATATAGGACAGTCCCTTAACACATGTAGGAGAAGCAAATCTTGTACTTCACATTTAGGACAACTGCTCAAAGTGAAGATTCCAAGTCTAAAGGTTATTGACGAAAGTGGTGTAAAGCCTATAGAGGAGTTTGTAATGAAGGTCTTTGAATAATCTAGTGACATAAGTTATTATGTGGATAACTTGAATCCATGATACTGTTTAAAAAGAACACCCATTCTATTGGATTTTTTATTTGCAAAAGAAAGGTGAAAGAGTCTGGCTTGGACAAATATAAGGATTTGAGGGAAGAAACTTTGTAATCAGTTTTTTGTAATTTGTCCCTTAACTGGGTCCAGCAGATGATTGACATATCAAATTCCATTGTCTCTCTGCACTTATCTAAGAACCTGTGATTCTCTTTCACATCTTGAAACTTTACTAATAGTTACATGGAAACATACTTATATTTTTCCGGTGCCAAATAATTGGGAGCAGGCCAACCTAAAGGCTCTGATCATGTGGTAGATGAGAGTGCTGCATTTATATGTTCATATTTTACATGTAAAAGATAAGCCATATTAAGGCATGGGTAGAACTTGTTATCAAAGTAATATCAGGCAAATATATTTGGCTTGTGGAGCCAGTCTATGGTACATATCTTTATGCAATGTTGAAATCCTCTTTGACTCCAAATGCTGACATGGGAGTGTGCTGCTGATCAAGCACAGGCAAAGTCTGTGCAGATGAATGACCATAGGAAAGTGTGCAGGCTTCATTGAGTGCATAGAGTTCAGCTTGCTGAGTAGAGAAGTTGCTTGGGAGATTATCCACTCAGATAATCAGAACCTTGAAATTGTTAACCGTCATGCCTACTACCGCTGCTTCTACAAGGTGTTCCTGATTTGCTAATAATCTATAGTTCTGGCTGTGTGAGGTAAAAAAAAAAAAATATATATATATATATATATATATATACCGCATGTATATATATATATATATATATATATATATATATATATATGTACATATATATATATATATATATATATATATATAGTTGAATAATCAAAGTATTGCAGTGAATAGTGATACCTTTTTTATTGGACAAACGTATTCATAATAAAGCAACGAGCTTTTGAGATATAATGACTCTCTATCAAGTCAAAAAGCGATACTGATACAAGTATGAACTAAAAACAATAAACAGAAAGAGATGGGGGAAACATTTTTTGGAAAAACAAGAAAGACCAAATTCATTGGCCAGAGTTAAGTGAGAAACAGACCAGCACTGTGAATAATGTCCTGATAGGTCAGTAAGTCTATAGATCAGGTTGTAGATAAGAACACAGCAGAGTAAAATAAAGAGCAATACATTTCAGCATAGCATGTAGCTTACAAAAACAGCAATAGAAGGGGGGGAGGTACGTGGAATGTCTTAGCTATAAGACATTAAGAGAGTGGGCCAGAAAGCCTAAGTTGATGTTAATGCCCAAATCCTTTATATTAAAATGTTTTGTTATTTTCAATTTAAAGGTTTTCCGCTGTTGGATAGTTCTGAAATTCCCTCTGAGTACTTTTATTTTAAGGTTCTGAATGGAGTGATTCTCCTGGGTGAAATGGTGTCCCACTGGAGTACAATAACTGTCTTCATGGTGCTTTTTGATGGAGCTTCAAAAAGCACAGTTGTGCTCAAAAGTTTGCATATATGACTGATCATGCAAAAAAATGTATAATATGAAGCCATATATTATCACATCGTTGTTTGACTATTTTTTAGTGATAACAGAAATCATCCAAATGGCCCTGATCAAAAGTTTACATACCCTTGAATGTTTGGCCTTGTTACAGACACACACAGGTTAAAATGGCAATTAAAGGTTAATTTCCCACACCTGTGGCTTTTTAAATTGCAATTAGTGTCTATGTATAAATAGTCAATGAGTTTGTTAGCTCTCACGTGGATGCACTGCGCAGGCTAGATACTGAGCCATGGGGAGCAGAAAAGAACTGGAAACTGGAAAAGGATGTAAAAAGATATCCAAAGCTTAAAAATGGCAGAAAGTACTGTACTGAAGAAGCAGCCGTGATGTGTGCACGTCGGCCACCGTAGGAACGCCGTCCACCTCTGATGTCGTCATAGAGAATTGAGGTGGCAATGAACAAGCGGCAGTAATCTTTTGCTCCGTATTGGGAGATTACAATAGATATGTATGACTACTAAAACATATGCTTTTGTTCTATGGCAATGTATCTAGATGTTGTATAAGTTTACTGTATGTATTTTCGTGCACATTGCACATAGATGTACTTGGGTCCGAATGGTAAAATATATAGAGCAGTTTTAGAGCTTAACTTTCACAGTATAGTTTAAGGGGTAAGTGACAGGCCCCCATACCACCACATATAAGTAGGGTTTCACAGGTATTAGTTCGCTAGGAGAGTAGTATAGTTAGTTCTCCCAAAGTAAGGGGATAAGTAGTGGGCCCCAAGTTCTATCACAATAGACAGTTTAGGGACTGACCCTGTAATATTTCACTGATTTACCCATATAAGAATCTTGTTTACACTTGCACTTTTAATATTCCATTGCACTTCCACTTTTCACAGCACCAGGAAACTTTATGTATTTAAGTTCTGCTAGTATGTGCAATTTTAAATTATTTTAATATATATATATATATATATATATATATATATATATATATATTATATATATATATTTGAATAATCAGATTATTGCAGTGAATAGTGATACCTTTGTTATTGTACAAACGTATTCATAATAAAGCGACGAGCTTTCGAGAGATAATGCCTCTCTTTATCAAGTCAAAAAGCGATACTGATACAAGTATGAACTAAAAACAGCAAACAGAAAGAGGTGGGGAAAAAAAAAAATTGGAAAAACAAGAAAGACTAAATTAATTGGCCAGAGTTAAGTGAGAAACAGACCAGCACTGTGAATAATGTCACAGTACATATATATATATATATATATATATATATATACTGTATATATATTCAAAACTGTATCGTAGGTTATTATATATTCTGTTGGTTAACATCATTACACTGACACAGATATCTCCAAGTGCAATAAATTAGATGTACAGATATAGCAATAGATAATATATATTAAAGTGCATATATAGTGGTTATAAGTCATCAAATCCTGTTCTATATCTTGTAGGAACAATTAATTATTACGATTTAGATATGTTACATTTGTAATATTTATCTTTAAAGATATTATATTGTCCATCAATAGTTGGATTAATATATAACAAAGGCATTATATTGCGTATGATACAACAAGAGATGTTTGAGGATGTTTTTTACATTTGTATTCAACATATTTTTTCCATTTTAAAAATGAATGACTCAATAAAAATAATGTAATTTTTATATCTCTGTGTTTATAATATATATCTCTGGAGAGGAGCAAATTGCTGTAAACAAGGTGTCTTTCCTCTCTAAGTGTCTCTAATTAGTAGAATTCTGTCAAGATAATTCTCTGGTTATAGCATCCTCTTCCAACAGCCTAAAAGACAATTCTCCAAATGGACATCACTAGGTGGACAACATAGAAATCAAATTAACTATATCAATTGCAGCTAAAGATGGAGGAGCTCTATACAGTCAGCAAAAACAAGACTTGGAGCTGACTGTGTCTCAGATCATGAGCTTTTTCTTACAAAGGTCAGAATTAAACTGAAGAAAAAAAGGCATATCATCAGACCAAGCAGATACAAAATAAATAATATCCCCTGTTAATATGCAGTGGAGGTAAGTAAAAGATTTAACAGACTGGACTTGAAAGACAGAATGCCTGAAGAACTTTGGACCAAAGTTTGTGATATTATCCAGGCAACAACAACAAAGAATATCTCCAAAAGAAAGAAAACTAAGGCCTCCATGTAAATCAACTGCTCCAAGTTAGGGCACTGCCCAAAATCGGCTGCGGGTTCCCTGGTGGTCCAGTGGTTAGGATTCAATGCTTTCATCTGGGTTTGATTCCAGTCAAAGAATCCAAGCCAAGCCAAGCCTGGTCAGTAGTTGGATGGGAGTACTTGGATGGGAGATCACTTAGGAATACCAGGAGCTGGATGCTGTTGCCCACTGGAGAAGAAACTGGCAACCCACTCCAGTATCTCTGCCATGAAAACCAAGTGGATCAACATGACCATGGATATAAAGATGCATGGTCTGTTATGGTCCATGCAGTCATGGAGAGTCGTAAATGACTAAACAATGGCAAAAAAACCCTCACTAATGTAAATCTTTTGCTCCTCCTGCTTAGAGCACTAAGCCTACAGCCGTAAATCCTGCATCAGCCGCAACAGATTTCTGTGTAGGGATTAGCAAAACCAAGCTTTACAGATGAGACAGTGCTCTAGTAGCCAATAGGAAATGCAAATGTCATGAATATTATAATGAGTGGCAAGTGACATAACAACTGCAATAACTGCTTTGGCAAGGAAACATTAGAGATATTTACTGGACTGTGTATCATAAAACAGGATTATTAATAAGGTATCATATTTTTTTATTACACATGTAGTTACATAGTTACATAGCAATTGAGGTTGAAAAATACTTTTAGTCCATCAAGTTCAACCTTTTTTAGATCTCCCCTGATCTGTAGTATGTGGATTAAATGTTAATTGTTAATTGATGCAGGCGAAAGCAAACAAAAAATTAAAACCCAGTGAAACTTTGCCGATTGTCTCAAAAGGGGGAAAAATAAAAGAAAAATAAAAGAAAATTCCTTCCTGACCCCAGATACTGGTGATTTAACTCCTCCCTGGATCAATACTCCCTCTCTAATGATCTAGGATAACCTTGAATGCCCATTTTATTTAAAACTATATCCAATCCCTGTTTAAAGTTATCTACCAAATCTTTTTACTTCTAATCTCAGTCGTCTTGTCAGTTTAAAAACTCTTGGCACACAAAGCTCACTTGACAAAGCCTTGTATTGACCCTGGATATATTTATATAACGTAATCATATTTTTCCTTCCCAGATGCATAACTTTACATTTATTCATATAAAATATCATCTGCCATTTAGTCAAACATTTCTCTAATTTATGCAAATCTCTTTGGAGGGAAAGTACATCATTATCTGATATAATTACCTTGCACAACTTAGTGTCATCAGCAAAAATGGAGACACTATTTTCCAATCCTACCTCTAAGTCATTAATAAATATGTTAAAAAGGAGAGGACCTAATACTGAACCCTAAGAAACCACACTTACCACATTGTCTTTTAGCCAGCTCTCAATCCATGAGCAGATATTTACTGCAATTCCTGTATCCCCTAGTTTGCTCAATAATCTCCCATGTGGCACTGCATCAAAAGCCTTTGCAAAATCCAAAAAGACTACATCCACTGAGTTTCCTTGATCCAAGTTCCTACTAACCTCTGCATAGAAACTAATTAGGTTTGTTTGACATGACCTATTCCTCATAAATCCGTGTTGATTCCTACTTATAATTTTGTTCAAATAGATACATATTCTTGTATCATACATATTCTTGTATACTATCCCTTATTAACACTTCTAAAAGCTTTCTGACTACAGAAGTCAGATTTAGAGGTCTATAATTCCCCGGATTTGCTCTTGCTCCCTTCTTAAATATAGGTATCACCTCTACTTTTCTCCAGTCATCTGGTAGAGACCCTGTGTTGAGTAAATCTTGAAAGATTAAATATAATGGTTTGGCTTTTACACAGCCCAGTTCCCTCAGTACCCTTAGATTTATTCCATCAGGACCTGGACTTTATTAACATTTATTTTTGGTTTATATTTACTTTTGGATTTCTTCTTGCCTTAAGCAATTATTTGTTGAAGGTATTGTAGCCCCATGTTGTTGCAGTTTCCCAAACACAAGTACCTCCCTTGTGTATACCGAAGAAAATAATCTTGGCTCATCTGCCTTTTCCTGGTCACTAATTGTCAGACAACCTGTTTCACATTGTAATGTTCCTATAGCTTCCTTCCTGGCCTTCTTCCCATTAATATATTTAAAAAATATTTTATGGTTAGTCTTACTTTCCTTTGCAACTTCCATTGCAACTAACATTTTTTATTTTAGCCAGTCTAATTGCCCTTTTGGAAGCCTTGTTGACTTCCTTGTACTCACGTAAAGCAGTCTCTGTCCTCTCTTGTTTGTATAATTTAAATACCTGATTTTTACTCCTCATCTTCATCTTTAAGTCATTGTTAAGCCACATGGGTTGTGATTTACTCCTTCTACTTTTATCTCCACATGGTATTTGTTGATAAGCATGTATATTTCGTAGGGATTTGAACATTGTCCATTTATGTTCAGTATTTTTACCTATAAGTTCTTTGTCCCAGTCTATACTTTGTATTGCTGACCTTAGAACGTTAAAATCTGCCCTTATAAAATCAAGAGTTTTTGTTGGCCCGTTTACAGTTTTGTTTTTTTAAACAAACTCAACTAACTCAACTAACCAACAACACCCAATCTACCCCCCCCCTCCATTCCCACAGCCACTCTGAACTACTTTACCCCTGCAACAGAAGATGAAGTCTCCATCCTAATATCATCCTCTCACCTCACCACCTGTCCTTCAGATCCTATTCCATCTCAGCTCATCCCTCCCCTCTCTACTACACTAATCCCAGCTCTCACACACATCTTCAACCTTTCTCTAAACACTGGCACGTTTCCATTATCTCTAAAGCATGCCATAATTACACCCACTCTCAAGAAACCCTCATCCGATTCTGACATTGCATCTAACTATCGCCCTATCTCTCTACTTCCCCTGACTTCCAAACTGCTGGAGCGGCTCATCTATAACCGCCTTACCAGTTTCATCTCCTCTAACTCTCTTCTGGACACTTTCCAATCCAGCTTTCGGCCCCAACACTCCACTGAGACAGCCCTCATAAAAATCACCAATGACCTGCTCACCTCCAAGTCTAAAGGCCACTTTTCTATTTTGCTTCTTCTGGATCTCTCTGCCGCCTTTGACACAGTTGACCATTCACTTCTACTCCACATTCTCTCCTCCCTCGGCATTCGAGACACTGCTGCTTGTGGTTCTCATCATACCTCCAAGAACGATCATTTAGCGTCTCCTTCTCCGGCATATCTTCTTCTCCTAACCCCCTGTCTATTGGTGTACCCCAAGGATAAGTCCTAGGCCCCCTCCTCTTCTCCATCGACACATCCGCACTCGGCACCCTAATAAACTCTTTTGGGTTCCAGTACCATCTCTATGCCGATGACACCCAAATCTACCTCTCAGCACCGGATCTATCCCCCTGTCTTCTAGCACACGTCTCCGACTGCCTCTCTTGTATATCCTCTTGGATGTCCGCCCACCATCTGAAACTCAACATGTCTAAGACTGAACTCTTAATCTTCCCACCCTTTACTACAGCTTTAATTCCTCACATCTCTCTCTGTCAACAATGCCATCATCACTCATGTCTCGGGGTTCTACTGGACCCTGCCCTCTCTTTCATCCCACACATACAGTCTCTAACCAAATCCTGTCTTTTCCATCTAAAAAACATATCCAAAATACGCCATTACCTTACACAAGACACTACTAAGATTCTAATACACTCTCTCATCATTTCTCGTCTTGACTATTGCAACTCGCTCCTTGTTGGCCTGCCCATCACTCGCCTCTCCCCACTTCAATCCATAATAAATGCCTCCGCCAGACTCATCTTCAGTACACATCGTTCAGTGTCGGCAGCTCCTCTTTGTCAATCACTTCACTGGCTTCCCTTAGTTTCCAGAATAAAGTTTAAAATCTTGACCCTAACTTATAAAGCCCTGAACAACAGCGCACCCCCATATATCTCTGCTCTCATCTCCAAATACTCCCCCACACGCCCTCTTCATTCTGCTAACGACCTTCTTCTTTCTACCACTCTTGTCACCTCCTCTCACTCCCGCCTCCAGGACTTTTCTTGCGCTGCCCCTATTCTCTGGAACTCCTTGCCTCGCTTCACCAGACTATCCTCCTGCCTTAAATCCTTCAAAACATCAATAAAAACGAACCACTTTAAAGAAGCCTATAACCTTCCTCCCTAACATGCTCAGCACTACTCTCTCCCTACTGTACCACATACACACTTCAACCTTTAGATTGTAAGTCTGCGAGTTTCAATCCTGCAAGGTGCTTTAGGGAAAGCGCTATGGACACCGGATTCCAAGCTCAAAGACAGGGCCATCCACTCTTTGCAATGTGTGAATCTTGAACTTGTCATTGCCTGTAACTTAACTTATGTATAGCGCTACGGAATATGTTGGCGGGTTACAAATAATCAAATTAGACTGTGTTGTGATCACTATTTCCCAAAGGTTGCCCTATTTCAACATTTGATACTATATCAATATTATTTGTGATGACTAAATCCAAGATAGCCTAGTAGGTTTTTGTATAATATGGGCCAGATAATGATCCCTGAGTGTGCTCAAGAACCTATTCCCCTTAGCTGAACTGCTGGTCTCATTCAGGATATTTCAGGGTAGTTAAAATCTCCCATTATTAAAACTTGCCCATGCTTAAATGCATTTCCAATCTTTACCAATAATTGCAGTTCGTCACTTTCAATTATATTTGGGGGTTTATAGCATGCTCTAACCATTATTATTTTAGAATTTGCCTCTGGTATTTAACTCTACCCACAAACATTCAACATTATCGCTACTTCCACCATAAATATCTTCTATGACTATAGACTTAAATTCAGGTTTAACATACAGACAAATCCCTCCTCCTCTTTTACCATTTCCCCCATCTTTCCTAAATAGGTTATAACCATCCAGATTAACAGTCCAGTCATGAGATTCATCCCACCACGTTTCAGTAATGCTTATTAAATCCCATATCTAATTAACTGCTAATAAGTCTAACTCTTCCATTTTACGTGGCAAGCTTCTGTCATTAGCAAGCATACACTTTATGTAATGAGTCTGTAGTTCTGAAGTGCCTACCACTTTACTTGAGTTACTTAACAATATCTCCCTATTTACTTTACTAAACCTCCTCCCATCTCCTCCCCCTTGACTAGTTAATTTGTTTCTTACCCCCTCTATACTTTCTACCCCATTACTTCTATCTAGTCCCTTCCCCCCCCATCTACTAGTTTAAATACTCCCCCAGCCATTCTACCATCCTTTCCCCTAGCACACCAGCTCCCTCTTCATTATGGTGCAATCCATTGCTGCTATAGAGATTTACCCAAGTGAGAAGTCAGCCCAGTGCTCTGAAAACCCAAACCCCTCCTTAATGCACCACTTTTTTTAGCCATGCATTAACTTCCCCAAGCTCCTTTTGTCTCCCTGGACTAGCACATGGCACTGGTAGCATCTCGGAAAATACTACCTTGGAGGTCCTTGCCTTCAGCTTATTTCCTAGTTCTATTTAATCATTCCTTAGGACTCTCCATCTTCCACTAACGTTGTCATTGGTGCCAATATGCACCAAGACCGCCGGTTCATTTCCATCCCCTCCCAATAATTTTTCTACCTGTTCCACAACATGCCGATCTCGAGCACCCGGGAAACAGCAAACTGTTCGATTGCTGGGACCTGGGTTACAAATCAGTCTGTCTACCTTCCTAATAATAGAGACCCCTACTGCCAAAACCTTTCTTTTGCTCTGCCTATGCTGCCCTCCAGTAGAACTGTTCTCCCGGCTGTTAGAGGGAATAGCTCTATCTGGTATTGCCATTCCTGAGTGGACATCCCCAACAGTTTCACTCAATCTTGCAAATCTGTTGGTGTGTGCCAACTCAGAAATGGCCAGTCTCCTCCTACTGTTCCCCCTGCTTCCCCTTGAAACTGTACCCAACTACCTCCCTGCATATCCTCACTAGCCCCATGTCCACCCTCCATGCTAGGCTCAGCTAAACTGGGCTCAGTGAGCACCATCTCCCTTTCCAGTGGAGCAATATCACTAAGTGTTGCAATTCTCCTTTCCAGTTCTCCAATTTGAGCTTCAAGATAGGCAACATGCTCACACCTGCCACAGAGGTTCATACATGTGACAGGATGTGCACTGAGTGATGTTGTCACTGGACTGACTCATAATTACTAATTACAGTGGGGGGAAAATTGTATAAAGCACTACAATGTGCTGCCCTTTTCTTTGAACTCCCTCCTTTTATTTAAACTCCTACACGTATACTAGAAGTTCACAAGCTCACAAGTTCACTCCTACCCTTGATTCTATTAGGTTCTTACTACTCACCTGCCCACTAATCACTGCGCAAGTACCCTAACTTAATGTTGAGGCACTCATCTGAGAATGAACAATACTTAAGTAGGTTTGTTCAATAGGTCTGTTTACCTATCAGAGAGCCACCTCTTTTAGCTCACTTGTGCCGTTTGCAGGGAGAAATATCCTGCAGTATATCAGTCTGGTCCAGAAGCAGATCAAATAAAGAAGAGGTGGCAGGAATACACAGAAGATCTATACAGGAAGGGTCTTAACAGCAATGATGACCTCAATAGTTTGTCCAAGGAGTTGGAGCTAGACATCTTGGAGAGTGAAGTAAGATAATAATAAGGCTACAGGAGTTGATAAAATCCCAGCTGAGCTATTCAATACCCTACAAGATGATACTGTGAAATTATTGCTTGCCTTATGCCAACAAATTAAAAAAAATCAGCCGTGGCCAATAGCCTAGAAAAAGTCAGTCTACATCCCAATAAAATACAGGAAGTGCTAAAGAGTGCTCTATTTATTGAACAATTGCACTTATTACACTTGCAAGCAAGGTAGTGTTTCAGATAGTTCAAGCTCAATTCGAACAGTATATGGACTGAGAGCTACCAGATGTGCAAACCAGGAGTCAGAGGCACAAAATTGGCAATGTACACTTGATAATACAGAAAGCAAGAGAATTCCAGAAAAATATTTACCTCTGCTTCATAGAATATTTAAAAAAAGCCTTTGACTGTGTGAATCACAACAAAATGTACCAGAACATGGAACAACAGAATGGTTCAAGATAGGGAAAGGAGTGTGACAAGATTGTATTTTGTAACCTTATTTATTCAACTTCTACATGGAGTACATTATGTGCAAGGCCGGGCTAGATGAATTCAAAGCCGGAAAAAACCTCTAATGGCTAAAAGTGAGGAGGAACTAAAGGACCTATTGATGAGGATGAAAGAAGAGAATGCAATAGCTGTCCTGCTGCTCAATGTTAAAAAGATGAAGATCATGGCAAAGCGTAATCTCAGTTCCTGGCAAATAGATGACGAAGAAGTGAAGGCAGTGACAATTTTTTATTTTTGGGTTCCAAAATTTCTTCAGACGGTGACTGCAGTCATGAAATTAAAATACATTTGCATCTGGGTAGGAAAGCTATAGCAAGTTTGGAACTAATAAAAAATAAAGATATTACATTATCAACAAAGGTCTGTATAGTTAGAATTATGGTATTCCCATTAGTAACATATGGATGTAGAAGGAAGCATGAGAACTGAATACTTGATGCCTTTGAACGGTGGTGTTGGATAAAACTGCTTAGAGTTCCATGGACTGAAAGAACATCCAATAAATCAATACTTCAGAAAATCAAGACTTACAGCCACATTAATTTCCAAGCCTGTAGCGGCAACAGCACACTCGCAAATTCTGCTGAGTTACAAAACTATTATATTCAACCATGCCAGGACCTACAGGCCGTAGACGTAAACCCTTTCCACCCATGCAACCTGTTAAGGGGCTGGACGATCAGCCATTACTATTCAATCGCGGTATAACGTGGTGCGACACAGGCCTCTTAGCCAATAGAAAGCAGTCTAGGCACAGATAATTTACAGAGGGAGATTATAAATTTGTGTTCCACCCGCCCATGCGTTGACTGTGTTGTATTTTCTGACACAGTAGCACGCAGGTCCTGGAGTTGGAGGTTTATGAAAGAGAGAGCAGGAGTATTTTGATAGCAGTAATTTGTGGTTTGTTGATTTATATTATACTTCTTCCGATTTTATACTTAGTCCTTGAATACACATATTTACAGATTCCCCATAATTGCAATACACATCATTTCAAGAACATATATAGAGACATGTAGAGCTAGGTCACTCCATACCCCCCGCCCCCCCCCCCCCCCCCATTCTATTACCCAACAGTTATTAATTACACATAATATACACATTTTTTCCATCATATATTTCCAGTAACACTTACTTTTACAATTCTCTTAGAGTTAATCCTTTGTTTGGTTATAGCCAAGGTGCGAACACTTAGATAATAGATCTTTTTGTTATATGTGTCCCTGAAGATGGGCACAGAGAGAAATTACAAAAAAAAAGGGGAACACCTTTATGTGGCTAAATATGGTATGAATTGCCTCATACTCCATTTTTAAATTGCCTCATACTATTTTTTTTTTTTTAAAACATTTACAAATATTTATCGTTCTATTATTTTTGGGATTGATATGGAGGGAGGAGAGAGTAGGGGAGAGGTGGCCCTGGTGAGTAGTGGTGGAGAGAAGGAGAGGAGTGGTGGGGAGGAGGAGAGGAGTGGTGGGGAGGAGGAGGTAAGTGGTGGTAGGGTGCCCCAGGCACCAGGAACACCTAGGAAAGGGACAGAGGTGGGGGGCCTGATCCCAGAGGGGTGGTAGATCCGAAAAGGGACAGGTCTCAGGGACAGGTCAGGGAGGTAAGGAGCCCTGTCCACAGTCGGGAGGGCAAGAGGCTAAGGGCAAGCAAAGGGCCCACAATTACGCACAAGAGAATGTTGTCCTCCTTGGTACTATCCATCACCTCCCCGTGATTCTTGCAGGGGGAGGGAAGATAGGGCAGGGCCTAGGGATCAGACATGGAAGGAGGTAGTGGCTGAGGTTACAGCAGTAGGCACAGCACCAAGGGATGCCCATCAAGAACCATTTTAACGACATTAGGGCCAAGGTGAGGAGGATGATGGCCCAGGAGGACAACAACATGACTGTGACCTATAATGAGTGGGAGAGTGTCACCAAGGACCTTCTGAGCCAGGTTCCCCCAGCTGGAGCTTCAGGCTTGGTGGCCCAGCAGGACCCAGCCTCCATGGGCCTCATTCTATTAACGGCAGTAAAATGGCCGCAAAGCTGCGATTCCTTGCGGCCATCTTATGGCCGCGTGTAGAGCTACTGCTACCCTGCTATTCAAATGGACGGCGCCGCAAGGATATCCCTCTTACGGCTGGCCGCACATCATGCAAATGGTCGCAAGCGTTTCTCCCGCGCCCGTAAATCTTGTTTTCCGGCCGCAAAGTCAGAAAACTGTAAATGCAAATATAAATTCAAGATGGCACTGTAAAGCTCTGTAAATGCTAGGCATCATAATGGGGGACATGAGGATTAATAGCAACACCCTCTCAAGCTTGCACATCGCCCAAATCCGATATTTCATTTACGGTTTATTTTCCGTCCCAAAGTCCCGCGGGCTCGTCATTGTTAAAACCCGTACGGGTTCGGAGGTTGAGGGCCGCAAACTCAAAGCATTGTAGAAGCCAATATATATTCAATCCAGCACTGCAAAGCACTGTAAATGATGGGGAACATAATGGGGGGCATGAGGATTAACAGCAAAATATTCTAAAGCTTGCACATCGCCAAATTGTACTTTGATTTTAAAATCCGTCCAAGTCCCACGGACTTCAATGATCATGCCCGTAGCTCCTTATTCAAGCCTGTGAGGGCTTGGAGGGCGAATGTCCTCCAAGCCTGTAGCTCGTTATTAAAGCCCGTACGTGCTTGGAGGTTGAAGGTGTCCATTTTGTTACGGTTTTTGCAGTCTGCATGGTTTAAGCCTATAACCCTAAAATGGAGGCCCAAGCATTACAGCCTCCAAATTAACAATTGTTAACATTAGTTTAATATTCCTCATTTGTTTGATTGGTCAACACACATACAGGTTCCATTGTAGCCTCTAAAACAGCCCTATATTACAATATGTCACCCCAACATTGGCGCGCACAGCAAATGTGTTTTGACAACATGTAGCTGACATGAGCGGGCCCACATCATTGCGCAGTTCTAAGGTTTTGGACTATTGCGCGTTGATGAAAGGGCGCAAGTGATATGACCTAATGCCATAAACCCTTCTAACCCTTGTAGCCGCAGCCTAATCCTAACCCTTACACCCCACCGCCTAATCCTAATCATTAGATCCGCTAGCCTCCTCTCGGGCCTGCTGTTGTTGATGCGCGCATGTTTCGGCGCACATTTAATGCACGCTATATAGTTGATCAACAATAGAATACACATCTCGCTCATCACATCCACATTAGACAACACAAATAGTGGCCAAATCAGTCCGCCACTTGGCATATATCAAGTACCAGGGGAATATTTCAATATATGTGGTTAAGTTCTTCAGTTGTGTCCGACTCTCTGTGACCCTATGGACTGCAGCACATTCAGCTAGGTCTCTGCCTGTGCTGTTCTCCAAAGTTTCAATGCCAAAGAGATTGGAGTGGGTTGTCAGTTCCTCCTCTAGTGGATTGGGATTTGTCTGATCTCTCTGCTATGACCTGCCCACCTACAGTAGCTCACAGCTTCATTCAGGTACACAAGCTGCTTCACCACCACCACCACTTAGCAACCCTCACCCATGTAAATTGATAAATAGCAGAACAGTTTGGAAGTTCACCAAATGGGAATAACTAGACACCTGGCACATGGCTCCCACAAGGATGGGCGTTGCAGAGATTATGCCTGATGGCAGTGAGTTTGCTGTCGATCCCAGAGCCTCTGGACAGTCTCCCTTTGTGCTTGCGGTCCTTCCTGATGGGTCAGAGTAGATATGTGTGGTGTATGTTCCCCTGGTCCCCTTCAGCATTGCTAAGTGGTGGTGGTGAAGGGGCTTGTGTACCTGAAATGAAGCTGTGAGCTATAACATGTAGGGCCACTGTAGGTGGGCACATCATAGCAGAGAGATCAGACAAGGTCCAATCCACTTGAGAAGGAACTGACAAACCACACCAGTATATTTAGCATGCAAACCGTTCATAACAGCACAGGCAGAGAACTAGCTGAATGTGCTGCAGCTCATAGGGTCACAGAGTCGGACACAACTGAAGAACTGAACAACATACATTAAAATGTTTCCCTACTACTTGATATATGCCATGTGGCAGTGTAGTTAGCAAAATATTTGTGTTACCAAATGTAGATGTGATGAGCGAGATGTATATGCAATTAGATAGAGATTTAATGGATCACAATAGAGGTCATGTGAGTGGCAAAGGGTTCATATGACCTGACTCATGTTTTACTCTTGCTATTGAATTGGGTAGTGTGGCTTTAATCATATTATGCATAGAGGTCAGATTAATTCCAATCAACTAGAGAAGGAACTGGAAAACCAATCCAGTGTCACCTGTCCTATTCATTGTAGGCCCTCAGGGGAATGTTCCTACTCCACAGTATCGCTAATCGGACTTGTCATGGGTATTAACCCTATATTAGTAGTAGATATGATATTTGGGATCATATGATATCTAAAGCTATTCTGACTCTTCAACAGTTTTATATGTATTGATCTATTGCATGTTAACTATGGCTCATCAGTTTACATTTATAGGAATGTGACACTAATGTAATGCATATGGATGTCACAGAACCAAAAATATTCATAACACACAGACACAGTCAGAACGGTCTAATAAAGCTTTATTTTTTACACAGACCACAATCCGCAGGGGTCAAGTTAGGCCATTCACATAACGGTATAACAAAGCTTTATTTTTTTACACAGACCACAATCAGCAGTGGTCAAGATTGTGCATTCACATAACAGTATAACAAAGCTTTATTTGCTAGACAGACCACAATCAGCAGTGGTCAAAACTGCATTAATATCGTGGGTGTGGGGTGGGCGGGTCCTCGGAGAGCAAGAGGCTGTAAAAAATGGGAAACCTACAGGGGTCAATCTAATAGTCTAGAATTAGCATGATGCATAGCACCTACCAGGGTCACATGCGGTCACTACACCGATGCAACCGGAATCTGATGAAAAAAAGGATCATCAGAAATCTCTCCATTTAACTGAAGAAACCATTTATGTGCATAGCACTTACAACTTGTAACTAGATCTGCTCAATATACAGTGTATATAGCACATACAGCACATACAGTGTGTTGACCAAACAAAAATCTGAAATAAGTGGTCAAATAAAAAAAGGCGGAGGAGGATCCAAAAAATCACGATGTATGTACAGTACAGTTCTAAATACTGTACCAATATACCAACTCACCTGATTCCCATCTGCAACTATTAGCTAGGTCTGTGGATAATCAGAAATATGAGCAAATAGCCATTATTACGGAGAGGACACAAAAGGATAGCAGCCAGATTCAATGTTACTTACATCAGACCCAAAAATCTGTTCTCAGACTGATATTCAGGTCAGGATCACATGCTTCACTAGTGCATATATTATTGCTGGCTGTCATTAACATGCCATTGTGAGTCTTTGCAAGTCCACCGCCATAGCGGTATTAGTCTACATTTAAGCTAACAACAATCATGTCTGAGATATCTGGCAATATGATAGCTTTAAGATTGTGGGAGCTACAGTGGATATAAAAAGTCTATACAGCCCTGTTAAAATGTCAGGTTTCTGTGCTGTAAAAAAATGAGACAAAGATAAATAATTTCAGAACTTTTTCCCATTTTAATGTGACCTATAAACTGTACAACTCAATTGAAAAACAAACTGAAATCTTTTAGGTAGAGGGAAGAAAAAATATAAAAATAAAATAATATGGTTGCATAAGTATGCACACCCTTAAACTAATACTTTGTTGAAGCACCTTTTGATTTTATTACAGCACTCTTTTTGGGTATGAGTCTATCAGCATGGCACATTTGGACTTGACAAGATCTGCCCACTCTTCTTTGCAAAAACACTCCAAATCTGTCAGATTGCAAGGGCATCTCCTGTGCACAGCCCTCTTCAGATCACCCCACAGAGTTTCAATTGGATTCAGGTCTGGGCTCTGGCTGGGCCATTCCAAAACTTTAATCTTCTTCTGGTGAAGCCATTCCTTTGTTGATTTGGATGTATGCTTTGGGTCGTTGTCATGCTGAAAGATGAAGTTCCTCTTCATGTTCAGCTTTCTAGCAGAAGCCTGAAGGTTTTGTGCCAATATTGACTGGTATTTGGAACTGTTCATAATTCCCTCTATCTTAACAGCCCCAAAGCATGATGCTGCCACCACCATGCTTCACTGTGGGTATGGTGTTCTTTTGGTGATGTGCAGTGTTGTTTTTGCGCCAAACATATCTTTTGGAATTATGGCCAAAAAGTTCAACCTTGGTTTCATCAGAGCATAAAACATTTTCCCACATGCTTTTGGGAGACTTCAGAAGTGTTTTTGCAAAATGTAGCCTGGCTTGGATGTTTTTCTTCGTAAGAAAAGGCTTTCGTCTTGCCACTCTATCCCATAGCCCAGACATATGATGAATACAGGAGATTGTTGTCACATGTACCACACTGCCAGTACTTGCCAGATATTCCTGCAGCTCCTTTAATGTTGCTGTAGGCCTCTTGGTAGCCTCCCAGACCAGTTTTCTTTTTGTCTTTTCATCAATTTTGGAGGAAGCTCCAGTTCTTGGTAATGTCACTGTTGTGCCATATTTTCTCCACTTGATGATGACTGTCTTCACTGTGTTCCATGGTATATCTAATGCCTTGGAAATTCTTTTGTACCCTTCTCCTGACTGATACCTTTTAACAATGAGATCCCTCTGATGCTTTGGAAGCTCTCTGTGGACCATAGCTTTTGATGTGGGATGCGACTAAGAAAATTCCAGGAAAGACCAACTAGAGTAGCTGAACTTCATTTGGGGTTAATCAGAGGCACTTTAAATGATGGCAGGTGTATGCTGACTCCTATTTAACACGATTTGGAATGTGATTGCTTAATTCTTTTTTTTTTTTTGCCTAAGTTTACCCAACCCTTTGTTACCTTAATTGATTCCCACAGGTTCCTCTCTATCTATGTTCCCACTGTTAGGGCCCTTGTTAACAAGCCACGGATCCCATATGTCCCTATACTTCTGAATAGCATCTGCTAGTATATGAGTCATGTGTTCGTTCACCACTATATAATTTATTTTGTTCCTAATTGCCTGGTCAAGTGTGTCTGACTTCCATTGCTTTGCAATGTGTGATTTAGTGGCTAAGTATATATATTGGAGAAGCTTGTTTTGAGAGGGGGATAACCCCAAATCTGGGATTCCTAATAAATAGGTTTCCATTGTGCCCCCTACTCGTGTTCCCAATGTTTCCGAGGCAAGGTCTGACACTTCTTTCCACGTCTGTGAAACTATGGGGCAGTCCCACCACATATGCTTAAAAGTTCCTAGAGTGTGGCACCCTCTGGTACACATTCTCTCCCCTGTCTTGCTCCATTTTGTCAATCTCTACGGGGTCAAGTATGTTCTATGCAAAACTTTAATAGCAGTTTCTAGGAGTGTTTGGTTTAGAGAGCCTTTGTATATGCTTTTCCATGCTTCCCCCCATCTCTCCTCATTCCATTGTTCGCCTGGATCCCTCTCCCACTCCTCCATATATCTGTCCCTTGTTCCCTCCGGTGGTTCGTTGTATATATCATAGATTCCCCCAATAATTCCCTTAGTTAAAGGGGCCCTCTGGCATATTACAGATAGCCAGGTTTTTGGGGGGGTTCCCCATGTTCTAGATATCTTGTTAACCAGGTGTTTGATTCTACAAAAGTTGAAATGTTGGCTAATGGGGATGTTATGGTGGTCTCTTAAAAATTCAAAAGTTATGGGGGTCTCAGAGCCCAGCCAAGCTCCCAATCTATCCAGTTTCCTAGATTTCCACCACCAGTTAGCTTCTGAACCTAGTCCCTGCGGCAGCCATGGATGGCAAAGGACCGACATCATTGGGGAGGGATGTTTGAAAAGGGATGTATGCTTTAGTGCCCATTTCAAGCCTTGCACTGTGGTGGAGATAACCAGATGTCTAATCCCTCCTATTGTATCCAGAACTTTGTCTAGCCATACCAATGTATCCCAGGAGTAAGGGTGTAGTATTTGATCCTCCATAGTCTTCCATAAAGGATAGTGGGTCCCTGAGTGGCTTATAGGAATGAAAGCTAACTGTGCTGCTCTATAATATTTCTTTAAGTCTGGGCATGACAGTCCACCCTTATCCTTGTGTTTAAACATTATTTCCTTTTTAATTCTGGGGGGTTTACCCTTCCAAATGAAATGGGACACCTTTCTTTGGAATCCTTTTAGTTCAAGCTGAATGATGGGGACCGGCAAGGTCCTGAACAGGTACAAGAGCTTCGGAAGAATCGACATTTTGAAGGCAATAATTCTGTCCAACCAGGAAATAGGATATCTAGTCCATTTCAGCATATCCTCGCTTAGTTTTTTATAGATCGGGGGGTAATTAGCCCTATATATGGAGTCTGTAGATGACGTTAGTTTTATCCCAAGATATTGGATGTTGGCTTTAGCCCATTGCAATTTGTACCTTTCCGTTATTATTTCCTTTGTTTTGGCCTCTACGTTTAATGCTAATGCTTCTGTTTTCTCGACATTTATAAGTAAGCCCGATCTCTGGCCAAATTCTGTGTCCAAATTCTGCTGCCCTATTTTAAGCCCCTTAATTCCTGCGTTCGTCCTAATCGCCTGAGCGAGAGGTTCAATCGCAATGGCAAACAGCAAGGGGGAAAGAGGGAACCCCTGTCTAGTTCCCCTCTCTATTTTAATGGTCCGGTTGTATTTGCCCGGAAGTTTAAGTCGGGCTACTGGGTTTTTATAGTATGTATTTATTAAGTTTAAGAAACTCCCCTTAAATCCAAATTTATTTAAGACCTCTTTAAGGTATGGCCACTCCAATGAATCAAAGGCCTTTTCGATGTCTAGTGCTAACAAGCAGGCCGGGGTTTTGGTACTATTAGCGTGGTGTATTAGGTTCACCAGCCTCCTGATATTATCTCTGGCTTGCCTATGGGGGATAAACCCCACCTGGTCCCTATGTATAATCCTTGGGAGAAATTTTGAAATTCTGTCCGCTATTATTTTTTCCAGTAATTTAATATCCCCATTTAGAAGGGATATGGGTCTATAGTTTTTAATCTCTGAGCTGTCCTTCCCTTCTTTAGGAAATAGGGTGATTTCTGCTAAGTTCATTTCTAGAGGGATCTCCTGACCATCCAGGATATGATTATATAGTTTAGTTAGTCTAGGTGTCAATATATCCGTAAAGGTTTTATAATACATGTTCGTGAACCTGTCTATGCCCGGTGCCTTTCCCAGTTTCATTGCCTGGATTCCCTTTCCTACTTCCTCCTGTGTAATCCTAGCATTAAGAGATTTTACCTTGGATTCCTCCAAACAGGGCAAGTCAAATCTATCTAGCCAGGCTCTGGTACTGTATACGGTTTCTTTACTTGAAGCTGAGTAGAGTTTTTGGTAAAAATTATAGAAAAGTTCTTGTATTTTGGAAGGATCTGCTGTTTTGATATTTTCTTTATTCTTTATGCAATAAATTCTCGAGAGAGCTTGTTTAGATCTTAATTTTTTCGCTAACATCCTATCCAGTTTGTTCGCTTGGAGGTAAAATTTGTGTTGGGTTCTCCTAAGAATTTTCTCCGCCCCTTCCGAATAAATCTTATCTAGTTCTGCTCTCACGCTTTCTATTTCTCGCCTAATCTGAGTTTTAGGGTTTTGTTGATTTAATTTTTCTAATCTTCCTAATTCCTCTGTGAGTTTTATTTCCTGGGCTCTCTGTTCTCGTCTGAACTTAGATGCCTCTTTCATACAAATGCCCCGGATGTACGCCTTATGGGCTGCCCATACCCAGCCGGTCCCAACCCCAGGTGTCTCATTTCTTTCAAAAACAAATTCCAGTTCCTGGGCTATTCGTTTTTTAACTATCGGGATCGTCAGTATTCTTTCATTCAGTCTCCATTGATAAGGGGGTTTAGTCATGGATCCTAGGTTTATGGTCGCCTTCACCAAACTATGGTCTGACCAGGCACACGGTATTATGTCCACGTTTTGAGAGTCATGTATAAAGGAAGGGTCGGTTAACAGGTAGTCTATTCTGGAGTATGTTTTATGGGGGTAGGAATAGAAAGTAAATTCCCTGTGTCCTAAATGTCTTTCCCTCCAGAGATCCGCTAACTCGAGCTCTCTTAGCAGTCTGTTAATTTGTTTCAATCTTTTAGTGAACTTGTCTCCCAAGTCTTTCCCTGTTCTATCCTTTTTGGTATCTAGTACCAAGTTAAGGTCCCCCCCCAGAATAATCCTACCCTGCTTTACCAATGACAGATGTTTCAATGCCCTGATGAGATGTGTATGAGGAGAGATGGTAGGAGCATATATTACTGCTAACGTGACCGGGATGTCTAGTACCTTTCCCATCAAAAAAAGATAGCTTCCCTGTCTATCTGTAAATTTTTTGTCCAGAGTGAAGGGAAAGTTTTTGTGGAGTAGGATTGCCACCCCTTCCCTTTTGGCACTGCTACTTGTTGTGTGGAACTTAGGGAAATTTTTGTTCATAAATGTCGGAATTTGTTGATGCTTAAAGTGGGTTTCTTGAATAAAAATTACCGCAGGGTTAAGTGTTCTGTAAAATTGAAACGCCTTGTTCCTTTTAGTGGGGGAATTAAATCCTTTAACGTTATGTGTAATAAAGACGTATTCAGCTTCACCCATAATCTAGAGTATCGTGTGAAGCTAATGTCTGCCGAGACTTACCCCTAGAGATAGAGGATTCGGAGTCGGCGCCCGAGGAGTAGGAAAGCCGGCGAGGAAGCCCCGCAGTCCTCCATCCGCCAATCTGGTTGTGGATAGTATGAAGAGAAAAATTGATGACCAAACATATACAAATAAAACTTTTCGGACCCTTGGTCCTCCCCCCCCTTTTTCTTCTTCCTCATGATTCCTTTCATCTTGCACCTATTGTGCCTAGGGAGTAACCACTAAAAAACCCAGGATACTTCCCTAGAATGAGGAAATTCTCTTTCGTAATCTAACCCGTTCCTAAAACTGAGTCGAAAAGTACTTAACTGGAGTGCTAACCCCCACTACATTGGAAGGAGCAACAAGTAATGTAAACTGCAACTAGTATTCTCTTATACGAATCAGATATCGTGGATATTTTGGGAAACCTTACCCCAACTCTTACCTAAGTCTAATAATAGTAATTCCTGCGCTTTACAGTAAAGTCTATTAGTAAAGAATAACCTGATTGTCTCTGCAACCTTGGAAATCATCTTTAGAGAAGGCAAACCTCTCCTGGAGCATTCCCTTGATCAATTCTTACTGCTCTATCGCTCCGGTCCCTAAGCCCCTTGTTACTGTCATTCCTTTGCTTTTTCTTGGCAGAAACATCTATCCAGTCTCTAGTTGGTCTTTCCCTTGGCTTAGGCAATTGGCCCATTAGATTGGAGCCTTCTGGGAGCAATTGTAGGTGAATAAGCTTTTTTTGGAGCGCGCCCAGTGAATGTGCCACATGTGTTAGCTCATTCCAGCGAAATTGTAGGCTAAAGGGGGATTCCCCAGAGATACTGAATTCTGTTCTTTATTAGAATTTCCAAAGCCGGTCTCATTTCTCTCCTTTTCGCCAATAAACAATTGTAATTGTGTTCCGTCCGGGCCAACTATTCTAGGCAATTTCCTGGCAGCTGCCATTAGCAGATCTCTGGAGCTCTGTCTCACAAAACGAACAACTATGTCCTTAGGTTTCTCTGAATTGATTGGACCTCCAAGGCCCTGTGGGCTCTTTCAATGAGCAGCACCTCCTCTGTTTGATTCGGTAGAATGGTGGCAAATACTGCTTCTAGATAGGGTACAAGATCCTGCACATTTTTAGGGACACCTCTCAGCCGTACGTTATGCCTTCTGGATCTATTTTCCAGGTCTTCCAATTTATTTTCAAGAGCCTCTATACGAGTTGAGTTGGCGCTGATATCAATTTTATCATCCTCTTGTGTAGAGATAATCATCTCGGTTCTTTTTTCTAACTCGTGTGTTCCCTGACCTATTGCACCGATCTCTTCTCTCATCTCCTTTAGTGCTAATGCAAGTTGAGTTTTCAACATTAGTTCAAATTTTGCCATTGCCGAGACTGAGAAATCCACGTCAGTGATGGTGTTGGGCCTTTCCCCTTCATTCTCAGACATCTCAGATCTTTCTGGGGAGCTTTCCCCTGCTTTGGTTGCCAAACTGGACACTGCCTGGAAATGCTCAGGGATGCCTCTGGAGGATGTGCTTCTCTTAGCCTTCTTCATCTTTCGCTCTGTTTCCTCCCTGGCTCTTTTGTCTCTTAGGCGGCCACACTGGTAGAAGGGTATCTCCCCACTAATAGTTGTCTTGGCACCCCTTAAAGAACACTGAGTCCTGCTCTGGGAAGCGCCTGTGTAAAAATGTTATGGAAGGTGCTGCTCGAGTTGGGGCAATTTATAGTTTCATCTTTGTTTAGTCTTGCATTGTCAAAGTCTCAAGACTTTCTGCCTGTTGCTCCCCCTGTTGCTCTATCTTCTAGATTCCATCAATGAGACCCTTACAGAAAAAAAAGAAGAGAAAAAAAAAAAGACAGTTGGGTGGGCGCTCACCCTCATGGTGGGATTCTCCACTAGGTAACGCCGGAAACATGTGCCTGTTAGGCCAAAGTCCATCTGCTGCTTCTGTGCCCCAATATGGCCTCCTAAGTATGCATTTTATTTAGATCTCAATTTGCTCTTAGCCCGTATCTTTGTTCTTCTCTTTTTTTTTAGTATTTTTTTTCTTTTCCTCTTTTCTTTTTTTTTAGTATTTTTTTCTTTTCCTCTTTCTTTTTTTTTTTATAGTCTTTTATGGAGGGCTAGATGCCTTAAAGCCAATTAGGCGCATGCATTTGGAGCCTAAGAGAATTCCCCTTCAATTTAGGGATCCAAAATGGCCTCCCTTCTTCTGGGGATATTTTTTGGCGCCAAATAGGCAGGAAAAAGAAGACAAAAATGGCTGCTCTGGGCTGGAAAATGGGGGAAGCTTCCTAACAGCTCTACTGCAACCCCCCACGCCATGTTTTTTCGGACCTGTATCGGGCCCTTATGGTGGGCGGAAAGCTTATCAGGCTGAGTGCCTGTAGTGTGATGTGGGTCCTGGCCTCCTACGAGGTAGCCTTTCCTCCCCTCGGGGGCCTCCGTGTCTTTTACCCCACTCACCCTCCTAGGTGCTTCCGTCACTCCGCGGTCTCTGCCACTGTGACGCTCCCCTTGCTGGGTGCCCCCCCGGGCCGCTCGGTCCTCTCCGACGCCACACTCTGGTGCTGCGATAGATCTCTCCTGCGCCGCCGACGCAGAGGCAGACAAGGAGAGAGCCTTCCCTAGTAGCTGGTGATCAGGCAGAGGGATCACAGACAGGCAGGGAGAAGATGGCGTTCCTGCATAGGCCTCTCCCTCGTGGCGGGCTGATTTCAGTGAATACACCGAGAGCTCTTTTCTGTGCACTATTTGTTGCCAGATAGACCCTGGCTGCTCCTGGAGCTTAGTACATAGTGCTACTGGCTAAATTGCCACCAATTTGGGTAAAAAAAAAACTTTTTTCTTATACTTTAGTGCAGAGCAGCAGAAAAACACGTCTGCTCTCTCTGCCAGCTGGACAAGCCCCCCCCCCCCCCCCCCCCCCCCGTGATTGCTTAATTCTGAACACAGCTACATCCCCATTTATAAGAGTGCGTGCAGACTTATGCAAACACATTATTGGTATTTTTTATTTTTCTTCCCTCCACCTAAAATATTTCAGTTTGTTTTTCAATTGTACAGTTGTACAGTTTATCGGTCACATTAAAGGTGGAAAAATATCTGAAATTATTTATCTTTGTCTCATTTTGTTAAAGCATTTTTTTTAAAACCTGTCATTTTAACAGGGGTGTGTAGACTTTGTATATCCACTGTACATGTTAAGGGGGCTGCCATTGAAGGCATGTCTACCTGAGAGGCACTGGGAAAACTTTACACCTCATATAATTCTTCCACAATGCTTGCAGATGCAGGAGATGCCTTCATGGACCTGAAAAAAAAACAAAAAGAAAGAAGCAAAAAAAGACAAGATCTACAATATAAGGCCTGAAAACATCATAGGGCCTGCAGCATCTCTTCTCAACAGCTTAGTGACAATTTATTGGTCACACTACTAACTGATTTTTGGATCTTGGCCTATGTGATGGTATATTTCGGGCCTGATTCTATTGCAATTTGGCCAATTCAATACAAGCACTGAGCATAATTTTTACTGAAGTTTTTAGTTAGTGAAGACCTTGCTTTTGGATAGAAGTTCACTAACTAAAAACTTTGTTTAAAAATATATGCCATATGCTTATAAAGAGCCCTATTCAATTGACCAAATTAAATTTTAATGAGGCCCGTTGTGTTCTGTTTAACCTGTCACCAATTGATGGTCACTGAGGAGTGCTGTTGAGAAGGCAAAAACATGTCTGCAGACTCTATGGGCATCATTCAATTGCATTTTGGCCAACTGAAACAGCTCTATATAAGCACAGAGCATATATTTAGTTACAGACGTTTGTAGTTAGTGAAGACCTTGCTTTTGGATAGAAGTTCACTAACTACAAGCATCTGTAAAAAATATGCTCTGTGCTAATATTGAGCCCTAAGCAATCGGCCACATTGCAATTGAATGAGGCCCTATTTCCTCCTCCGCTTGGGCCCAGGACCCACATCACCTATGGGGGGCGGTGCAAGGCAGCGGTGGTATGGCTGGTGGCGGACACATGGGAGGAGAGGAGGGGCCAGGCTGCTCCTGACTGGGGGATTGGGGGACCATCTCCTGTCTGTGCAGCCTGACCTGAAGGTGTTCGGATGTCATATGGTGCCTCCTCACCTCCCTGGACAGCCTGGCCAGGCTGTGCGTCATATGGGACCGAAGGCCAGAGATGCTGGCCTCAATCCTTTGCATTCTGGCCTCCACCCTTTGCATTCTGGCCTCCACCCTTTGCGTGCTGGCCAGCTGCTCCTTCATGACAGCCAGCATCTCGACCAGCACAGCCTGGCTCTGCGGCGATGACACTCCTGGGTGGACCTGGTGAGGTGTAGTGGGGAGGTCCACAGCTGGAGCCTGGGGTGACAATGTGCCCGGTGGCGACCAGGCCAGAACACTGTGTGGGGAAGGAGGTGTTGTCCCAAGGGCATGGGAGGGCCCCAGAGTAAGTGAAAGTCTTTGGAGGATGGGCATAGTCCCAGGGCTTGTGGCAGGTGAGCCTGCAAGGTCAATGACCTGCCCATCCCCTGACCCAGGGCCCTCCGATCTTCCTTCCTCCTCCCCCTGTGCTGGAAGATCCTGGTACAGGGCCCATGGCCCCGCCTCCTCTGGCTGGTCACAAGACCCAGACCTCCTCCTGGATGCTGAGAGTTAGAGAAGAAAGGTACATGTCATTAGTATGTTGATTAGCGCATTGATATGTGTTCATTTCTATTTATCTGACATCTATTCTTCAATATGGATGATTCTCCTCTTTGCAACTCTGATTAGCTATCTTATACTAGCTGTTATCTATTCTTAGGTTTCTGTTCTTGATGGTTCTCGGCTCACAACGCTATCTGTATTACAGCTGCTGTCTGTAACTGCATAGGCTGCGCAGGCACACCAATACATGGGGCCTCATTCAATTGCGATTTGTCGAATTGAATAGGGCTCTAAATAAGCACATAGCATATTTTTGTTAAATAAGTTTCTAGTTAGTAAACATCTATCCAAAAGCAAGATTTTCAGTAAATAAAAGCTTATTTAAAAATATATGTTATGCGTTTATTTGGCCAAATTGCAATTGAGTGAGGGCTATGGACTCTCTATTACAGGGGTGTCCAAACTCTTTCCTGGATTGGAAGATATCCTTTCTGTGCACAGGTGATTCAATCAGGATGACTGAAGAAGCGATTGACTCACCTGTGCGCAGCAGGGTTATCAAATCCAGGCATGTGTGTGGCCCACCAGGACCAAATTTGGACACCCCTGCTCTATTGCTTGATTACTGTCGTGGTGACCAGGAATGACAGTGATTTGTCAGCTTCATGAATTTAATGATGCATCCATCTATCCCTTGTTAATTTCATGGAGCTGACATGTCAGTGTCATGTACATGTGTAGTGTGTGTGATGCACATGTGGTGGCATGTTGCTGTATGTCATATTCACCTGCCATGGAGGCTGGGTCCTGCTGGTCCACCGGGCCTGAAGCTCCAGCTACGGCGGAGGGTGCAAGTATGGCCCTTGCGACGAGTTCATGCCCCAGGTACTTGACCCTCCGCCCCTCGTCCTCCTGGGCCATCTTCCCCCTCACTACGCCCTGATGTCGTCGAAACGGTGCTTTATGGACCGCAGACTCCGTCCATGGCTCGCCACACCATTGACCAGATTGACCACCTGCTGCCAAGCATCCGCCTTGGGCCCAGCCTTAACTTCCCTACCCCACAAGGTGATGACGGGGTGGGCACGGATTGCCTCCAGGAGGACCATATTTTCCTCCTGGCTATAGTTGTGGGCCCTGGACCTGGCGTCAGCCTCTTGCTCTCCAGACTGGGGTTGAGGACCCTCTCCACTCTCCTCCTCCCTCCTCTCCTCCCTCCTCCTCCTACTCTCTCCTCCTACTCTCCTCTCCCTCCTCCCTCCTCCTACTCTCCTCTCCCTCCTCCCTCCTCCCTCCTCCTACTCTCCTCTCCTCCCTCCTTCCTCCTACTCCCCTCTCCTCCGTCCTTCCTCTCCTCTCCTCCCTCCTTCCTCCTACTCTCCTCTCCTCCCTCCTTCCTCCTACTCTCCTCTCCTCCCTCCTTCCTCTCCTATCCTCCCTCCTTCTCCTCCTCTCCTCCCTCCTTCCTCCTCTCCCTCCTTCCTCCTCCTCCTCCTCTCCCTGGTCCTCCTCCTCCTCTCCCTCCTCCTCCTCCTCCTCTCCCTCCTCCTCCTCCTCCTCAACTACCTCCCCCTCCTCGACTACTACCTCCTCCTGCTCGACTACTACCTCCTCACTCCTCCCCTCCTCTTCCCCACCTCCACGCCCTGGGACTCCCTGCCACTCCTCTCCCCTCTGCTCCTCTCCCTCCATCACCACCTGAAAAGAAAAGCAAGAGAAATTAAGAAATGTTTTAGTTGGTTTGCCTGCTCCCCCTCGTCCCCCATTCTAATCGCCTATAACACTCTTTCTGCTTGGATATCAATGTTGTAACTAACTGTAGTAATCCACCTTAAGTGGACAGAGCCTGTGACAGAGCAGTGGGAGGGGTGTACAGCACCTCTCACTCTGGACCTGAGTGGGGCTTATGAAACACGCTAGATCAATACTTTCCTAAACAATGTGGAAGGGTCAGTTACAGTTTGCATATATACAAGGTATGCGGCTATTTACTGTGTGCTTCTATCATGTGTTGGGAGTGGCCCATGTCTGAGGCCACTAATATCCTATCTGCATTATACTCTGCACATATTCCTGGGCGTGGTACCTATCCTGAAGCCATCTTCTGTACCAGAGGTAGTAGGAACTACATGGTCCTGCTGGGCTAGGCTGAAAATAAGTTCTTGTCAAGCCCCATTGAAGAAGCAGTTTGGAACACGTATGTGTATTGCAAATATGTGTAATCTGGAAATATGTGTAGAAACGTATCTATCTCTATATATCTCTATCTCTATATATCTATTTATATCTCTATCTCTATATATCTCTCTCTCTATCTCTCTCTCTCTCTCTCTATCTCTCTATCTATCTCTCTATCTATCTCTCTATCTATCTCTCTATCTCTATCTATCTCTATCTATCTCTATCTATATATCTCTATCTATCTCTATCTCTATATATCTCTATCTCTCTCTCTCTCTCTCTCTCTCTCTATATATATATATATATATATATATATATATATATATATAAATATATATATATATATCAAGATATAATACGAAACATAAAAAAATAATAACTTACCTCCCTCCTCCAAACTCCTCTCCCCCCCAAAAAAACCTCTCCAAATCTATAAGCCAACCAAAAAAAAAACACAATTGTACTTCTCTCCAGTGTATTCAGTACATGTAGAAATTGTCAAAACATAAAAATAAAATAAAATACAGCTTGATAGGATGAAAAGCATGTACAATGCAACTTACCTCCCTCCAAGCAAATCCTTGCTGGAACAAATATCACGGCAAACTCCAAAAAACCTATAAACAAGAAAAAAAAACACAATTGTACTTCTCTCCAGTGTATTCAGTAAATGTAGAAATTGTCAAAACATAAAAATAAAATAAAATACAGCTTGATAGGATGAAAAGCATGTACAATGCAACTTACCTCCCTCCAAGCAAATCCTTGCTGGAACAAATAACACACCAAACTCCAAAAACCTATAAACAATAAAAAGAACGCAATTTTACTTCTTTACATCGTACTCCGTAAATCTAGTAATGTATTTTCGTAAAAAGAACATAAAACCAACTTGATAATAAAGCAACTTACCACCTCTAACCCACCAATCTCCGGGAACCGCGTGCTACTTCGGCCGAAATCGCAACACAGTCGAGGCGTGGGCACGTGTCATTCATATTTATTCACTCCCACTGTGATTGTCTGTGAGACCAGTGGCGCGATGCGTGATTCCGCTATTGGATGGTTCGTGCCGGGCGAGGCTAGTCCGCCCCCTTCCAGCTTGCGTGCGCGCCTAAACGTCACGGCCTTACTACATTCTCAAGGCCGCGATTCGCGCCTGGCTATATTAAATTTAAGGCTGCGATTCACGCCTGGCTATATTAAATTGAAGGCCATGATTCGCGCCTGGCTATATTAAATTTACGGCCGCATCCGTTGAGGTTCACACGATGCACTTACGGCAATGGAATGAAACAGGGCTGCAAGGGCCCTAAAAGTATAAATGAAGCAATAAAAGGCATTCAAATTACTGGCAAAACAATCCATAATGATCAAATATGTAAATAAAAGATATATTTTTATTGTCATGTACATCCTCAATATGGCTGCCATATTAACCCTTTAGCACTCACAAAGGCTAGAATGTGTCCCCTAAACATATCAACATTATCTGATTTACATCTCTCTCATCACATCTACTTTTTGGAACACAAATATTGGCTATATTTCAACACCACACTACATTGATCACGTAGCATGGGCCCAAATTCAAATGTGGGCCAGAATTTTAGGGGTTACAAATTAAACTGGCTAAACCAATCCATGATCAGGGAAATTCATAACATGATTAAGCTTAGATACACCAGTGAGCTTTTCCATTGGTGAAATCCACAAGGATAATCACAGCTGCGGTAGTTAGAAAGCTATAAAACAACATCATCATCCAGGAATTAGCAAATCTGAACCATCATGGATAGCAGAAATCTGAGTGTGGTGTATAGGTATGTGAGTAGAGCGCAGAGCCGTAGGAATGTATATTTGTTTCGAATGTTGCAGAGTGGAAACCCGGCTGTCAGGCGTGCGACTGTGGAGTGGCCGAGGAGTGACAGAGAGGGGTGGCTGGGAGTGAATGTGGATGAGCGTGCTGATGCAATCCATGGTGGTCCGGAACCAAGGCAGGCAAGTGGCTCATCACCAGATATGACTAGGGTCATGGTTGGGGGTCAGTTAGGGGAGAGAGCTCCAGTGGCACAGGGACAGGGGGCTATGAGGGCACCTGCAGACAGGGAGGAGGACCTTGATGTGGGTGATCAGCTGTTGGGGGTGTCAGATGAGAGACCCCTACAGGGTGTGGCACATCAAGTGGGGGCTCCTGCACAGCCAGCCTCCAAAGGGGGGGGAGCAGGCCCAGGAGCCTGCCAGGAGGCCTCGTGCACCCAGGGTGTACAGGGAGAGAGTTACATTAGAGGGGTTAACTGATGTGGAAGTGTATGAGCGTTTTAGACTAAGACGTTCCAGCCTGGAGGAGCTCTATGCGGTCCTGAGGAAGGACATGGAGCCTTCCTCACGGACCAATAGAGCCATCCCAGGCATGACACGGATGTTAGCTTCCATACACATCCTATCATCTGGTAGTTTTCAGACCACTGCTAGCATAGTAGGAGGAATGTCTCAGGCAAGCATTTCAAGGTGCCTGAGCACATTCCTCCATGCTATTGTTCTGAAAGCTGCCAGATACATCAATTACCCCCACACTGTGGAAGAGATCTTGAAGGTGAAAGCGGATTTCTTTCGAATGGGAGGTATCCCCAATGTGCTCAGTGCTATAGATTGTACACATGTAGCATTGATACCTCCTAGAGATCGGGAAGATCTGTTCAGAAATCGCAAACACTATCATTCCATCAATGTACAGGTTGTTTGTGATGCAGACATGCGCATACAAAATGTGGTTGCAGGCTTCCTAGGAAGTACTCATGATGCCCATATCCTGCCTCAGTCATCTACCCATCGATATTTTGAGTCTGGACAAGCTCCACCTGGGTGGCTACTGGGTGAGTACCCATAAAGGATCGCAGGCAAGCATGTTACCAAGAGTGAATCCCCTAACATATACATCAAGTTCCACTGTAATGCAACTACGTTGTTGCATGAAAAATGCGCAACGACACATGCGCCAACAGACAAAATAGAATCCCTCAATAACGCGCACGACATCTGCGCGCAGGAGTTGAGATAAGGACTTAAGGGTGGACTTAGGGGTTTTAAGATTAGGGGTCTTTGGGCTAAGGCTTTGGGTTCTGAGTGTTAGGCATGGGGTCTCAGTGGTTCGGGTTAGGTATGGGGTCTGAGGGCTTGGGTTAGAGGGTTTTGGCCCGTTAGGCGATAGATTCTACAACTTGCGCTCTTTGATTGACGCACATTTCGACACACAATTTTCAACAGTGCGCTACTGTCACCGGCTTCTGTCAGCGCCGTAAGAAGGTGTGCTGACTGAGCCATTGCATCGTAGCTTGTTGCTGTTCCTAACCCGATGTGACCTGGTCATAGGAGTAGGAAGTTCCAACCCAGAGATCCCTAAACTAACGTCACATTCATCATTGTGTATATTTACAGATGCTTTAAAGAGCAGCACAACATCACATTCATACCTACATCTCCCATTTTTGTTTCCTTCAGGTGATGCAGGATATGGGTGTTTGCCATGGTTGTTGACCCCTGTGAACAATCCACACACAAAAGGGGAGGAGAGGTACAATGCGGCCCATGCCAGAACCCGGAATGTAATAGAGCGCACCTTTGGCCTCCTGAAGATGCGCTTCAGATGTTTACATTCCACTGGCGGGGCGCTACAGTATACACCAGTGAAGGTTTGTCACATCATCATGCACAATATAGCAGTACAGGCCAACTTTCTGGGGAACATTGTTGATGCTCCGCTTAAACCGGCGGAGCGTCTAGTACCAGCCCCTGGTGAGGATAATGTTCATGGGTCACGACTACATGCCCACGTCATTCGGGAGTACTTCCCATGTAAGTCTGAAACCAATAACAATCAACTATAATGTACCTTGATTATGGTAACTAATACATCTCTTTTCTCCTTCCCCATTGTCATACAGAATATCCAACAGTCTAACATATATCTTGTGATGCATCCTTAACACTGAATCAAATACAGCCTGCTCTGATATCCGTTAATGGTAAGGATGCGCACATTCCCATACACATCATATATATTGATATCTGCAAACCTCCAGAAAGTTAGCTAAATGGATGGTATGATATATTCCACAATGTCACTTGATCCATCCAAGGTAAAGAACCACATGTGGATGTCCGAACATGCATCAATGTGTGATAGTTGTGATCTTCCATTTCTATTACAGGCTGCACTGGTCTCTCTGTCTCTCTCACTGTCTCTCTCTCTGTCTGTCTCTGTCTGTCTGTCTCTATCCTCATCCCACCCACCCCTGTTTACCCTTAATTTATTGAGTCACACAAGTCTTCGACACCTGAATGATTAGCAACTTCTGCTAACTATCCTGATTAACCCTTTACACTATGTTTTCTCTTGCCTTCTTCCTCACATCCCCTGACTTTTCCTCAGACTCTTCTTTACTTCTCCCCATTTTGTCTCCAACATTTTCATTTCCCCTCTCATGCCCACCTCTCCCCTTTTATTCGCCCATCAGCGAACCTTACTCTAGCTGTGGTTAAACTATGTGTCTCCTGACTGTCCCATCTGCAAATTACATTATCTGTCCACATGGGGCAGATACCTTATTACATAATAGTGCATCGCACTTTACTTTGATCCCTTTACCTCTCCGACTAATGCATAACTTTCTACTTGACACAACTTCCTTCCTATGTATCTCTCACTTACTTATTAACCTTGCTATTCCTTATTTACTCTTCCCCATATCCATTACCTTTAGCTTGGAAGTGGTGAGTTTCTAATCTTGTGGGGGCCTTTGGGAAGAAATCAGTTTTTACAAGACTTTCGCTCAAAACAGGGCCCTCCATTTTCTGTCGTTGGCAATATTACATACTGTATATTTTCGTGTTCTTCTCCCTTGTACAGCGCCACGGAATATGTTTGCACAATACAAATAAAAGATAATTAGACTAATCATAATATTCCCACATCAGGACAAATTAGTCTGGGCCATCATTATCATCTGACAGATGGTTAGCTTGTACGAGATCCCAATGCATAACATGTGTGCTGACAAACCTGCATCTGTTGGTGGCTGCTCATATGGCATATGTAAGGTTTCCACTAATATATTATTTGTGTGTTTGTATTCCAGATCACGGTCAGAACAAGGCATGAAGATAGACATCATGACATTCCATGGCCATGTCAATGTCCTCATGTATGTGCATGTGCCCGTTTCATTGCTTTGTTGGATCCAGTGTGATATCTGATTACCTTGACTGAATTGACTGATATGTGTCATGAGACAATTTCACTATACAATGCAGATGTGATGTGACATCTGTCAGCTGATGTTCCTGGTATATCCATAGCATGTGTATGCTCATATAGTCTACCTCGATTCATATGTACCTATTGGTTTAGACATTCTATCCTCTCCTCTACTTGGACTGTTGTGAAGCCTGCAGCACAAACCCTTCCAGATCTTTTCTTCAGTGCTGATGTGACCCTCCCTGTGCATATGGGGAAAAGTAAATCCAGGCTTGGGACTTAACAGTTAATGAGGTTACGTTAATCTTCAGTTATGCATATTCAACAACAGTGAGTATAGATGCTCAATCAGAGAACAAACTACCCTTGATATTGCCTGGTTTGTTGTGAGTTCTCTGGAATAAGTAACATCTGACTGATATGGTCCTGGTCAGGTCCCCATCTTTTTGACCAAGGTTATCTATGTAGGGACTTCTTATTGTTGCGTGAGAACTGACCTCATGGGCTTATAGCATTCACTGATTGACAACATACTTCTGATGTTGCATCAGAGTGTCCTTTTAACACACAAGCATACATTTTGCTCTCCCCATATGTATATCACCTTATTCTGGATTATTGTGGTCTTTCCTTATTGACTGTTATATATATATGTAGTAACAATAATGAGATAAATTATATTGCCTAATGTTAGGTGATACACTGTAAATCCCATGATCATCTATATCAATGTAATTTCCCCTGCCTGCATTCTGCTCTCATATGCCTATTTCCCTGTGTTACCATGTATGGCCACTATAGGTGGGCAGGTGATAGCAGAGAGGTCAGACAAATCACTGCACTAGAGAAGGAACTGGCAACACAGTCCAGTATCTTTGACATGAGAACCTTGGGGAACAGCACAGGCAGATACCTAGCTAAATGTGCTGCAGTCTATAGGGTCACAGAGAGTTGAACAAGACTGAAGGACTGAACAACAAATAATAAATAAATGAGGTTCCCCTGGTACTTGATATGCGTGATGTGGTGGTGTAATTTTACCACTATTTGCTTTCCCAACGGAGATGTGATGAGCGAGATGTATATGCAATTATATATATATATATATATATATATATATATATATATATACATATATATATATATTCCAGTACACATTAGATCCTCTGTGAGGTAGAAAGGGTTAATTTGGCATCCGTTTAATGTTTTTGTGTTGCAATTTATTCAGGTAGTGTGTCTTTAATTGCTTTCTGCATGTTGTAGCATGGCTCTTCATACTATTTTTTAAATTTCTATTTTTTATTTGGAGATTGTTGTGAAAGTAATTGTAATGACTTTCCATGCTTCCCCACTGGTATTTTTATATTGTCTTTCACAGTCTTTGTGGAGGCCATAATATTTCTGCCTCCATTTGCGGGTTTGAACGCCAGGGCGTTTTTGGGGATTCGTAGCAAATTAATAGAGATTTTCTAATGTAACAGTTACGGGCTTGACAGATCAAAGGGTTTGCATTCAGATTTCGACAATCCTGTGGGATTTTTCCACCTGTAACCCGCAGATCATTTGCAGGTAGCTTTAAGAGGCCAATTTAATAGCCGTAAGTCTTGTGGGCTCCTTTACGGGCTATGGTTTTGCACGTTGGGGGAATTTAATAGAGCTGAAACTGTTCCCTGGAAGGTAGGATCATGAGTCGGAACCTCAAATATTTTAACCATACCATGAGAAGACAGGATTCTGTAGAGAAGGATTCCCAAGGGACTATAAGTAGCTTTCTCCAATCACAATTCAAAAGCGTCAATTCTATGGCACTCAGACTTTATGGTCCAGTCCTCACATCTGTATGTCACTACTGGAAATATCATAGTTCTAACTATGCAGACCTGGATTGAGGGTGACTCCTCCTTGCATGCTTGATAGTTTTCTTTCCTTTTTACTAGTGTGGCAAATCTGCCATAGCTTTCCTCCCCACAAGCAAACATCTTTTAATTTCATGGCTACAGCTACCATCTGAAGAGATTTTGGATCATAGGAAAATAAAAATCTGTCACTAATTCCAGTTTGTTTCATCTATTTTCCAGGAACTGAGATTCCCGTTTCCACGATCTTCATCTTTTTAACATTGAGTAGCAGGCCACCTTTTGCACTCTCTTCTTTTACCCTCATCAATAGGTCCTTTAGTACTTCCTACATTTCAGCCATTAAAGTAGTATCATCAGTGTATCTGAGGTTGTTGATATTTCTTCCAGCAATATTGATTTTGGCTTTGGATTCATCCAACCCAGCCTTACCCATGATGTTCTCTGCATATAAATTGTGACAAATAAGGTGACAATATACAACATTGTCACACAACTTTTCTGATCTTGAACCATGCTGCAGATTCTTAAAGTCTTTAGTTTTACCTTTCTGGCATGTGAAATGAATGCAATTGTTCAATAATTGGAGCACTCTTTGGCACTGCCTTTTATGGGGATTTGGATGTAGACTGAACTTTTCCAGTCTATTGGCCATTGTTCATTGGCATAAGGCAAGCAACACTTTAATAGCATTATCTTGTAGAGTTTTGGATAGTTAATCTGTGCATCCCTCAACACCTGCAGCCTTGTTATGAGCAAGGCATCCTAGGGCCGTTCTCACTTCACTGTCCAAGATTTCTATCTCCAGCTCATTGGACATACTATTGAGGTCATCACTGCTGTTACGATCCTTCCGGCATATATCTTCAGTGTATTCCTACCACCTCTTCTTTATCTGATCTTCTGTTAAGTCCCCACCATTTTTGTTGAAGAGATCTCTTGACATTCTGTTCCTCTTCAATCTCTTTACATATCTAATTGAATAATGGCTTCTTGTCTCTTCTTGCCTCTCGAATTCTGCATTCAATTGGACAAATTGTTTCCTATCATCACTACCTTTCGCTTCCCTTCTTTCCTAAGCTACTTTCAAAGCCTCATCAGCTAGTCATTTTGTGTTCTTAGATTTCTTTCTTTTAGGGATATTCTTTGTTGCTGTTTCCTGTATAATGTTGCAAACTCCGTCCCAAAGTTCTTCAGGCATTCTATCTTCCATGTCTAGTCCCAGAAATCTGTTCTTTACCTCCACTGCATATTCACAAGGGATATTGTTTATTTTGTATCTACTTGGTCTGATGAATTTCCCTTTTTTCTTTAGTTTAATTCTGAACTTTGCAATAAGAAGCTCATGGTCTGAGCAGCAGTCAGCACCAGGTCTTGTTTTTGCTGATTTTTTATAGAGGTCCTCTATCTTTTGCTGCAAAGTATATTTTCTTGGTTTAATATCTATGACTTTCATAATATCTATGACACTGTGTTTAAATGGCTATACCACTCACTGCCTGCCTTCACACACATTTACTGTGTAACAGACACACTCGTGCCCTTTGTCTGTTTGCACATTTTACTGTAGAACAAGAGTGCTATTGCTCCTCATGTAGTGCTATTGCTCTTGTTCAATCGGACACTGCTTCGATCTTTGTCTTTTTAAAACTCTATCCTCCTTAAATAGTTTTTGGTCTCTATACCCTTGCTTCTCTGGGCCTCCCTATTGTTGCCATTGAGGCCTGTAACCTTGATAACCTTGCTCATGGTTTTTCTGTTGATACTCTCTGGAAATGTGTTCTTGTTTGGTGCAAGTCCAGGTGCAGAACCTTTGGAGTTAGTTACCTTGTCCTCCACACCCTCCACATCCTTATCCTCCTCTACACCCCTGATTATTTTGGTATCTCTGGTTACTTTGGTAGATTCCTTGCTGCTGGCTGCTGAAAGGGTGAAAAGCTGGTTGATTATTGCTTACCTCTAGATTGAGGATGACTCCTCCTTGCATGTAGCCTTTCAACCGTTTTCCTACATTTGGTGTGTGCAGTGAACTTAATCAGTGTGGTCCTCATTCCTTCCTAAAAATAACTTGGTGAGGTAAGTCAGATTTATTACAGTGGGGAAATGTGCAGGCATAGCTGCTCATAAATAATTTCTACATGGGTTACAATTAGCCCCATCATGTGCATTAGTATCCATACTATACATTTTAGCAGCAGTTAATATTGTACCTACCTTTCAGGCAGTATGATACTTGTTCCCTTATCCTTCTTTACAGTTCCGCTCCCAAAATTCTACATACCTCATTTACTTATGCTGCACATTTCCTTTTCCCATGAGACTCTAGTAATTTTAACTGTCGAGTTAATCTACTCAAGATTTTACTAGGTTAATACAACCAATCTTTGCAAAGGCTTTTGATACAGTGTCACATGGGAGACTATTGTGCAAACTAAGGGATACAGAAATTGCAGTAAATATATGCACATGGATTGAAAGCTGGCTAAAAGACAGGAAACAAAGGGTTGTGGTAAATGGAACCTACTTGGATTGAACTAATGTGGTAAGTGGGGTTCCTCAGGGCTCAGTATTAGGTCCTCTCCTTTCTAACATATTTATTAACAACTTAGAAGTAGGATTGGAAAGTAGTGTCTGTTGCTGATGACTCAAAGTTGTGCAAGGTAATTAAATCAGAAAATTATGTACTTTCCCTCCAAAGGGATTTGCATAAATTAGAGAAATGGGCAATTAATTGGCAGATGAGATTTAATATGAATAAATGTAAGGTTATGCATCTGGGAAGGAAATATAACCAGGCAATATATAAATTTAATGAAGCAATTTTGGGGTATCTGACATTGAAAGGGATTTGGGAGTGCTTGTGGACAACCTCCTACAGAACAATTCTCAATGCCAAGCAGCAGCTGCAAAGGCATATAAACTATTAGCATGTATTAAGAAAGTTATAGAAGCAAGGGAGGCAGATATAATTGTGAAGTAATATATGCAGCATTGTGTTGAAGAGCTGGCAATCTGTTTTCATGTTGCTGCAGCATCAGTGCTGTGGAGCTGCTGTGTAAGTGTCATGAATGTGTGCAGTGTGTAGTGTAAATAGTGTGCGTGCGCAAGGCAAATCCGTTAGGGTAGCTGTGTACTTCCGGATTGTGTAAGTTACTGTTCTAAAATGGTGCCTAATGTGTGGTACGCGACTGTGGCTGATTTTGCGTCCTTGTCTTCGGATGTCGTCCGAATTTTCGGAAAATCCGTAGGCGTTTTGCTTGTTTAGGGTCCTTTAGCCTCGTTTTCGTTTTGTTCGGCTGCCTTTTTTTCTCGCTTAGGGGATTTTCAGGTGTCTAAACTCTGTAATTTGGACTTAAATCAAGGTGTAACTTCACTTGCAGAGGTCCTGGGTGCCCCACCTTGCTGTGGGTAATCTTTTTATGTGTTTGTTGTGTGTATTTCTTGTGTTTCTAATACTAATATTAAGTCCTGTGATTTTAGTGTTGAAGAATGTGATCATCTTTATTTGAAATGCTTTTCCCTCTTTAGGTTTTTAAATTTTCCTCTGAGTATTTTGACTTTTAAGCTTTGGATGGAGTGATCATTCTGGCTGAAATGGTGTCCTACTGGACTACAGTATGCCTGTGTAAATTCTTTCTTAAATGCATTAAATGTGCCTGTGTCACATAAAGTACATTGTATTATTTAAACCAAATTAGACGATGTACATGAATATTATCCTTTGATGTTATAGGTTTTGTTGTTATGTGTGGCTGTATCATAATTACAAATGTGTTGGCATAGTTTACAGGCATGTTTGTTACAAGGTTTCGTTGCATTTTTTGTATTCAGTTGTTCATTGGCCAATTTTCTGCTGACACGTTTTTGTTTCAGGTTTGTTGGTTGTTTAAATGCAAGGAAGGGAGGTTTTGGGAATATATATTTTAATTCAGTATCTTCAACTAGTAATGGTTATAAATCTTTGATTATTTTCCAAATTTTCTCTAAAATTGGATGGTATGTGGTCACTAGAGGTATACGAGAAGTAGTTTCTTTTGTTTTGTACTTTAATAGGTGTTCATGGGGTATTTTGATGGCAGTGCTTATTTTTTGGGTAATAATACAGGGTTTGTAACCTTTTTGTTTGAAAGATTCAGACAGTGTTTTACATTTTTTATCAGGGTCTCCAGTGTTTGAGCAAATTCGATGGTATCTAATATCTTGATTATGGATGATGACTTGTTTGGTGTGGGAGGGATGGAAACTGGAGCTGTGTAGGTAATTACATCTGTCTGTAGGTTTCCTATATATAGATGAGTGGGGAGTGCCATTGGTGATGGATATAGTGTCTAGAAAGTTTATCTCTTCTGTGGAGAAATCCATTTTAAGTTTCATAGATGAATGGAAGGTGTTGAATGAATTATGAAAGTCTCTGAGTTTGCTTTTTCCTTCTGTCCAGATGATGAACAGATCATCTATGTAACGGTAGTATTTGTATGGTTTGTAAATGGATACAGATAAGAATGTTTCTTCTAGATTGGCCATAAATAGATTTGCGTATTGTGGAGCCATTTAGGGACCCATGGCAGTCCCCATCGTCTGTAGGAAGGTATCTTGGTTAAAAGTAAAATAGTTGTGGGTAAGGATATATTCTATTAGTTTAACAATAATATCAGGGCCATATTTATTGTTTAAAATGTTTGTTGAAGGAAACTTAAAGCATGCCTCAGTGCCATCTTTGTGTGGGTTATTACTGTAAAGAGACTCTACATCCATGGTAACAAGTAGTGTGTTAGAATGTAGGTTTTAATCTGACTGAGTTTGTTGAGAAAGTCAGTGGTGTCTTGTATATAGCTACTGTTGTTACTAACTAATTTTTTAAGGAAGTTTTCAACAAATCCAGATATCTGTTCAGTCAGTGTGTCCATACCTGTAACAATTGGTCTCCCTGGGTTGCCTGGTTTGTGGATTTTTGGCAGTAGGTAGAAAGTCCCAGTTGTAGGATTGGTGGGGATTAGTTGTTCTAATTCCTGATGTATATTTTTAGGGAATGTTTTAAGGAGTTTCTTAAGTTGAAGAGTATATTTTTCTGTAGGGTCCTGGTTCAATTTCTTGTAGTATGTGTTGTCTGACAGTTGTCTGTTGGCTTCATTTATGTAGTCCTGAGTATTCATGATAACAACTGCACCTCCTTTGTCTGCCGGTTTGATGGTGATGTTGGGGTTGTTTTTTAAAATCTTTATGGCAGTTCTTTCTGATGGAGTAAGATTGTGCAAATCTCTTTTATATTGTGTTGTTATAATGGATGCAGTTTTCAGGCGAAAGCTTTCTATATAACTGTCCAGTTTGGTGTTAGGACCAGGTTATGGGTTGAAATATGTGTTTTTTTTTCTTGTTACAGGCTAATGATGTTGTGGTATGTCCCTTGTGGTAGAAAAATTCTGCCAGTCTTAATCTCCTGAAGAATTCTTCTATGTCCGAGTATAGTTGTATTTTATCTAGTTTTATGTCTGGACAGAAAGACAATCCTTTGGAGAGAACAGATATCTCTGCCTGTGATAGTTGATGGTCTGAGAGATTTATAATTCCTGTGTGTTCTGTATGTTTTTCAGAAAAACTATTTGTTTGAGTTGTAGGATTTTAGATGTGTTGTTAGTAGAATTTAGGGCTAAATTTGGGTTGTTTCTTTTCTTCTCCTTTCGCTGTTGTATGTTGTTTTGCTGGAAGAGGCAGTTGAGTTTTGCTAAAAGTTGAGTATATGCTACTGGTGTGGCGCGCATGTGACATTACGCAATTAGCATATACCGGGTGCCGGCACCCGGTATATGCTAATGATGTGGCGCGCATGTGACGTCACATGCGCGCCGGGTCAAGAAGGAGCGGAGGCCAGAGCAGAAGCAGGTAAGTGAGGGGAACGGGAGAGGGGGAGGTATTTAGGGGGGTTTAGAATGAGTAGGGGGGTTTAGGTTGAGGAGGGGGTTTATGTTGAGGAGGGGGGTTGAGGAGGGAGGTTGAGGAGGGGGTTGAGGATGAGGAGGGGGGAGGGAAAGAGACACTGAGTATAAAACGCACATCGACGTATAACACGCACACATCATTTGCCCCCTATTTTCAGGGAGAAAAAGTGCGTGTTATACGCCGATAAATACGGTATATAGATTAATAATTACTAAATTACAAAATCTTCCAAACAGATTGGCACCTTGGCAAAAAGTAATTGACTCTACTCTCATAACTTACACAAATGAATGAAATAGATGCATGACCTCATGGAGCCGAATAATTCCCAATACAGGTGGATTTCAAAGCCAACAGCCTTATTAAATTGCGAGTCAGTAAATTTAAAAGGGCTCTAATTAAGCACATAGCATATTTTTTTTAACAGAAGTTTTAAGTTAGTGAAATTCTAGGCAAAAGAAAGGTCTTCACTAACTAAAAACTTCTGTAAAAAAATATGCTGTGTGCTTAAATAGAGCCCTTTTAAATTTACTGATTCCCAAATTTAATAAGGCGGTCTTATACATACCTGCATGCTTCAAATGCCTTTATTTGCATATATTCACATTGATAAAAAGCACATATTACATTATACCTAATTACAACATAATTATATATTTTTTCTAAATTGTCATTAAACATTTTACACTTGTATGACATTTTATTTAGAAGATCTGGAATACCTATAATAAATGGATTAAGAGACTTTTATCAAGTATTCCAATTAATTATATAAATTAATACTAGAACACCCTTCCCATGAGAAATTACTAAATATTAATGTAAATGTATCAAATAGTACAGTTTTCTAACAGCAAGTCTCATTCAGGCAAAAATCTGAAAAATGTCACCAATTTCCTTTTCTTATGCCTCATCAGCAAATCATTTTTAAGTAAATGCCCCAAAAAAAGTAGCAAATTTACTTGCCTGCACAGTTGCCAACTACTCTTGAAAAGACAACATTTCATTAACTACAATTATATTTTTAGTTTATTCATTTATGCTCCTTTCTTGCCTGTCTAACTACAGTGAATTTCTGAGATTCATGTTGAGCCGAAATGATTCTAGTGGAATGTACTGTATAAATGAGCCTTAATTGCATGTACAGAAAGCCAGATCCCTGAATTAGTGTGGATTAAAACATCATTTCACAGCCAAACAGAAACATGTTCCCAATCGCTGCACTTGAATTATTGTTATGTAGCTTGGGGCTTGTATTAAAAGCACTGAATAATTGCAATCAGATTATTATAATCAAGTACTGGAACAGTAATTATAGGTTACAATCAGTTTAAGCTGCCCTGGAAGTCCAATATACTGATCATATGCATATTAAAAGTTTATGTTAGTGATAAAATTAATGAACAGGATTATAAGCTCCTGTCTGCGAGATATGTTTCACATGTCTCACTCTACATGGTTTTCTATTTGCATAAACAGGACATTTAATATGTTTACACGTTTTTAAGCTCTCCTACAACCAATCAATTTTTTGCAGCATTCAAGTAGTACATCTTCGAGTCACCTGAAACTTAATTACATCTTGCTTAACCCTTTTGTAACCACACGCTGCAAATCATTTCTTTGAAAAGAGTGAAGACTGCAATTTTAATAGTGAGGATTTTTTCAGCAAAGACCACTGCAGTTTGGGGAAAACGCTACATGTTTGTAATAAAGTATGTAATAAACAAACAAAATTAGCAGTGGAGAACAAATTAACTATGCCAATTGATAAAACTGCAGTGATATTCTTAAACACATTAACACTATATACAGTAATAGATATGGGGAGCCATGGAGGGCTGTGGGGGCACGTGGAGGCTGAGAAGGACCACTGGGGATTCGGGAGGCCAAGGAGGCTGAGGAGGGCCACGGTAAGGTGAGTTTTAAGCCCCTCAATGGAGCAGGTCCCCGGGGCATTGCACCCCCTTCACAGAAGGTAGCTCCGCCACTGGTTCCTAGGATTCCAAAGTAATACCCACTACCCCTATAATCCCATGAATTCCCTGTGATTCCCCCTTGATAACTGCTATTGCTATGATCCTGGTATCCTCCAGAATCCCCCCTTAATACCCACTACCCCATACAAGCTTTGGTAACCACTGAGTTTTTTCAACTTAAAGTATAACCAAGGGGGTCCTTATTGACCCCCATAGAACTAAAATTAACCTGATCAACTAAAGCATAACCATGGGGGCCCCAAGGGATGTCCACAGCACCTAAATATAACTATTTCTTAAGGAATGCATATGGAACTTCACTGCACCCTAAAGCAATCTCTGTCTTCAAATCTAGCAGACAAATAAGAAACATGTTTATTCTCAGAATTGCCTTGACAAATTCTGAGACAACAAAGCTTAATTGAGTTTCTCTGCATCTAAGCACCCGCTCATAAAGTAGTAATATTCTTAAACACAATGGTATAATGATACAATGTCGCTCACTGAGACTCCTTGGGGATTTAACTTATATTGGCCCATCAATGCATTTCACCTTGGAAGGATTTTTTCAGCATCTTGTCGAAGTAAAAAAAAAAATAGTATTTTTTTATGAATCATGGACTTCCAGATTTCCTGTGAAGCTCACGCTGTGGTCCCTAAACTTTTCTAACCAAACCTATTTTTCTTAGTTCATTGCAACAAAGTACTCCAAGCTCAAATGCCGCTTTTTTCACTTTTAACTCTTAACTCCCTCCTCAACCCTTCTAAACACCCCTATCACACCAGCTTTATAGCTCAAGCCTTTACCAATATTAAAACAGACATAATGTGCCTCATTCAATTCGGAGACTGTAACTTCTGGGATGTAGGCCGTATGTCTGTGGGCCTCTTGTTATGGTGCTATTCAATTCAGTGAGACTGCAAGTTAGGGGCCGATACCTAAATTCGGAAACCATGCCATCGTATGTAGCATTTGCGAGCTTGAACATAATCAATTAAGCAAGTTAATTAGAGTTAGAAAGAGCCATTGGAAACACAGATCATCATCGTTACATCAATGAAAAATGGAGGTTGGATTTCAAAGTCCTACGGGCTTCAATTACGAGTTACGATCAGACCCACATTCCTGATACATTGCAATATTGATAAAGCCGTTAATATGATATTCTATTACATGCAAGTTCCATTATATGTATTAACACATTGATTGCTGGAAACAATATAACACGGAAATTAAACATTAAAAAATGTATTTTATATTACCAATTTGCGAGCTTGAGAGTGCTGTGCTACTATTTCTAAGACCTAAAATCACTTTCCCTTTTAATAGAAGTATGGTAGTGGGTGTATATGTGCATTTTAAAGTGTCTTTTAAATGTCTTTAAGCCCTTTGAGAGTCCTCCTTGGCACCCGTAACTTGTGGTTGGACATTTGCCATGTGCGGCCTTGATGGCTTGCTTAATGAGGGGGAATCGGAGCAATTGAATAGTGAATTGCGACTTTAGCATTCAGAACTAGTGATGTCGCGAACATCAAATTTTCGGTTCGCGAACCGCGGACGCAAATTTTATCAAATGTTCGCGAACGGGCGAACTTGGCGAACCTCCATAGACTTCAAAGGGCAGGCGAATTTCAAAACCCACAGTGACTCTTTCTGGCCACAATAGTGATGGGAAAGTTGTTTCAAGGGGACTAACACCTGGACTGTGGCATGCCGGAGGGGGATCCATGGCAAAACTCCCACGGAAAATTACATAGTTGATGCAGAGTCTGGTTTTAAGCCATAAAGGGCCTAAATCACCTAACATTCCTAAATTCCATACCTAAATTGTTTGGAATAACATGCTTTAAAACATCAGGTATGATGTTGTATCGATGAGGTAGTGTAAGGGTTACACCCGCTTCACAGTAACAGACCAATCTCCCCGTTTAATGCACCACAAACAACCGCAAACAGTCCCTTTGCACAACCGCAAACTCCCCATTTGCACAAGGTTGGATACCAAGCTAGCCATGTCCCGTTTCTTGTCCTCACTGATGTCATTGAAGGTCTCTTCCTCCACCCAGCCACCAAGGGTCCCCAAAAGGTGACAACAAGCCCCCTGGGGTGCCTGCTGTGTTTGGTCTTCCACCTCCTCAAAGCCACCTTCCTCCTCTGACTCCTCTTCTTCAGACTCCTCTCTCTGCGTTGCCTCTGTCTGCGTTATTATAAGGTGTGTACTGTTAAGTAGTACTATTCCTATCGGTTTAATCCCTGTTACATCCACTATTAGGGGACGTGTATATGGCATTGATTTTTGGAACAGGGAGATGGAAAAAGATGCTTGGTCGGACCTCCTACTTCGAATTTGGGGCACTGCACGTGCAATGTAATGTGCTACCAGATAGGAGTGGTGTATTAAGTTGTACTATTTATTCCTATCAGTTTGATACCTGTTACGTCACCTATCAGGGGACGTGTATGTGGCATGGATTTTTGGAACAGGGAGATGGAAAAAGATGCTTGGTCGGTCCTCCCACTTCAAATTTCGGGCACTGAGTGTGCAATATAAGGTGCCACCAGATAGGAGTGGTGTGTTCAGTTGTACTATTTATTCCTATCAGTTTAATACCTGTTACGTCACCTATCAGGGGACGTGTATATGGCATGGATTTTTGGAACAGGGAGATGGAAAAAGATGCTTGGTCGGTCCTCCCACTTCAAATTTGGGGCACTGCGAGTGCAATCTAAGGTGCCACCAAATATGAGTGTCACTGTGCACTGGCAAAAGTTGGCAGAATAGGTGCTGTAGGCCTCACACACACGCCTGTAGGCAAGCAACTGATATTCAATCGATTACAGTAAAAAAAAGTGTTGTTTTATGTCACTGTACACTACGGTTGCACCAGATATGACGTATCACTGTGCACTGGCAAAAGTTGGCAGAGTAGATGCAATAGGCTTCACACACACGCCTGTAGGCAGGCAACTGATAGTCAATAGATTACAGTCAAAAAAGTGTTGTTTTATGTCACTGCACACTACGGTTGCACCAGATATGACGTATCACTGTGCACTGGCAAAAATTGGCAGAGTAGATGCAATAGGCTTCACACACACGCCTGTAGGCAGGCAACTGATATTCAATCGATTACAGTCAAAAAAGTGTTATTTTATGTCACTGTACACTATGGTTGCACCAGATATGACGTATCACTGTGCACTGGCAAAAAAGTGTTGTTTTATTTCACTGAGCACAATGTAAGCTGTTAGGTGTTAGCCTGTCACACACACACGCTGGCAAGCAGGCATATGCAATTAGATTACACAGAAAAAAATAATAAAATAAAATAAATGATGTTCTAGCCCTAAAAAGGGCTTTTTGGGTTGCTGTCCTTGCAGCAGATATCAGATGAGTCCTTCAGGTCTGTAGTGGAAGCTAAATACACAGCCTGGCTATGTATTTCCCTATTAAATCAGCAGCAGCTACAATATCTGTCCTCTCTCAACGAATGCAGCTTCAGAATGATTCTAAAATGGATTCTGTCCTTCAGATGGAAGGCTCTGGAAGGGAGTGTATGCTGCTGATTGGCTGGAATGTGTCTGCTGACTGTGAGGTGCAGGGTCAAAGTTTCCTCAATGATAAAGAATAGGGGGCAGGCCGAAAATCGCATGTGTTCGCTGTCCGCTGCCAAAATCACTGCGAATAGTCCATGGGCGAACTGTTCGGGACATCACTATTCAGAACTCTTGCGGCTGTGAAAGATCAAAGGCTTGGAGGGGCATTAACTTGCGATGGTAACCATCACAATGAATCGGAGCCTGGAGCCCGTAACCCCATCAGAACCCGCAAAAAGATGCCAAATGACTAGCAAAATAACTTACATCCTTCATTTCCGAAGACCAGATCTCCCGATGGCTCAATATCTCCACATAACTACCATCAAAGTCAACAGAAATTTCCTTTCCCACTCTCATATCTGTTTGACTCCTTTTCTAGAAGATAATTTCTCAAATTAATGTCATCTTCTCATCTTACAGTTGTTCACTTAATTCTATTCCTTTATGATTTGTTAGCTCCCTCACTACCACCCATAAGAAAAGTATTTACTTTTCTTCTCCATTACCTCTTTCTGTCTGTGTATTTCTCAACCGTGTTGTTGCTTTACTCAAACATCTCCAAGACAGAGACTTCACCAGAGATATAACCTAGATTTACCTTTCTATAAATACCATATCAATACCAACAACAGAAATCCATTCTCCCTCATGGAAATTATTTAAAGTATTTTAAAATCTACAAACCTTTAACAACACTGCAGCTTCCTATAACTCAGCACTTGTCTACAGATACATTACATTTGCTCTGCCCATGACTTGCCCCTCTCACCCTCTATCATTACCTTCTTTCAGGACCGCCTGATATTTCCTGAGTTACTCGTTGTCAAATGTTCTCTTAAAAACCCTCTGTCCATAGCAGCATACCACTTACCCCCACGACCATAAATTCAATCAAAGTCAACTATTTTGGTTGGTTGAAAAAATCATGCTCTAACATCTCTCCACCAAGCAATTCCTCATTATTTGTCTCTACTACTCCATAGTACACCATAGCTTGTAAGCTCTCACAAGAGCAAGTCCCTGGTCTTTCCTGTACCTATGTTTGTGTACAAAATTTTCTTCAACGTGTATGTATGTTACAAATTTACTCTACTGAATATGCTGGTGTTTTACAAATATTAAATAATAACAAATCATAACAAAAGGCATTCGACAACAATTCAGAGTTAGTCTAGAGAATAGCAATATGTGCTTTGCTATGAGAAGAAGTACAGAAGATAAGAAATAACAATAAAAGCAAAACCATATTACCACTAGTCACCAGAGACGCCAATCATCAGTACAGTGACATTTTGTCAGGATGTAAAACAACTAGATTTGTTTCAAAATTCAAGTATTGTGCATAGTGTGCTGTCATCTCAGCCTCACTTTTTGAGAATGAAAAGGTACATACCTGAGAATGTCCTATGTAAAGGATGGAATACATAGGGTAAGTGACTACAACAATTAACACTCAGATTCATATATTTTCTCTAAGCTTCACCTGGGATTGTTTTTCGATATTTTCTTACTGTCCAAGTAATATGTTTACAGTGATAAGACATGTTTTATTAGTGATTAGTGCAATACTGCTTTGTTGTGCGCTACCTAACAAACTAGTAGTTCATCAGAATTTATGGTAACTGAGTGTATGTTTTTATCTAATATATGCCTGATAAAACATAATAATAATAATAATATTTTGGTCATGTTTTCAGTAATATCAATCCTTAATACATAATATATATCATAAGTACATACTGCATAGTTATATTTTCTTAATACTAATTTATCTAGCAATAAAATCTTTAATACACATCAGTTTTAAATATGTGGGAGTTGTACTATTTGAACTATAGTATCTTCCAGCTATTGGTGGTATGTCATATGCAAACATTTTTGTACTAGTAACATTGGTTAGTATATACTCTTCTAAAAACAGTTACATAGTAATTGAGGTTAAAGGTTGGAAAATAAGTGTAGTCCATCACGTTCAACCTTTTTAGATCTCTTCTGAATCTTGTAATATGTGGAATCATTCTTTATTGATCCAAAGGAACCCAAACAAAAAATATTGCAACATTGCCAATTGTCTCTTAAGGGGAGGGGTAAAAAATCCATCCTGACTCCAAATACTGGCAATCAAATTACTCACTGGATCAATATTACTACTTATTTAGTTATCCAGGATAACCCTGAATGCCCTTTGTATTCAAAAATATAAAGTTATCTATTTAATCTGCTGTCACAACCTTCTTTGATAGAGAATTTCACAACCTGACTACCCTTACTGTGAAGAACCATCTTATTTCTTTAAGATGGAATCTTTTTGGCTTCTAATCTCAAGGGATGTCCTCTTGTCAGTTGAAAACCTCTTGGCACAAAAAGTTCACTTGACAAAGTCTTGACCCTGGATGTATTCATATAAAGTAATCATATCCCCTCTTCTTGTAGCTTAGTCTTTTCAGATCATAGACAATAACACTTAATTCACAATACTCAACCCTCCAGCTTCTTCCTCCCTTCCTCTACCACCTTAAATTAAACAAAAAATGGAATTGAGATGACAAATATTCTCATATTAATACACTGAAGTAATTCAACTTGTTTTTAAGTGGTATGGACAGGTAATATACATATGAAGGTTTAAACTTCATGACATTCTGAACAAGTTCTATGTAACCAGTTGTGGAAAAATATCCCACGCTGATTCTCTCTTAGTCAAACCAGACACACAAGAAAAACAATTGATATCCAGGTTATCAAAACAACTCCTTTTTTATTAAGCAGACCGGTCTGAAGAGTGCAGTCCGAGAATCTTGTACAAAAGATCCACACTAGCAATCTGCCAGGAAACTCAGATAACACTTCTTATATAATGTCCTACAAATATTCTTCCTGTATGTATACACAAAGGACAGTATAATGCGGCCTGAATCAGTGAAAATATTCCAAAACGTCAAAGTTGTTGGTCATTATCTTGAACAGAACACTGGCAGGACATGAAATTATGTTACATTTGGTAGAAACTGCAATAACAATAAAACTATGTGTGAGGCTGAAAAGTTGTATTCAGTGTTATTGTTGTTCAGTCCAACTTACAGTGACTGTTACAACGCAGATTTGTGGGGACCAAGCACACCCCAACTTTCTCCCTCTAGGCCGTGCCTTTTTATGTTCAAGATCTTAGCATCCCCAGCAATTCCATTCAGATCAGTTACCGGCACAATCAGATCCCTTTTATTAGGACATAAGAAGCACACATGTCCTGTTGTTAAATACAAAACAGACTGCCTTAAATGGCATCCCAAAACCAACTGAAAACTTCAGAAAAACCAAAAACAAGCAAAAATAATATTCACATGACTTGGGGAGTGAACAAGTTGGAATTCCCCACTTGAATGCACCGTCTGGATAGCTAGACTGCTTGAATTTGCATATCCCAATCATATAGTCCTGTGACCGTGGAGACAGAGATAATGTCACAGAAGGGGCAGCTCTCTTTAGGAGGGCTGGTCTGTGTTACTTGAGCTGAAGACTAGCAGCTCTAGACAAAGAAAATGAATTGAAACTAGTTCAGACTAGCTACAGGCTATGGATGTCATTTTGTTTGGCTACTGATGACTCACAAAAACCTTTAAACATTACCCATAAAAGCAACATATCATACTCTCTAAAAAAACAATCATGACAGTGACCACATGGACAGCGTCTGCGTCTCTGGTTGTGCTTATCCATATGGTTTTCTTGGCAAAGATACCGGAGTTGGTTGCCAATTCTTCTCTCTGCTATGATCTACCCATCTTGAGTGACCTACATGGTATAGCTCATGGCTTCATTGAAATACACAAGTACCATCACCCAAGACAGGGTATCAACCCAGAAGGGGTATTCAGTGTTAGATCTACAAAATATACAGTTTTAAAGCAATGTGGAGTACACATACCCAACAAACCTGACAATGCACATGCAAAGGAACTGCTGTATGATCTTGACTTGAAACATTTAACACAAATTTTCAAGTTAATAAAAGTTCTCTCTGGTACCCAAAATATCGGGAAGGTGATGTAATAATTAATTGAATTAATATATTCTGGTGAAATGCAAGAGTTTTTAATGTAAAAAAAAATGATAATTGTTGGTAGGAGAAACCAATTTGTCATCCACAGTTGAAGTCAAGTCATCACCACTCCATCAAAGACCAACAACAAAAGTTGTGCAGGATTCCAAATTCATTATTATTTTAAATGTGCATAACTTATAATCAACATATAAAATGTATATTGTTGTTGTTTAGTCATTCAGTCGTGGATCTGTCTGCGTCAGAGAAATAAATAAATAATTATGCAAGACTGTGATGCTCAGGACTAAGATAAGTTTTATTTAGTTATAACTATCACATATATAGTTGTCGTAATTACGAGTTGTCATCACACAATGTTAAAGGTTGCAGGCTTGCGCTTGCATAATGAGCGCCGAAGGCCATAGGCAGAACAGAGACACAGGGGGCAAAGAGACAGGGCGGAGGGAAGACACAGGGGAGGAACAGGGAGGGTGGACGAGACACAGGGGAGGGAAACTCGCACAAGCCATAGCGAGGGATGTAAAATGTGGCTTAGATGTGGACCTCAAAGTGTAATTGCAGAGTAATTGCAGAGTAATTGCAGCTAAGACGCAAAATAGAGCATGCAAAGTGCATTTCGCGCCAAAACCAATGGTTTTGTCTTGCGACTGTGGCTGTATATACTGGACAATTTCCAGATCTTTCTCACTTTCTCCTGAGGTGATGAACAGTGTGACTTGGCATTTATCTGCTGGCGTATGTTGTGAAAAATCAGCATACTCACATACCACTTCTTACTCCATGGTATGACACCAAAAAATCAGAGTCCTCTGGTAATTTTCTCATTATTATAGTTTATTTAGATAAAATGTAAATTAGTAGAAAAAAACACACCCAAAATGGCCGCCACTGTCTCACTGACTGCTGACTACTAAACTACTGACAGAAATATATCCAGACACAACTTTTATATTTGTTTACATGAGAGAATGAAATAATCCATTGTTCCCCCATCTAGCTACATGACATAACCCACTAGCAACCAATGACAGTTTATTTATATATGATATCCAATAGAATAAGATTGCATGCACTATAGACGTGTTTAGCCATGCCTGGTACATCATCCTAGATGCGCATCCTTGAGCTATGCCCTTGCCCTTATGCTACAAAATTGTTGCTGCCTGTTAGCTGAAACTATGGGTCATGCAGACTTAACTATTTCATACCTAATGCCTTACAATTTAAAAATTACTGGTTTAATGCTTATAATCAAGCCAAATATCATACTATATTAATGAACTTATTAAATGTAAAAGTTCAAACAAAAACTTTATTATGAGTTGCCTAACACGGCTTTCTCATGGAGATTAAAAAGAAGTTAAAAAATAAAAGTATTTGAAAGAAACCCTGGTGGTTGCTGTGATGGAAGGACTACCTAACTATACTACCAATTGAAAAGGGATACTATAGAGAGTGCAAAAAATATATATATATGTATACAGGGGGAATAACCCCTTGTCAATAGATGGGGAATGTAAGTAGTGAATGGAGTATGTCGTAACGTGCGTGGACCGTAAATAAAACGGTGAGAAATGAGAGACAACTCCAAATGTGATACTAGAGCAAAAAAGATACTATGTATGTGCGAACACTTATAATAGTGTGAAAGTGAATGGCGGTGTAAAAAGTGGAAAATAATGAAAAATGATACGAAGCTGTAAGGCTAAAGCTACGGTTGAACAGGTAGTAGAGAAAGGAGTTTATCCTCATATGCACAAAAAATTGTAAATCATAGGATAAACAAAAATAAGTGGTGTAAATCACTCAAGGTTGCTTAAAAAACTTTTATAAAATTAAAATGGTAACAACCAAGGCTAAGGTTATATATAGTCTGTAAAGGAGACCAATATTATAGAGGGCTTATAAATGCTACTGTGCCAATAAGAAGTACTGCTATAATTATCAGTATATAGATCTGTAGATATCTGAAGGTCTTGATATACCCCTTAGTTCACACTTGAATAGTGATAAAAAATTGAACTGGGGGTTTACCCTAATAAGGGGACCAAAAGATACAAATGTAATACTCATATACATAGATATATATATTAGAAATCTAAATAAGAAAAAACAATTGTAAAAGCCATAGGGCTGTTACTTACTGCACTAGGATGCATGAAGCCTCTAGGTCCTTATACTTATGCCTGGTTGTCCATGAAATGATATGGCCGTCGCCTGACCGGTTTCGTTACCAGTATGGTAACTTTCTCAAACTGTAAAGATTGCTACTTGTATATATATACACTAAAAATGTAAGGATATTTGTATCTTTTTTCCCCAGCACGTTCTTTCTGAAGAGAGATGGTTAGCTCTTTAGGATTTGGATTACAGAAAATTACAGAGAATAGGTTAAGTATAATTATTTTCTAATTAATTAATTAATTAAATAAGTTATTTATTAAAAACAATTATGGAAAGTATTAGAATTGAATTAAAAGATCTAAAAATATTTGTGGTAACAAAATTATTTATGTATAGCAATATTTAGAAGAAAGAAAATTGTTGCTTTATAAAAAAAAAAAAAAAGAATGCACATAAATTTATATCATAGGTACAGTATATTTATTTCTTCAATAATTATATAATTAAATAAATAATTTAAAAATAACCAAACAAAATAGTAATAGCAAGTTCATTAATAACTATATAGATTAAACATTTGAAGAGAATGAATTCATGTTGGGGATTGTGGTTTACTGAAAGTATATTAATAGAGAACATAATCATTATAGGGAATATGTGGCAGATATTACTAATTTAATAGTTTGTGATAGGATGAATTAACTATTAATTGGAATAACCCCCCCGCCCCCTAAAAAAAAATAAAGAACATGAATGTAGTGTACTGCAGTTTAGATGTAACACATAGAATGAATTAGATTGGAACACAGGTTTCATATCATGACACTTACATTTCTCTTTTTAGATTGAAAAATTAACATACCATCAAGAAGAGTCAGAAAAATAAAGGAAACATAATTTGTTAATCAATTACAACTTCAGGTAAGCTAAATAAACATATTAGTAACATTTGAAAGTTAAAAAAAAAATTCATATGCTAAAAATAAAAATCTTAGTTTAAAATTACAGATTACAATGCCTGATAACCAAGAAAACAGCAAAGAATACAAACAATGTCTGGCAAGGGAACGCAAACAAAGATGGAGAGATCGACACTCGCCTAAAATACTGGCAGACAATAGAAGGTTATGAGAAGAAGATCGTGAGAGACTTGCAAAAAAAAGAATAATAAGTGCAAAAGTAAAATCAAAGCATCAGGGAGCTGCCAATCAAAAAACAAGTGATAAAGATAATGCATGTGAACAATATGGTAACAAGATTAATGTGGATATAAATAGTAATATTGATATATGTTCTCACGATAGTGCATTATTTACATCTATAACAGTAGAGCCTCAAAATTGTGGTATGTTGAATGTTGTTTGTCAGTTTTGTGGGGCGTAGAATTTTCAACAGTAAAGATCGAGAGATGGTGAGTTCATTAGTTGTTGTCAGAAAGGAAAGGTTAGACTTCTAGAAAGAGACAAATTCCTAGCATTTACATACTACTTTTCCAAATTATAATAATTTTAAACATAACATACAATCTTATATTAGTGCCATTTCTTTTGCTTCGATGGGTGCAAAATTAGCTTCTAATGTTCCAGGACATGACCCTTACTGTTTTAAAATCCAAGGACAAATTTATCACCGTACTTCGCATTTGCACCCAGACGTAGGAGAGCAAAGAAAATTTGCTCAACTATATGTACTAGATACAATGGAAGCTGTTAGAAAATGATAAAATGCTTAGCAAATGTTTTTTAAGAGCTTGATAACATTATGGCCAAAAACCCATATACTCAAGCTTATAAAAAATTGTCAGAAGTAGAACGTGAACAACAGATTCATGCTAAACAAAATCAGTTGCCAATCCCAAGAGTCAATATGGTTCTTAGAAGAGATCGCCACTGTGATAAATGCTGTTATAACTTGCCAACATCTAATGAGATTTAGCGTGATATTAGAATATATCCAAGAAATGAAGAGCAACCTCATTAACATAAGTATCTTAAGTACTAATTTGGATCCAATGACATATCCAGTATGTTATCCAAATGGTGAAGCAGGATGGCAACCTAAATTAATACTTGAAAGCTATTCAAATTGTAAAGTACATGTCAGAAATAATATTTCAGTGCTTGAATTTAAAGTTGCTCAAACTGCTATTCTAGATTAATTTAATCCCATTTTATATGGTGGAAAACTGACACAACAATGGATCATTGATTCATATCTGCAAGTAGCAGCAAAAAAATCAAAATTATTGTGGACTTATTAGTATTTATGGATTATGTAGCTGAAGTTACTACAAACAGAAAACTTCCAGCTGGCCGAGCAATCCTTTTGCCATTTTCTTTCCAAGGATCTGCTCGAAATATGGGAGAAAGATAGAATGGTGCTATGGCTGTTGTGACTAAATTTGGGAAACCAGATTTATTTATTACATTTACATGTAATTCACAATGGTTGATAATTTTAAAACTGTACAAAGTGCTTCTGATAGACCAGATTTCGTGACTAGAGTCTTCAAAATTATCAGCATTAATGCATGACAAAACCATCAGCAATTTATTTGGGAAGTGCGTAGCTTATGTTTATACTATAGAATATCAAAAAAGAGGCCTTCCACATACTCTTATAATCCTTCAAGAAAAATATAAATTGAATACTGCTATTCAAGAGGGTTCAGTTATAATTGCTGAACTACCAGATCCACAAAAACATTGTACACTATATGAAATTGTTACACATCGCATAATTCATGGACCATGTGGAGATATAAATCCACAGTCACCATATATGGAAAATAATAAATGAACAAAAGATTTCCTGAAATAATTTAGAGTGAAAACTTTTGCAAATTGTGATGGATATCCGTTGTATCGAAGAAGAGAAGGTCAAACTGCAATTATTGGAAAAAATGTAAATAATTGATATGTTGTTCCATATAATCCACATTTGCTGAGGAAGTACAATGCACACATAAATGTGGAAGCTTTCACTTCTAAAAAAGCAATTAAATATGTGTACAAATGTATTTACAAAGGATATGATGCAGCAACTGTTGTGGTGAAAAGTAGCCAAATTGAAGAAGAAAATTAGATTATACATGATGAACTTTCATGTCATGTAGATGCTTGCTATGTAAGTGCTCCGGAGGCAATGTGGCCCCTTCTGAAATTTGAAATGCATGATCGGTCACATGCAGTTTATAGATTAGCTGTTCATTTGCAACAAAGACACTTAGTTTTAGATTAAATAAACTTTGAATCTTATGACTCTGATGTGGAAAAACAAAAAGCAGAAGAAAAAATAGCCACTATAAATACATTGCAATTGTAAGCATTTAAAACCATACAACAAGCACTGGATGATGAAATGCTCAAGGAGCGCTATTTCTATCTAGATGGACCCAGTGGATAGCGCAAAAGGTCAAGGTGAAATGGTACTTCCCTTTGCAACAAATGGAATTGCTGGCCTTTTGTTGGAAGGTGGTAGAATTGTACATAGTGGATTTAAACTTCCAGGCTCCCATTTTGGAAACATCAGTGTCGGATATTAGAATAAAATCATTACAAGCTGAAAATCTAAAAAAAATTAAAATTATTATAATAGATGAGGCAACAATGATGTCGTGCCATGCTCTGCAATGTATTGATCGCTTGTTACATGAAGTCATGGCTCATGATTTGATTTTGGGGGAAAGGTGATGTTGTTAGGTGGGGATTTTAGGCAAACATTACCTGTTGTTCCTAGAAAATGGACAGACATTGTGGAAACATTTATAAAGTCAAGTCCACTATGGAAACAATTTACACATCTTAAATTAGAAAAAAATATGAGATCAGAAGGCCAAAATGAATTTAATGATTGGTTAATTCAAATTGAAAAAGGCAAAACAGAGGTAATAAGTAATTTACCAGAGGATACTGTTGAAATTCCATCTGCAATGATTTGTAAGGATTCCATAATATCAGCTATATTCCAAAATGGAATAATTAGCAATGATTACTCAGAGCTTGCACACTATGTAACATTAACATAAAAAAATAAAGAAGCATTGCTTCTGAATAATGACATTTTGGAATTAATAGATGGAACCCAAAAAATGATTACAGTGCAGATTATGTACTAGCTGATTACAAACTTTGCAACTGAATTTATAAATTCATAAACACCATTGAGAATGCCACCACATAATTTATAGCTGAAAGAAGGGGCAATCATCATGTTACTGTAAAATATGAACCCAAAAAAAGGACTTTGTAATGGGACCAGATTAATTGTTCAGAATTTAAAAGAGCATTTCATAAATGCTGAAATTCTGATTGGTACCCATAAAGGTGAAAGAATTCTCATTCCAAGAATAGATTTGACTCCAAGTGAAAGTAGTTTGCCTTTTGTTCTTCAAAGAAGACAATTTCCAATCATAACGGCATTTGCCACGACCATCAAGAAATCGCAAGGTCAAACTTTTCAGTCTGTCGGCGTGTTTTTGGATGAACCAGAATGGACAACTCTATGTGGCATTTTCAAGATGCAAAAATCCATTAGGAATTAAAGTCAAACAAACAGAAGATCAAGGTGAGTTATTAGGGGATGGTAGAGCATTTACTAAAAATATTATATATGATGAGGTCTGGTAATGTATTATGCTTTGATCTGTTGCAAGAGCCTGTGTTTATACTATGTGACCTGCTCTGCTCAGGTCGTGGAGGGGGAAGAGACAGGAGTGTTAGTAATTCTTGTTGTCAAGACATCTGGGGAGTTTATGTAATTTGGGGTCAAGAACCAGTCGACATGGCCCCAGCTAGACAAAATGGTTGATCACAATACATCAATAACAACACATACTTGTTAACCCAGAACCGTGACGTACTTTATGTGCACCATGTCCTGCTGTCCATCTAGTTATGACAATGAGGTTTTGTTATTTAAAAAAAAGGGTCTGGATATTTTTAGACTATGTGGAATGGACAACATTAGTTAATATGTATATATTTAACATGTGTTATTAATATATTTGTGATTTCATGACATTACTACATGTGTAAATTAAAATGGTTTAGCATATAAACAATGTTTATTCTTATTGTATAAAAAAATGGAACATGACATGTAAAAATATGTGTTGTACATTGTTATGATATTCATGTATAGTAACAATAATTAAATGTTTGTAGCTGAATATGAAGATATTGTTCATTATTTGTTTTGAGATAAAAGTATATAAATTGGAGAGTCTTAAAAAAAATAGATTTTTTTACAGTTCACTAAATTGTTCAAATTGTAACATGACATTTAAACATATTAGATTGTACATTGTTAGGATCTTCATGTATATTAAAAATAATTAAATGTTTCCAGTTCTATATAAAGATATTGTTCATTATTTGTGTAGAGAAAATGTTATACAAATCGGATTTAATAAAAAATATTTTTTTTATTGGTTTATTGACTTATTTAAATTGTAACAAGACATGTAAAAATATTGGTAATACAAATTGGAATTTATAAAAAATATAAAATTTTGATTGGATTCATGAATTATTACATATTTATGGAAATGTCGAAAAAGAGACAGGAGATGGAAAGAGAGAAACGTATGTTACAAAGACAGATATTACATACACAGACTGAAAACACAATGTGTAACACTATATCATGCCATCATTTTTGACGGGCAAGTCGCTAGTGTATTAATATATGTACACATCATATATTGCTACAATCATGGCTGAATTACCCATTAGGCCATCTAGGCAGCCGCCTAGGAGCACTTAATTCCTGGCTTAAAAAAAGCAAAATGCTGCAGTTCATAGATTGGCTACTAGGGGGTAACCACCTAGAACAAGAGAGTTACAAAAGGAAAAGGAACTTAAAGGCACAGAAAAGGAGAAAAATTGGTCTGCACACACCCAGGGGCTCACAGGGGTTCCTCCACTTCACCACCTAGGGGCTCCAAAAAGGTCCTGGATACAATGCTACACAAGCAAATCACAACAGATAATAAATTAAATTATTGGCTAAAATAAATGTAAACATGCAGTGGAACTGAGAGGGAGCTGCATTGTACTGTGAGTGGCAGCGTGTACCGGTTCAGACAGCAAAAAATTGAGTTTTAAAAATTACGGTGAATTGCTGTTAACAATGCATTAATTCAATCAGTTGTTACACCCTTCCCACTATTACTAACATTAGAAAAGTACAGAGTAATTACATTAACTTAGAAATCAAAACCACATTACACATGGCTATTGTTATTCATACAATAAAATAAGCAAACCCAGTGAAAAATATTTTCTAAAATTAAATTATGTTACAAAATAAATTAATGTTTTATTTAAACAGATTGCAATGCAATGACATTAATTTTATAGAGAGGGAAAGAGAAAAAAACAGCAAGTAGTTTGTTTTTTATGAAGTAATGTTGCAAAGTAAGCATAAATTGGGTTTCCAAATCAGATAATTATCTCTATACTATGTGTCACAGTAAATAATTTTAATTGGTTTAACTTCAGGGACCATTACTAGCCTAATTAGATACATGAAAATACTACAAGTATTAAGAAATATCCTGAAGGGGAAAAAACATTAGCAATTCTGTCAAATACATTTTTAGTAAGTGAACAGAAGACACTTTTTAGTGAATTATCTAAAAAGTACTTTCAGGAAATGACATGGTTATGTTTATATTGTGTTAATTTTTTGTTACTATTGGAAGTCTTTCAACAATTAAAGTGATCAGTATTTCAACAGCTCATGTTGTTCAAAATACTCTCAAATATGTAATGACTGTAAGAAGTGATAATTAGTATTTGAGCCACAACCCAGCATATTTACTTCTTACATTTCAGCTTTACATTTCTTCTCAAATAAGTTGGTAGGTCACAGCAAGACTATATGCTTACAGGCAGAACCCAACTATCACATCATGCTGTATATTGCCTTTTTAATGAAAATAAATATATTACATTTGAATTAAGGAATATGTGCAATAATACAGTATAATACAGTATTACACAGTATAATATATATGATACAATAATATACCCTAAGGTTGTAAAATTAGGTGAAAAGGTCACGCATTTAAAAGTTTACACTTACATTACAAAGGGGATGTTTTTTTGTATATAATATAAGTGGTGTTTAATGTAGAACCATTGTGTTAAGTAAGATATAACTGGATTGTTTTCTTCCCCTCTGTTCTGACATGATAAAGCATAAAGAAGGGCAGGGAGTCTTGTGCGGACTGCAACAATAGTGTGTGTTTATCCCTTCTTTTGAATACAAATCAAGTTATAATGCACAGATTATCCATTTTAGACGTCTTTTTAAAAGGACATGGAAGGTTTCTGGATTTTACTAGGAATATGACTTAGTTTATTTTATTTTATTTTATTAAGAATTTCAGAAAAACTCATTTTTTTCTGCCTAAACTCTTACAAATGTTTTTTAAATTGGGTTTCTTCTCTGCAGCTGAATGAAGATAGATTACTTCTAAGCAAAGGGATGCCCTAACTCAAAGCAATAAATGAGTGGCAATGATCTGCAATGTGCTTCTTGAGAGGGGTCACTGACAGGCTAATTTGAAACACTACATTTGACAGAGTGTACATTCTTTATATTCATAAGCTGCATGAGTTACAGAGGGCATACCCAAACAGATACAAACTGTATGATTTTAGACAGAAAAAAATGAGCTTTTTAGCACTTCTTAATAAAATAAAGTACATAAAACTAAATAGATACATAGGTATAGCACATGCCTTGTAATACACAGAAACCTGCCAGCCAATAGAATAAAGTGTGCTCTGCATTTCCTGTTAGTTTTAATGAAGTTTAAAAAGTATTACATAATATTTTTTTATGCAAAATTTTTAAAAGCTGATTTTTTTTATGTGATTTTCTTTTTTTGTATGCCTGGAAAAAACTGTGGTGTTCCATGTCCTGTTAATCAGTGTCAGTAAAGACCACCAGCATAAGATCCCACCAGATGGAGCTAGAAATCAGAGCAGTCTGGTTGTACTATATAACTTACTTTACCCATTGTAACTTACAATAAATTAGAGAATGGGTATTAATCTTTATGAGAGATTTAGCTCTTGGAAGATTTAAATAAATTATCCCTTCACTTCTTTTAGCCAGTCACTGAACTTAAGGGCAATATCCTCAAACTAACTTTATGTGATCTTCTCATTTATATATCCATATCACTCATTCTCTTCCAGTGTCAGCAAGATTTGTTGAAAAAGTAGCTTTATCAATCTCAATGAACTGTGAAATTTGCATTCCAAGCTGCAATAGTACAATAAAGACCAATATAATGTAGCCTTAACTCATTCAGAAGTAAAGAGCACAAATGGAGCTGAAGATTGTTTCTGGTCAGGCAAACACAATGAAGGCTAATGAATTTCTATAAAACATCAAGACGTTTATACTATTTACTTCTTTTCTAATTTCTAACAGTTATTTTTAATATAAACATTGTTTTGCTATTTATCTCATAGGATTATCTAATTATAATGACATCCATTGTAGGAATTTTACTATCTTTTCACAATAATACTTTGTTCTTTTTTATACCATTGCATTGTACTCTATTCTGTTCATTTTATTTTATTAAGCTCGGCTTCATTGTATTGTGATGGTAGCGACATAGGATACTATATGTAGTTCAAATCTATAATTTTTTCTTAGATAATATTAGCTATTTTGCGGCTTTTGTTAGACATCCACTTGCTTCAATAGTCTAATATACTGTGAATGTAGACTGCAACTTATTGAAAAGGGCACAGAAAATTAAAAGGAAACTGTATTTTTATTATACTAATATACATATTTTTAGTAATGTTCAAAAACTGTTCAGAAAGTCTAAAACATAAAAACAATCTTTATATTTATTACTTATTTATGCAACTGTATTTCGTCCTGGCCATCTCCATCTTTGCCTTCTTAGAAATACCCCTATCTGCAAGAATATGGCCCCTATTCAATTGAGCGATTGTAAGTTACTGGAGTCCGTAAACTAATTAGCGATTCATTTGGCGTCAAAAACAATCTATGGGTAACAGGCTAAAAATTCCTGTGGTTGTCAAAATCATATCTTACAGCCTATCTAAGCCTTTGATCTTTCAAGTCTGCAAAAGTTACAATCACTAAAATCGCAAACCGCTATTTAATTGCTTCGATTCCTCAAGCCCGCAAATGTTTTCACACCCGTAAACAACAAATGCAAAAGAAAATCCTACAGGTACCAAATAGGTCTTGCAAGGGGGTTTAACCCCTGTTCGCAGTACTGTAAATGCAAAAATACTGCACTTTTAAAGACGGGGAAAGCATGTAAGAATGTAAGAAATTAAAATTCAAGTCTCAAGCTCACAAAGCTGTAATAAAAAGTTATTTTTTTCATGTTTTATTTTGGTTTCATATCGATCTCGGGAATCAATGAGTTAATACATATCAGGCCACTCACATGGACTAAAACAGTATCGTCATTAATTTTTATTATTTTGTACAATGCCGAATTGCAAGTCTGATCGCTAATTGATTGATGTGTAACCTCCATGTTTTACTTACGTAATGATGACGGTCTCATTTACTATTGGCTGTTTCTAAATCGGTAGTTATGGCCTGACTTTATTGATCATGATCACGCTCTGAAATGCTACTTATGATTGCAGGGTTTATGGTTTCGGCTTTCGGCACGTAACTTGCGTGCTTGTTCAATTATATCACTCTGTAATTGTTGCAAATTTCAATTGCATAAGGCTCTATGTTTATTATCATGTACATGGGAACCATGATGGCTTAGATGAGCTACCTGATACTACGTGAATTCCTTTTTGCCATTTTATAACAGACGTATCTAACAGGTGGTAAATTAAAATAAACATGGAACACAATAATTTTTTTCATGCATTTGAAAGAGTGTGCTTTAAAAACATTCCCTTTTGTGTTTTCATGACAAAACTGTGAAACCTGTTTAAAAGTAATTGAAATTAACAGAAAATGCACAGAGCATACAAGAAAGAGTCACCCAGCTATATTACTGCTCAATAGCTGACTGGGTCAAGCCCACAGATCAGTTGAATGTTTTAATAATGTATTTTCTGCTTTGAGGCTTCATTATGGAAAACTCACTTTAGATGCAACAAAGAAATAAAAATGTTTTTAATGTCCATTTACAGTTTGTTTTACTTTTGTAACATACTAAATATATCTTGTCCATTATTCCTTCTAGATCTTTTTTATATAGAGGTTGTGGGACTATAATTTATTAAGGAGCCTCCTATAAGCAGGTAATTATCTGTATAATTTTAAATAAATGTAACCAAATGAACTAGACCAAGTGGTTGGTCCTGGACAGTTGAACACAAGGCAGCATATATGTTTTTCATGCTATGCACACTTGAGTCACCTCAGGCATTCAGATTGCTGTGCACAGAGAAGAAATCCACAAATCCTAGTCAATGTTTGGCACCATATGATCTACCTTTGATCTAGACAGTGATTTCTTGGGCTTGAAATTACCTTATATAATAGGGTCTTTTTTTTCCAAATACAGTTTTTGTGCACACAGCCTATACTTTAAGCAACATTCCATGGTTAATCTATGTTCTCCACAATAAATTCATTTTTGCCCTGCCTTTTTGGGGAGACAAAATGGTGCAGCAGAGAAGTAGGGACTTAAGAACAACATATGAGTTTTATGCAGCAATTGTGATAGACTGGTGTAAGAACAGATGACTGATATGGAGACCATTGAAAAGTGAATTACAGTAGGGTATGTATTAGAATCTTTGTAGCGTCTTTTGTGAGGAAATGACAAATTATGTAAATGAAAGTAGTACGGTTTGCTTAGTGACTAAAAGTTATTTTCAGATAGATAGAATGTGCAGCTAAGATGAGCTTTTTGGTTCTTATCTGCTGTCAAATCTTTGTTTCTATAAAATGAGACTAAATGACCCAAATACTCAAAAATAATTGATCTTAAACTTATTTAATAATAATTTGTCTATTTGGTCCAAGTGTTGAAACCTATAGACAGCCAACCTAAGGTGTGCAGAAACACCTTTTTGCATCTGTAAATATTGTTATTATTGCCACATACTATTTATTTTATGTTTTTATTCAGTTTAAAAAAAAATGCAACAATTTAAAAAGCTGTTAGATTAATCTCTTGGGCCCTCATTCAATTGCGATTTGGCCAATTGAATAGTGCTCTAAATAAGCACATAACATATTTTTTTTAAATAAGTTTTTAGTTAGTGAAAACCTTGCTTTTGGATAGATGTTTACTAAGTAAAAACTTCTTTGAAAAAATATGTTATGTGCTTATTTAGACCCCTATTCAATTGGCCAAATTGCAATTGAATGAGGGCCCCGGTGTTTAATCCAAGAGATTATTGACGTCTTTAGATTTATTTATTTTAACAATAATTATGTTTTTATTCTTTTATAATATTTATACTTTATTTTTAATGTTCAAATCCCAGCTCATGAAATCTTTTTCTATGTTAAGCTCCACAGTTCATAGATTTTTGTTAACTCTTAATATTTTTAACTTGTCTTCTTTTGCTTTGTTTTATATTCCTCTTTTTATATGTATTGTTCCTTACTTTTTCATTAAATTTGTTTTTATTTGCTTGTCAACTTGCTAGACAGGAGTTACCACACTGTTCCTTGTTTTTTGGACTGATAGTTGTTGTGCGCTTTA